>CAWUFW010014003.1:0-439019 GCA_963921515.1 Calotriton arnoldi | reverse complement strand
AGGCGCAGACAGTATGGCTTGCATAACAAAATGTTGTTGTCTAAGATATCCACATGCCTTGAAAACAACTTCTTTTCATTTAATAACCAAATCTTTCAGCAAGTGAGAGGAGTTGCCATGGGGGCTTGCTTCTCCCCGAGTTATGCCTGTTTGCATATGGGCATGTGGGAGGAGCAGGTCCTCATGACAAAATACAAAGATACCCTCAGTAAACATATTCTGTGTTGGTACAGATTTATTGATGATTTGTTCCTAATATGGAGAGGCAATGAAATGGAAGCTCGCAAATTTGTAATGGAATTGAATGATAACTCTCTTAACTTACAATTTACTGCCCAAATCAGTCGTGATGAGATACATTTTCTAGATGTTGAGGTGTATATAAGTAACAACCAGATACAGACACGCTTGCATAGAAAGGCTACCGCTGGCAATACTGTATTGCATGCTACAAGTCACCATCTCGTCACATCTGATCAATAGCATCCCCTATGGGGAAATGCTACGGATCAGATGAATATGTAGCACAGAAATGGACTGCACAGAGGCACAGCAGATATGTAAACAAAGGTTTTTAGCTAGAGGTTATGCCAAAAGTGTGATCATGGCCGCTATGAACAAGGCCAACAATCAACCACGTTCGGAGTTATTGGTTGACCGAAACAAAAGGGACTCTAAAACTAGACAATCCGTGGACCAACCTACCAGGTTGATATTGACATTCAATAGACAGCATAAAACCTTAAGGAGAATAGTCAATAGAAATTGGCCACTAATACTGAATGACCCCGTATTGGGCGAGCGCCTAACAACTACCCCTAGCATTACTTACAGGAAAGCCCGATCTATGAGCAGCGCATTGGTCAGAAGTAGCCCTGAGGTTACTTCTACTAAAAACTGGCTAAATGCGCGAACGGGGTTTTTTAAATGCTCCAATTGCAAAGCGTGTAGATACAGTAATAATGTCAAAACATATACCACTCCTTTCAGACAGAGACCAGTTGAGATTTCGAAGTTTCTAAACTGTAAAACAGAATTTGTGGTGTATGTGCTGGAGTGTCCGTGTGGCCTACGTTATGTGGGGAGCACAAAATTGCAAGTGCACAAGCGGATACTCCAGCACATGCGAGCCATTTCCAACAATGACGCTTCCTACCCAGTGGCCAGACACTTCAAAGAACACCATGGCAGTGATAGTCAGCTATTGAAATACTTTGCCATTGATGCTGTCTTGCCGCTGAGAAGGGGTGGGAACCGCGACTACCTTCTACGAAGGTTGGAAACACAATACATCTTGGAACTTGACTGTAAAATCCCATCCGGCTTAAACGCAAGTGAGGACTTTTTTACCTGCCTATGAATCTGTTACCTTTAATCCTTCTTATATAATGTACAATCTTTTACTTTTTGTATTAAAACTGCCCTCCTCCCTTTCTTAAAAATATTTTTATCTGAAATTTTAGTATTTTTATACACGACTAGTAATGAATCACGGCTGTGATTCAGGGTGATGTAGACACGGGTATAGTTTTTATTAGCACAAGCACTTTAATCTGAATTGATGGATTTATGCCCACTCGGGCTGAATTTGTTGCATATCTTACATTTTCTTTCATTCCATGCTCATTGAGCCAGGTCAATCATGCATGAAGAAGTGGTTATAAAATATGGTAACCAGGAGTACATTTTACATGAGACCATTTGAATAGTCAATAAATTGTGGGAATTCAGATTTTGAATGTATATGCTTTTAATCTGGATTTTTAACCCCTTTTTTATGTGCATTGTATTTAAATTCAATTATGAAGATCTATTTATTTATTTATTGCACATGATTGCACATTGTGACTATGGGTACATGTCTATTGCACTTTATGAAAATGAATGGCATTGTATAAGGTCTGCTTAGAAACATATGGCAGTATTTCTTCTTTGTCCATCAAAATTTGCACTTCACGTGTGTTTTCTATGCACTAGCACTTTAAATTTGAAGCGAAGTCTCCGTTTCGTGTCATGTGATCAAGGCCTCGTGTGAGGCTGAAACGCGTAATGGCGGAGGTGCGGGAGCTCACCAAATAAAAGAGCAATTGCACCAACTCTGGGTCTGCATCTCGTCTTTATATTGGAATGGTGACGAAGTCTTTGGATATGTATATATATATATATATATATATATATATATATATATATATATATATATATATCTACATATTCATTGAGAAAACCAAAGGTTGCAGGAATGTTATAGTTGGGCTAACTTTTCACTCATACAAAACCATAGAAATTCAGCAGTTATAGTTAGCTGAGCTAACTTTAACTTACGCCCCCGCAATGCACTGCTTTTGACCTCATATTTTATATCACTCATGACATGGTCAGTGACATCACTGATGACATCACTGATGACATCTCAAATGACATCACTCATTACATCATCCAGTGATTGTGAGTGTTTCCAAAAGTAAGTCAGTGTTAAACATATATACTAAGGTAAGTGGCTGTGGGAGTGCCTGTATGCATGAGTGAGTTGGTCTGTAAGTGGTGTAATGAAGGGTGAGTGGTTATGTGAGAGACTGTATACATGAGTGAGTGGGTGTGAGAGTTTTTGTATGGGTGAGCAAGTGGGTGTATAGGAAAGTTAGTGGCTGTGTGCATATGTGTATGGGTGAGTGTGCAGGTATGTCAGTGGGTGTAAATGGTGAACGAGAGGTTGCAAGAGTGGCTGAATGGGTGTGTGACAAGGTACATGAGTTGCTGTATGGGTGCCTGAATCGGTGTGTTAATGAGTATATGGGTGAATGAGTGGGTGTGTGAGTGGCTGTATGGGTGAGTGAATGGGTATGTGAGTGGTTTTCATGGGTGAGTAAGTGAGTGTGAGAGAGGTTGTATGGTAGAGTATGTGCTTATCTCAGTGACTGTATATGTGAATCAGTACATGTGTTGGTATATGTATAAGTAAATGAGTGGGTGTGTGAGTAACTGTATGGGTGAGTGAGTGGCTGTGTGAGAGACTGTATGGGTGAGTGAGTAGGTGTGTGAGTAGCTGTTTGGGTGACTGATTCAGTATGTGAGTAGCTGTATGGGTGTATGAGTGGGTGTGTAAATGTCTATATGACTGGATGTGTGAGTGGTTATATTGGTCAGTGAATAGATGCATGAGTGGCTGTATATGTGAGTTAGTGGTTGTGTTAGTGGCTGTATGGGTGAGTTAATCTGTGAATGACTCAATGGATTAGTGAGTAGGTGTGGGAGTGTTTCTATGGGTGTGTCAATGGGTATGTCAGTGGTTGTGTGGGAATGTGTGTATGAGATGATGTATGAGGGTGTAAGTGGGTATGTGAGTGGTTCTGTGGATGCTGTCATCAGTGATATCATTTGAAATGCCATCTGTGATGTCATCATTGATATCATTTGAGATGTCATCAGTGATGTCATCAATTATGTCACTGACCATGTCATGAGTGATGCAATATGTGAGGTCATAAGCAGTGCATTGAGGGGTCATAAGTTATAGTTAGCTCAGCTAACTATAACTGCTGAATTTCTATGTTTTTTTTTGTACGATCGAAATGTTAGCCTAGCTATAATGTTCCTGTAACCTTTGGTTTTTTTCAGTGAATTTCTAAGTTTTTTTAATACTATTTCCGAACTATAACGTCCCTGTAACTTTTGTTTTTTTAAGTGAATTTCTAAAGTTTAAAAAAAAAAAAAAATTCTAACTATAACGTCCCTGTTTCCTTTTGTTTTTTTGTGAATTTCTATGATTAATTAGATTTCTGATTTCCAACTATAACATCCCTATAACCTTTGAATTATTCAGTGATTTTTTAAGGTTTTTAAATTGTGTTTCATAACTATATCATCCCACTATCTTACATTTATTCTAAGAATTTTGTAAACTTATTCTGAAATTGCATATTATATGTTACAGGTGTATAACAAACCAATTATTTTTGTATTTCACTGTGATGCTTCTTTTAATTTGTGTTAGTGTAGTTAGAACTGAATTTTATTTTTAAAATACTTTTTCTCATCATTATGATGTTGCAATTACCTGAGTTACGCCATAAAGAAAGTAATCTTTTATTTTATATGAGGAAAACCCGTATATATACACTGGAGATACAATATTAAAGATAAACTGTTTAATAACATCATGTTTAATAATCTCTGTCTCAATTTCTTTCTAAAGAACAACCTTTTTATGATGACGCCGGTACTCGCGAACACTGCAAGGTTGTTTAAAAATCTAAAAAATATTTACAGATAATGTAGAGAATGTTTGAGAATAGGGATTTTCTAGTATCATCTTTTGACTTCACTTTTTGTATTTATTTCTTAAGAGCATTCATCATGATAATGAACACTTGAACCATGTAAATCAGATGCGTTTATTTCTACTTGATTAGTGATAAGAATAAACACATATGCATTACACCTTAGAATATAATGTGTCAAGTCAAAGCTGACGCAATACAGGAATTG
Source organism: Calotriton arnoldi (assembly GCA_963921515.1). Lineage (NCBI taxonomy): Eukaryota > Metazoa > Chordata > Amphibia > Caudata > Salamandridae > Calotriton > Calotriton arnoldi. Next base: position 434,534 of record CAWUFW010014003.1, on the reverse strand, counting down.
CACTAGACAAGGGGAAATGTCTGTGTCGGTGCCAGCAAAAGTCGCAATGATGTCAGTTCTTGCAAACCCACGTGGTTTTCACAAAGTGTAAAACACATTTATCCAGATAGTGTAGATAATGTATGAGATTAGGGGTTTGCTTTTATCATTTGTCAACTTCTGTTTTTGTATTTATTTGTTAAGGAAACCACTTTTGAAATGTATTTCCCATTATTGTGGTGCAGCTGGACGTAGCGATGACGTCGGTACTCATGAAGACTACATGCTTTTTAGAAAGTCTAAAACACATATTTACACATATTGAATGGTATGATAAAGAATAGGTACTTGTTAACAGAATGTATTTCTTTTTATTTTACAGAGTTTTTTATTTTACAGAGTTTTATATAGCGCGAACTTGGCCCGAATCGGGTATCAGAGCGCTTTACATAGCACCAGTTGCATTACATGAGGACACATTCATTTTTTTGTTAGGCACAGGGAGATTAAGTGATTTGCCCAGAATCACAGGATGTTCAGCGTCATTGCCGAGACTCAAGCCCAGTTCCCCAGATTCGAGGTCGACCGCCCCAGCCGTTAGGCCAACTTCTCTCCCAGAATGTTGAAACTTATATTTTTGTACTTGTATTGAAAACTACTTTTTATTAGCATATCCGGTAACCACGATGACGTTGACCATCGCGAAGGTCACATGACCGGGACAGAAAGTGATCTCATTGGATAACATACTTTTCAATTATTCTAAAAGAAAGACCCCACCCATATCTATTTTTCCTGAAGCTTCCTTTCATTTTGCTAAAATTCTGAGGAGCTGGCTGTGGTTTAATAACTACAGAGGTTGCATTTTGCAATTTTTCCTTCTTTAAGATGGCAACAGCAGGAGCAGAAGAGGAACAGGTATCACAGGAGGTGGGCAAGGAGGTACAGGAGATAGCAAATGAGGATTCTGAAGAAGGACCTCCTCAAAAAAAGTCCAATAATGCTTGGGAGTTCCTCATGATACCGTCCAGAGAGTCCAAAACAGTTGCAAAATTTGTGAAGTGCCCTCTTTGTGATAAAATTGTGGCTAGAGGCTCCAATAAAAAGTACAGTTGTGGAACAACATCAATGCTATATCATTTGAAAACTTTTCATGGAAGGTGCCTAAAGACAGCAAGGGCAAAGAGAAACTGGAGCAACATCTACTTCATTGGCTGCTGCATCTGTACCTGGTTAGAAGATCCCTCCAGAGGTGGAGAGGCATTTTGAAGATCTTGCTGTAGAGTTTAGTCGAATGGCCATGTATTGAATGGATTGTGGTACAATAGTAATGGCTGGAGAGCAGTCTATCACACCCATGCGTGATGCAGCATACCACCACAATTGTCAACATGTATTTTCAAAGCCTAGTTTTTGCAGCTATTGCATGCTGCTTGTTGTTCTTTTTCCACCCCTTGTTGTTGTTTCGCTTGCACCAAAAAACAACATTTTGAAAATGACAAAAAAGCACGTAAAAAGGTTTTTGTTGGAACTACAATTTACAAAAGATAAACTATGCTGTATGAGTGAATCATTGCGTGTTTGTAATAGGGATCAGTTGGATAAGTGTTGTATCGGAGATTGAGTGAGTCCCTGACTGGTGTATGGATGATTGAATGAGTGCATGAGTGGTGTATGGATGATTCAGTACCTGCATGTATGGTGTATGAATAATTGAATGAGTGCATACATGGTGTATGGATGATTGATTGAGTGTATGAGTGGTGCATGGATGTTAGAATGAGTGCATTATTGGTGCATGGATGTTAGTATGAGTGGTGCATGGATGATTGCATGAGTGCATGAGTGGTGCATGGATGATTGCATAAGTGGAGTATGGATGATTTATTGAGTGCATGAGTGGTGCATGGATGTTAGAATGAGTGCATTAGTGGTGCAAGGATGTTAGTATGAGTGGTGCATGGATGTTAGAATGAGTGTATGAGTGGTACATGGATGATTCAATGAGTGCATAAATGCTGCATGGATGTTAGTATGAGTGCATGAGTGGTGCATGGATCATGGAATGACTGCTTCATGGATGTTAGAATGAGTGTATGAGAGGTGCACGGATGATTTGATGAGTGCATGAGTGGTGTATGGATGATTGAATGACTGCATGAGTGGTGTATGAATATTTGTGCATAAATGGTAAATGAATATTAGAGTGAGTGTATGAATGGTGCATGTATGTTTAAATGAGTGCATGAGTGGTGCATGGATGATTCATTGAGTATATGAGTGGTGCATGGATTGTAGTATGAGTGCTCGAGTGGTGCATGGATGATTCCATGAGTGCATGAGTGGTGCATGGATGTTAGAATGAGTGCATGAGTGCTGCATGGATGATTGAATGAGTGGTGCATGAATGTTAGAATAAGTGTATGAGAGGTCCATGAATGATTGAATGAGTATATGAGTAGTGAATGGATGATGAAATGAGTGCAAGAATGGCATATGGATGTTAGAAGGAGTACATGAGTGTTATATGGCTGATTAAATGAGTGCTTGAGTCATGTATGGATGATTGAGAGAGTGCATGAATGGATAATTAAACTAGTGCATAAGTAATGCATGAATGGTTCAATGAGTGCATCAATAGTGTATGGCTCATTGAATGAGTGCATGAATGGTGCATCAATGATTAAATGAGTCCATAAGTAATGCATGGATGATTGAATCAGTGCATCAGTGGTGTATGGATCCCTGAATGATTGCATGCGTGGTGCATGGATATTAGAAGGAGTGCTTGAGTGGTTTACAGATGATTGAATGAGTGCTAGAGTGGTTTATGGATGATTGAATGAGTGCCTGAGTGGTATATGGTTGATTGAATGACTGCATGAGTGGTGCGTGGATGTTAGAATGAGTGCATGAGAGGTTACATGGATCATTTATTGAGTGCATGAGTGATGCATGGATGTTCATGAGTGGTGTATGAATGTTAGAATGAGGGTATGAGTGGTGCATGGATGTTAGAATGACTGCATGAGTGGTGCATGGATGATTGAATGAGTGCATGAGTACTGCATGGGCGTTAGAAAAAGTGTATTAGATGTCCATAGATAATTGGATGAGTGCATGAGTGATGTATGGATGATTAAATGAGTGCTTGAGTGGTGTATGGATGATTGCAAGAGAGCATGAGTGATGATTGAATGAGTGCATGAGTGCTGCATAGATGTTAGAATGAGTGTATGAGAGATGCATGGATGATTGGATGAGTACATGAGTGGTGTATGGATGGTTGCATGAGTGGTGAACGGATGTTCGCATGAGTGCATGAATGATAAAAGGATATTAGAATGAGTGCATGAGTGGTACATGGATTTTAGTAGGAGTGCATGAGTGTTGTATGGATATTAGTATGAGTGCATGAGTGGTGCATGGATGATTGCATGAGTGCATGAGTGGTGCATGGATGTTAGAATTAGTGCATGAGTGCTGCATTGATAATTGAATAAGTGCATGAGTGGTGTATGGGCAATTAAATGAGTGCATGATTGGTGCATGGATGATAAAATGAGTGCATGAGTGGTGCATAGATGTTATAATGAGTCCATGCATGATACATGGGTGATTAAATGAGTGCTTGAGTGGTACATGGATGATTGAATGAATACATGAGTGGTGCATGGATGGTTGAATGAGTGCATGAGACCTGCATACATGATTAAATGAGAGCATGAGTGGTGCATGGATCCTTGAATGAGAGCATTAGTGCTGCATGGATTATTGAATGAGTGCATGAACATTTCATAAACATGGTACTGGCCTAAATGTGGAGTGAATACACTCCTTAACCGATTGTACTCCCTTACAAAATTTGCATCAGGACTAATTTTTATCTCATCAAAGTCAATCAAAAACAAACCGGATAATGTTCTAACTTGCGATAATACTACGTATGGCATTCCTTCTTTGAATACAGTACTTCCAATGTTTACAAAAGCTACATCTAAACTTAACCCCTGTGATTTGTGGATAGTCACAGCATATGCTAGTGACACTGGAAACTGCTTTCGCTTTACGTATAAGTCTTTCACTAACAAAAAACCTACAACGCATTGACCAATCAGCTTGATACTGTCAACCTCATCAAATTTTCTCAACATGTATTCAACATCATCTCTGTTTGGATAATTAAAACAATTTATAACTCTACCTATTGCACCATTTACTAACCCTTCTTCAACATTTAGATTCCAACCGCTTCTCTAATCCTGCAGTTTTTGATCAAGACTTTTCCAAAGAATCCAATTTTGCTTGTAGTTTATTCGTCACTATTACTGTTACTCCTGATGTTCCATTTTATCAGTAGATGTGATTTCTGAAATATCTTCTTTTTCTAGTTGAGTAATTGTTCATTGAAGTTGGAGCACTCTTGTACAGTTGGCATTAAACAAACTATAGACTTGTTTTCTATAATGAAATTATACATTACTTGACCTGGTGTAATATTCAATGGAAATAATTTGTTGATAAAATGAGTTTACAAAGCATGTTTTACTTGTTTTGTGAGAACTCCTATTTTAATGTCCTTTAATATGTCTTGATATTCCACATCTGTTTCTTGTTGCATATTTTGCACTATTTCTTTTTATTCAAAGTATTGACAAATAGTTATGTTTCCAATGCTACCTAAAGAATTTCTTTTTTCATTATGTAGAAGTGTCTTCAAAACAGATTGTCACCAAATACAATTAAATGTTTTCCACCAAAAAGTATGTCATAGTTTGTTTTCAATATCTGCTGCATTCATGCATGAAGGCAAGCATTAGGGTTGAGACCATGCTGACTTCATCAATAATCAGAAGTTTCAGTTTTTTTAATACACTTGCTACCTCATGACAAGCGTCACCTGATAATTTTTAGTATTCCAATTTGCTGTCAAGTTCCACAGGTAGCAATAATATTCAATAAAGAGCAATTCCTTTAATGTTATATGCAGCTAATCCTGTTGGTGCAGTTACTACACATGACAAATTTGATTCTGTAGTCTTTTGGCTCTCCAAGAGGATCTTGACTTGCTAGTGCTGAACCTTGACTGCTGTGAGAACTCTCCCTGGCTATCTCACCACCAATTGTTTCCTCCTCTTCAATCTCATCCTTCAACATTTGAAGGTAATTTGGAAATACTGAGTTCTCACTGGTGTCTTTCACAGCATTGAAAGAGTCTTCATAACAGTCACAGTGTCCAGGTAATTATGATTCTGTATGCCATGGCTTGAACAACTGCAAAAGTGCCAAGTAAAAACAAATATTTTTTGTCTGGTGTTTTGAAACTCAGCTTTCCGTGGTTGATGAGATTTTCTTTCTTATGTCTCACTAAACAACCAGCACATCCAAGCACTGCATATATTTCTTGTTGTATGTTTTCAGTAACATTACTTCTGTATGTATAATGCTGAAGTATTTCATATATACACAAGCTTTCAAGATGTATACTTCTCCTTGGGTAGTATGTATCCAACATGTTAGTTTTCAGAATATTTGTACTCCCAGGTTCAAATTCAGCAAGATATTGCATTTCTGGGAAAGTCTTATTTCTCTGTGGGAAAGCATTTTCAAAGTAGAATTGTACAATTTCTTTGTGAGACTCATTTCAGCTGAAATCTCCTCCCACATCTCTTTCATCTCTGACATTGTTATATATGAATTAACATAGCGAGCAACAGCATTAGAGCTGCCTGCAACAAACTGTAGATCCATATTTGCGGTGCACATCTTCAGAATGACAGGGTTGTAGTCATTAATGTACTTGGAGGCCTCTGTTCTTTTCAGGTTGTATGTATTTGTGGCTGATTTCCGTGTGATGGTATGTCTGACTGTAGACAAAAAGCTATTCACTCTTCCTTCAGAGATGACAGGTCGTGGGAATCCAATACAATATCTTGTGTAAAAGTTTCCTTTGCATCTGTATTTTTGAAGACAGTATTTTCCACACTTATGATTTTGGAATCGTAGAACTTGTTGTTTTAAGATCTTGTCACCACTGTCCTTTGGGATTGCACAAGTCACATACTGCTCTATGAAAGACAACAATGACTGATCAGTATCTGTTCCAAACTTTGGGGCATATTTTACCCATAGCAGCAAGTGAATGTGTGGAGCACCTCTAGCTTGGTACTCTTTGTACCAAAAGAAATCAGCCACTTCACCAAGCAGAGGATTAGTTTAGTGGCAGATAAAAGCCATCATGACTTGAAATCTGTGGTTAAAATATCTTCAAATGTTTGCAGGGTCCAATGAGCAGAGTTCTCCTGGTGTATTCAGATTGATGTCTTTTATATTTGAATTTGCCTCTCACAGGAATTCCAGCAGGTCATTCCATGCATACTCAGCTCAACTGAGTGTTATAAACCAAGTAGGTGCTCCTAGTCCTAAGTTCCTCAACATGCATTTCAGCTCACCAATTGACAACAATACAAATACTCATTGGTCCAACGTTGACATGCTATGAGATTAATCAAGTTGTACTCAAGCTGTTGATCTTTTCCTTAAACTTTCTCAACAAATTCCCTTGCTGATATTTTTTGCAGATTCATACCTGTTTTCCTGATGTGATTTACGACATAAGACAACGCAGACAAGTCACTTTCAAATAGTAGGTGAAACATGTAAGGGATACACTGGAGAAATCTAGGGTCCTCTGAGTAAAGCCTAGTTGATCTGTACTCAGCTGCTGGTATTTGTACAAGCCGGTCATCATACCTACCACCTAGTCCAGTAGGAAAGAGATGTGGGAAGCACCAAGCTTCTAACCTTTTTTCCCCAGTCACATAAGAGAGTTCCTTTCACTTCTTTTAATTGATACAGATCAATAGCATCACCATTAATTCCTTTAGAATGCAGGGGATGGATGCTACCATGTTCATAAATTGCTTCTGAGCTGGATCGAGCCACTTTTTATATCGGACCTGTCAATGGTGATATGTCATCCTCCATGTTTGTGATATCTTGAAGAATATCTACACTTCTATAGTAAATGTTATTTTTGTACCAGATATAAAGTTGCTTTTTTAACTTTAGTAACATCTACTAACTCTTGCCATATCTTTTTACTCTTGGTAGGGAAACCATTTACTAGAATTATAAGTCCATCTTCCAAATCTCTCTGCACCCCTATAGTTTCAATATTTTGCTTAAACTCTAATGGCAAGTACAAAACTCTACCTTTGAGATCTTTCTGGAGCTCATTTGGCGTGTAATTTCCCTGTCTTTGGCTCCATACAAACTATTGCTTGAAATGGATGTATACATTGGATTAGTATGGATTCATAAACATTCAAATCTTTGAGTACTTCTGCAATAGGTACTATTTCTAACTTGTTCTGTACTGCTCTATCAGGAATTTATTTTTCCTCCAACTTACTATAGCAGTGCTTACATATAACTTGTTGAGTGGACAAGTCAAACCATTCCTCTACAAATAAGTAAACAGAAAATTCATGCCACTTATTATTAGTCTCTTTTTCACTTTTAATGTACAAGTCAACATTTCGAGTTTGACTTTTGTAGTGAGTGCATTTACAACATATACAAACAAAATTCAGTTTCTCTGAACACACTGGGGCTGATTACGAAGTCGGTCGTAAAGCCTCTGACCTTAGGTCGGAGGCTTTACGACCGACATCGTTTCAATTCTGACCGGCTGATTACGTTACAGCCGGTCAGAATTGAAACTGGCCGGTCATTCCGGATGGCTTCCGACAGGCTCAAGGAGCCCATCGGCCAGTTAGAACTGACTTGTAACCATATGGACGGCGGTTTACGCCATCCGGAGTACAATGCACGGTTTCCAGCAGGGTTAGGCAGTCGGGACCGCCGACCGGAGGTCGGTCAGTCCCATTTCCGCCACGGTGTCGGTCAGAGGAAACTCCGGCTGACATCATAATAGGCCCCACTATATTAAACTTTGTAATCTCTTATTCAAAGCTACCCACTGCAATACCTAGTTCCTGTTCTGCATCACCCGCTCTTACAAACGCTTAATTTTCCCTGCAATCCTGTTCAGGACCAAAGAGGCAAAACTGCACATCATCACAAATATGTTCTACCTCTGCCACAGTACCATGCAAAAGAGTTCTATTCATTTCTCCTAAACATACGGCAGGAGTTCTAACATGGTAAAGCCTCCTAACTGAAGTTCGCATTAAGTGGTGAACAGCTAACATTCTGAAATGTTGAAGACTGCTTTGACACACTTTCTTTGGGAGACAAGCTAGTGAGTGTCCTTGTAAATTAGTATGCTTTCTTACTTTGCATGGATCTAATCCTTGCAAAGTACCTATTTTCTGTTTAAAACTTCTGCAAGGAAACATACGCAGGAGATTTCTCAATATATCAATTGATTGCTGTTGAATACTGCAAACACTACTACAGCTCCATTTGTATACAGGGGCCTGTCTACACCTTCCCTGTACCTCTTCAGAAATCACTTCCTCTATATTTCTAGCTACCATCACTTCTTTTGGAACAGAAGTACCATTCTTCATATCATAACCGCTCACATTCATCAACTGCATGGACTAATCTGCTGTCTTGAAAGTAGCTTTCTCCATTAAAGAAAGGCTCAGTACTCAAAGTATGTATCCATTCACCACTAAAAGCTTTGCAAATGTTACATCTCTTAACAACTCTTTTCTTTTGGCTCCGTCTTCTCATAGACAACACTATTTTGTCAAATGTCTTCATTCTTTTTAAAATCAAGATAAATAGCTTCTTCTTCAGAGCAAATACCTTATCAACTATACCTTCAACACATTCCTTTTGTCTGATTGCTTGTGTTTTTCTTTTATACTTCTTCATAGATACTAATAAGTTGTGAATTGCTCTAGTATGGAGCATTCTAAATGAGATTTCCTTGAACTGCCTCTGCCTTCTGGTTAAAGTCTCTCATTTGTCAACAATTTCTTACTTTTTATGAGAGACTTTTTGTCCTTTATTAGTTGGTGTTAAACTTTGTTTTTTGTTTACTTGTTTTTCCAGTGTTAGCAGTTGTGCACATAACATTTTAAGAAATGTCATTGTCCTCTTACCAGTAGTTATTTTCTCTTTTAACACCTTTTCCGCATTTTGCCCCTTTTGTTTCTCAGTTCTGAGAAGATGGTGTGTTTGCTGCTGTTTTTTTCTTCTGTGAGTTTTCAGTGGCATTGAAACTCTCTGTAGTTAGCTAGATATTGAAGTCTGAATACAAAAAAACAGAAGTACGTACAGTTATCAGTTAAATACGTAGTATCAGATGACATTTTTTAACTATTTAACTAGCAACGTAAACAGTTGTCTGAATGAGTGAATGTTTAAGTGCTTTTCTCAATATGTAAGTCGGTTTATGAGTGAATCGGTTCAGTTCATACAACTTTATTCAGCTGAAAAAAATACAGCCATAAAAGTGCATGGTAAAAAACAAAAATACATACATATACATAGTATAAACAGTAAAATATGCCCCTGCCACATCATTAAAAAAACTCAAATTTATACAGTACATAAAGACACAGTAGTGTATACAATCCCTGCCCTATTACAGCATTATAACCTAGAGAAGGTACAGTCTAGGTCACCTAGAAATTCATACATGCATTAAATAATCTAATATTCTATGCAGCCATCATTAGTTTAGGTAAATCCACTAAGAGCCAAATAAAACTACAAAACAGTAGAAAAAAGTACATAGAGCTCTATTTCCTTAACTATTGCTATATGTTTTCCTTATTTTATTGGCATTCAATATGAAAAGGGCAGCATTATAACACACAAAGGATCACTTAGTGTCACCAGGTATTTCACAGCAGCTTTATGAGAACTAATGTTCTGGGCAACAAACATGTGTTTGAAATAAAAAGATCTAAAATTCTGATACAATTTACAGAACAATAAAAAAATGCAGTGTGCTTTGTTTACTTTGGCCGTCACAGGGGCAGAGGGTCGTATCAGGAGGGCAAGTCCTCATATTAGGGAAGGCAATTAGATGATGCACAATGCCACATCTCAATCTTACCAGCATAAAATGGTGCTGCATATTTGTTACATATAATAAATAATTATTGGCCCCCTCCTCCTGGTCCAAGGACTTATAATAGAAAGCTACTGATGATTTTATTCCATCATTTAACCCACGTTTATCCAATCTATATTGTAAGAAAATATCTTTGATCCTATTCTTGGTTTGTGATGTAATCTGGGTATGATCTGACCAGATTGAAAGATTAAACAGCCTACCAAGAAGAGAATTAATATAGGAAAGCCAAGGAATACTTAAAACCTTATCCAAGGCTAGACAATCCAGGATAATAGTTCAGGCAAATTCCATGCCCCACTTTGAACCTTGGAGTCCATTTCCCTTGAGGGCCAAAACAAACTTGGCTATATAGGTTCTCATAGAGGTGTGAAAGAAACCCAACACTTGGCCTAGGTGCACCTAAAGAGATCAATGATGCCCAGAGTAGATTATGATCGACCAAATCAAAAGCACTGCTCAGGTTAGCAAAACATAGCTGCCTTAGCCCTTGTATATTTACCAAGTAGAAGCTTGAGATTAACGCATTGTTCGATAGTCCTCAATTGCTTCCTAAAACCAAACTGTACCGGGGTCAGGATAGATTGCTCATATGCCCATTTCTCCAACATTGACAATAGGACTCTACTCATTACTTTCACTGAGGAGTCCAAAAGGGAAATGAGACGATAGTTTTTGGGATCTGCTTTATCCCCCTTTTTGTATATAGGTACAATAGTGGATGTTCCCCAGGAGGGTGGGATCATATCTGTTGAGGCTGCATGAAATACCCTAGTCAAATTAGGCCCCCAGAGGTCAGGGGCAGATTTAAATACATCTACTGGTACTCCATCTAGCCCAGGGGCCCTACCCCCAGTACTGGCCTGTATGGCCAGCACAACTTCTTCATTAGTAATTTCCAGCATTATGGGACCTCAGTCACATATCAACCCCCACAAGTGTCCTGTGGCAACCTTGTTATTCTGTCTAAAAATTTCAGAAAAGTGTGACACCCAGCTGTCACAGGGGACAAAATAGCTGAACTCCGGGATATCATAATTTTTTTTAAAAGGTGCATTCACACTATCCCAGAACAACTTAGGGGCCGATACCGATTCAGGCCGGAAATCTCCCCGACCGAGCCGGACCCGGAGAGATTTCCAACCGAATCGGACTCTAGCAGTCCGACCGAACGAGTACGATGCGCACGCATGCTATCGGACTCGATTCGGTCGGACTCCCATTAAAGTCAATGGGAGCCGGTCGTACAACGCGTACGCGGGCTCCCATTGACTCAATGGGTGCGAGGCGAACAAGGGCGCCCCCTACAGCGGGTACGCATCGATGCGAATCGCGCCGTACATGCACAGGTAGGGGGGACCCATGGGTCCCCCCTGTGTGCGACTCGCGCGGCTACACGCACAGGGGGTCCGACACGGACCCCCAAAGTCCGGCTCCGACAGCTGTTTCGAGCCGGACGGTGCAGGTCGGTCGGACTGCTCAAGGAGCGCATCGTACTTGCCCGGCCGGGGAACGTCTCCATCGCGCGGTGAGAGTCGAGTCCGAGCAAGTCGGTCGGTGCGGTTCGGACCCGTGAACGAGTCGGTCGGCGATTTCGCGTGCGCTCGCATCGTACTCGCTCGGCCGGACGCGCGTTCGAATCGGTCGGAAAAGAGGGCTCCGAATCGGATCCGGTTAAGCCGAATCCGATTCGGTGCGCTACCGGCCGAGATCGGAATCGGCCCTTTAGTGTTCTTATTCTCCGCCGCAAGGGCAACATTTTCCCATGCTTTATTCTGGAGCTTTTTTATCCTTGTGGTCTGGGCCTGTATGTATTGTGTGCGCAGGGTCTCAATAGCCAAAATATCATGTGGGGAACTACTCATGGCATGTTTAAGGGACCGAAGGGCTTTGGTGCAAGTGTTATCAAACCATCTCCTTTAATTATTCCCTGGTGTAGTAGGATAATGAGTCAGGAGGAAATTTATGGAACTAATAATATGATTAAAGTTTTTTATTAATAGATTAGTTAGCATAGCCTCCCGGAGGCAATAGTCAATTTCCCTGTGATTAGTCTGTACTATTTTTCGTAGCATATTGTTAGGATCAACACCCTCCCACTTGATTCTTACACCATTAGTCCTGCTTGGAGTAATGTTATTCACTGTAGGGAATAGGTCATACCTCTTACTCCAAAAATAAAAGGATAATAAAATCAGATTATGGTCACTCAGGGCTGCCGGTACTGTGGTAGGTGTGCCACACATAGCATTTACTGACGCAGATATCAGTACATGATCAATAATTGTGGCCGAATTTCTACCAGTATATGTTGGAACTGGCTCCCCGTTAGTGTCGCAGTCACACCTCAATAGCTGTAAGTCATATTTGGAAATAATAAAATTCAAGGCTTCTCCATACTCATTATTGGCAAAAGTGGTCGATTCCTGCCCCATCCTGACCAATGCGGCCACATGCCTGTGTATAAGATATTGCGCAGGCCTGTATTTTAAAATCACCTGCACATAATATTACAACATTTGTATGGATGGAGCTTAATAAGAATTCCAGACTATGATCAAGTGTTGTTACTACTGCGTGTAAAATAAAAAAAATTATTATAGTCGTTTATTATGACCAAATCTTTCAACCCTTTTTTTCTTCAGCCACAATAATTGGAAGTGTGGACCTGCAGTTGAGGTATTAGTGACTCTATCCATTTGTAGTTAGTTATCTGAGACTGGAGTCTGGCTGGTAGACTATATGTATAACTGGGTATATGGTTCTGTAAGACTGCATGTAGCTCAGTGAAACTTTTTAAATACATGTTTTATTTTCGGCTAGCTACAGCTTACATTAGTAGAAAGTTACATGTGGTGGAAGAGCAGTTTAGGGCTTTACAAGGGGTTTTAAATATCAAGTGAGCCTGTCAGTAAAGGTGTATACACAGGCTCAAGTGTACCAGGCCCAAAACATGTTAAAACAGCTACTGCTTTGGATTAGAGTCTTAAAGCTGTCACCTATTTTGTACATATCTCATTCAGTATGTGAGTTCATATGTGGGGGTGTGATTGCATATGTAAGTAATTTTGTTGGTATAGCACTGACTATGTTTGTCACAGTATGTGTCTGTAAATACGTATGTAAGGGCCTGCGTGGGATTGCCTCCTGGGTGTCTTAGATAGTCTTTACTTCTTTTAGTGTTTGTGCAACTGCCTCCATTAGCACTAGATACATATCGCTTGTGCCTGTCTGTCTAGGTCTTAGTATAGCTGCTTCTGTCACTATGTCAGTGGGTGTTTCTGTGCATGTCTATTTTTCTACTAAGAAGTATTAGATTAAAGTCTGGGGGCAGGTAGGATATTTAATAAAGCACATGAGTTGTATGAGTGCATATAGCTCAGTGAATCTTCAGAGTACTTGTGTTACCTTTAAAGAAGACACCAGCCTCCCCTATGCCCTACCTATACACGACCCTAAAGGAGACTTATAAGTAGTAGAAGAAGAGTGTTTGCCTTGTGTAGAGGTTTTACATGTAAAGTTTGGCCTAACATTAAAACTGCATACACACACTGTAATGTAAAAGGCCCAAAACATGATGCAAAAGCTACTTCTCTGCATGTTACAGTTGAAAGTGTCAATTCTTCAGCAGATGTGTGAATGAGTGTTTGTGTCCGTATGAAACTGGGGAATGGAGATATATATATATATATATATATATATATATATGTGTGTGTGTGTTTGTTGGTAAATCACTGCCTCTCTTTGTGACCTCTATGGTTCTCTAAATGAGTCTGTAAGAGGATGCATCCTTTGCCACCTTGTTGTGTTAGTCACTATCACGTTTTTTAGGTGTGTGTGCAACTGCCTCCATTAGCACTAGAAAGATATCACTTCTGCCTGTCTAAATGATTGAATCTTTAGCTAGTTTTCTCACTATGTCAGTGGGTGTTTCTGTGCCTGTCTGATTTTCTACTAAGGTGATTCACATTAATGTCTGGGTGGCACAGTGGATGTTTAATAGGGCACATGAGTTTGCATGAGTGCATATAGCTCAGTGAATCTTTACAGTACATGGGTACATGTGTTACCTTTTAACTAGATACCAGCCTCCCCTATGGCCTACCTATACCTTACCTCAAAGGAGATTTATATTTAGTAGAAGAACAGTTTATGCCTTGGGTATGAGTTTGAAATGTATAAATTGGCTTAACAATAAAACTGCATATACACACTGAAGTGTACAAGGCCCAAAATATGGTGCAAGGGCTACTTCTCTGTATTGAGACTTGAAAGTATCAGTTCTTTACCAGATATCTCAATGAGTGTCTCAGTCTCTATCTGTGACTGTGATTGCATGAGTATGTAAGTTTGTGGGTAAATGACTGCCTGTCTTTGTAACCTCTATGGTTATCTAAACGTGTCCGTAAGGGGCTGCATGGTTTGCCTCCTGGATGTGTTAATAATAGTTTTTTTTTAGGTGTGTGTGTGTGAAACTGCTTTCATTAGCGCTACATATATACTACTTGTGCCTGTGTATATCAGTGAATGTTTAGGTGCTTCTGTCACTATGTCAATTAGTGTTTTAGTGCCTGCTGCTTTTCTACTAAGGAGTGTCAGATTTAAACTCTGGGTCACAGGGTGGATGTTTAACGGGGCACATGAGTTTGTATGAGCGCTTACATCTCAGTAGATCTTCAGACTACATGTCTTACCTTTTAAGCACATATCAGCCTACCCTATCGCCTAGCTACAGCCTACCTCCGTGGTGACTTATATCTAGTACCAGATCAATTTATGCCTTGTGTAGGGGTTTAAAATATGAAGGATGGCCTAGCAGTAAAACTGCATCCAGAGGCTAAACTGTAAACGGCACAAAACATGATGCAAGGGCTACTTCTCTGTATTTAGACATGAAAGTATCAGTTTTTTACCAGATATCTCAATGAGTGTCTCAGTCTCTATCTGTGGCTTCGATTGCATGTGTATGTAAGTTTGTTGTTAAATGACTGCCTCTCTTTGTAACCTCTGTGGTTATCTAAATGTATCTGTAAGGGGCTGGATGGTTTGCCTCCTGGATGTGTTAGTGAGTATTAGATTATTAGTTGTGTGTGCAACTGCCTTCATTAGCGCTACATGGATATCACTTGTGCCTGTCTATATCAATGAATCTTAAGGTGCTTCTGTCGCTATGTCAGTGGGTGTTTTAGTGCTTTTCTACTAAGGAGTGTCAGATTAAACTTTAGGTGGCAGGGTGAATTTTTAATAGGACACATGAGTTTGTATGAACGCATATAGCTCAGGAAATCTTCAGACTACATGTGTTACCTTATAGGCACATACCAGCCTGCCCTAGGGCCTACCTACAGCCTACATCAGTGGTGACTTATATCTAGTAGAAGATCAGTTTATGCCTTGTGTAGGAGACTAAAATATGAAGGTTGGCCTAGCAGTAAAACTGCATCCAGAAGCTTAACTGTACAAGGCCCAAAACATGATGCAAGGGCTAGTTCTCTGCATGTTAGACTTGAAAGTGCAGTTCTTTAGTAGATATGTGACTGGATGTCTCAGTCTATAGCTGTGGCTGTGATTGCACGTGTATGTAGGTTTGTGGGTAAATGATTGCCTCTCTTTGTATCCTCTATGGTTATCTAAATGTGTCTGTAAGGGGCTGCATGGTTTTCATCCTGGATGTGTTAGTGAGTATTAGTTTTTTAGTTGTGTGTGCAACTGCCTTCATTAGCACTACATAGATATCACTTGTGCCTGTCTATATCGTGACTTTTTAGGTGCTTCTGTCACTATGTCAGTGGGTGTTTTAGTGCCTGTCTGGTGTTCGACTAAGGTGTGTCAGATTAAACTCTGGGTGGCAGAGTGGATGTTTAATGGAGCACATGAGTTTGAATGAGCGCATATAGCTCAGTAAATTTTCAAACTACATGTGTTACCTTTTAAGCACATACCAGCCTGCCCTATGGCCTAGGTACAGCCTACTGTAGTTATAAATTATATCTAGTACAAATATAAAAGTTGGCCTAGCAGTAAAACTGCATCCAGAGGCTAAACTGTACAAGGCCCAAAATATGATGCAAGGGCTATTACTCTGAAGGATAGACTTGAAAGTGTCAGTTCGTAAGCAGATATGTGAATGGATGCCTGGGGCCCTATCTCCGGCTCTCATTGCATGTGTATGTAAGTTTGTTGGTAAATGATTGCCTCTCTTCATGACCTCTATGATTCTCTAAATGTGTCTCTAAGGGCTACAGGCTTTGCCTCCTGGATGTGTAAGTGAGTATTAGGTGTGTGTGCAACTGCCTTCATTACCGCTACATAGATATCACTTGTGCCTCTCTATGTCAGTAAATCTTTAGGTGCTTCTGTCACTATGCCACTGGGTGCTTTAGTGCTTGTCTGCTTTATTACTAGGGCGTGTCAGATTAAAGTCTGGGTGGCAGAGTGGGTGTTTAATGGGGCACATGAGTTTGTATGAGGCTCAACTGTAGAGTGCTCAGAACATAATGAAGGGCTACTTCTCTTCATGTTAGACTTGAAAGTGCCAGCACTTTAGAAGATACTGGAATGGGTGTCTCAGTCCTTATCTGGGGCTGTGATTGTATGTGTATATAAGTTTGTTGGTAAATGACTACCTCGCTTTGTAATCTCTATTGTTCTCTAAATGTGTCTGTAAGGGACTGCATGTTGGATGTTTTAGTGTCTGTGTGCTTTTCTATTTAGCTGTCTGAGATTGCAGTCTGGGTGCCATAGTGGATGTATAATTGAGCACATGGGCCTGTAGGAGTGCATTTAGCTGAGTGAATCTTCGGAGTACATGTCTTACGTTTTAAGCACATAGCTCCCTGCACTATGGCCTACCTACACCTTCCTTAGTGGGGAGTTATATGTTCTAGAAGAACAGTTTACACCTTGTGTAGGCGTTTTAAGTAAGAAGACAGTCCTAAGAGTAAAACTGCATGCACAGGTCCACTATATCACACCTGAGACATAATGCCTAGTTTCTACTTAGGTATGTCAGATTGAAGTCTGGGTGGCAGGCTGCATGTATACTTGAGTACAAGCATGTGAGAGGCTGGCCCAGTATATGATGTACACTTATGTAAGTGGACACCCTGCACCAGTCTAGACAACCCTTATGGTGATTTAGGAGATCTTAGACAACCTTAGAAAGCTCTCTAAGTGGTAGCTGTGGAGAGCAGCCTTCAGGCTTAGTCCAGAAGGAGTGTAAGGCAGCTTGTTTTACCAGAATGCAATCCTATAGGTATAGATTAAATGAAAAAGAACCACACAATGTATTTATAAAAATATGTATTTATTATATAATACTCACTAACACATATAGATATCTCCTACCCAGAGATATGCACAATGCACACAATACTTTGCATAGAAATCACGTAAATAGCACAAAATACACAGTGGTCCCCAGAGGGGGACCAAACCATATATTAAGAAAGTGGTATGCGAACCACGACTTATGTTAAGACAATGCCCAGAGGACTTAGAAGTGCTGGGGACCCAAGGAACCATCCAAGGTGAGTGACTAGGAACCCCACGGAGATTGTGTGCATTGTGGGAACACACGTTCTCCGTACAAATCAACGTGTAAGTCGCGGTTGCAGTTTTAAAGAAAAAAGACCCTTCCCAGTGGACCCTGAAGAAACCCAGTGGAATACAGAAGGTTGGAGAGCAACCCCACCCGTGGATATCCTAGTACCCACGTTACCTACACCAGGGAAGCCGGTTGCATAGGTATGAAGTGGTGTCGGAAACCACTGTCAAACCCAATGGAGGACTTCAGGAAAATGCCACTGCTGAAGAAGATGAAAGTGTCCGGTGGAATCTGAAGGTGGATTCAAGTTGAAGAGTACCTGCAAGCAGAGGGGACAGAGTCTATGTCACTCGGGAGTGACCCGGAGAGCTGGAAGACGAATGCCCTCCGATGTCGGGAGTTTCAGTAGAGTTGACGGTGACCTTGACTCTGCAGCTGTGAGGTCCAGCCAATGCTGTGGAAGACCAGGAGCCATTCACGAGCTGTCCCACGTCGGATGTCGAGAGTTGAGGAGTCGGTGTCCGTCGGGAGCACCAACAAGCCTTGGCAACTGCAAACAATGTGGAAGGTGCAGAAGGTGCAGTGTCGGGACCAGCAAAGTCCAGGGGACTCACCACAAGCAGGTGCATCAGGGCAGGCCCTGAGAAATAAGGGGAGCCCAAAATAAATCAAAGTTGACCCTCAACAGGACCCACAGGCTGGAGGCACTGGAGTCACAAGAGGCCCTTGAGCAGCTCACCAAGAGATGCAGGCCACGGTGCAAACGATGCGGTGTAAACAAAGATTCTGGTCACTGGAGATGCTTGAGATTGGGGCAACTTGGAGTCTGAAGATCTTTGTGGAAGGAAGACAACAAGCCTTTGCAACGGCAAGTCAACGCAGTGCACAAGTGTTCGGTTCCTGCGGCTCCGACGAGGGATACTGGCCTCAAACTTGGTGGGAGGATAGGGCAGGCATCGAAAGATGAGAAGAACCACAAAGTGTGTTGTTGAGCCTTTCGGAGTCCATGGGAGCCCAGGATCAGCAGTCCGGTCAGCTTAGTTGTGATGCCTGCAGATGCAGAGAAGTGACTCCTTCACTTCAAGGGAGATTCCTTCAGGTGTCTTGGATGCCCACAGGCCTTGGAAGGTACCTGTATGGTGCACAGGCACAGATGATGCAGCAGACGAGCAGGGAGATTAAGTCGAGCCCAAACGAAGTCCAGCGAAGTCCAGAGTGCCCAGATGGTGGAAGTTGAAGTGGTGTCTGAATTGAATCGTTTCCCACGATGAATCTAGGGACCTACACCCAGGTAAGCCCTTAAGTACCCTAAGGAAAGGGTCGGGACGATTCATGTTTCCCTCCCAGGGGAGGGATTGGACAGTGGGGAGGATACTCCCATGTCCTTTGTCCAGTTTTGTGCCAGAGCGGGAGCCAATGGCTCCCTTAGCAGGTTTGAACTGGACTATGCACAAGGGCACCAAATGTGCCCCTCATAAAGACTGAGTGGCGCTGGCAAGTGCACCCCCCCGGCCCCAATACACTAAATCCTGTCTGGAAGGTGGTCACACCTCCCTGTGACAGGATACCTATTGTTCTGCCTTCTCCTGCTCGAGCTTGGCTCGGCAGCAGGAGGGCAGAATCGTGTCTCTGGTCGGCAGCAGCCATGTTGTGCTGTCCGGGTCTAGAAGATTGGTACCGGGAGCACTGAGAGCCTAACGGATGGCCTTTCCAGTGCTTGGAATCATACCTCCCACACTGTTTATGGTGTGTGGGTATGATTCCAATATGTTTGATACCAAACATGATAGGATTCGTTTCAGCCAATTTTGAGATGATCATCGCGTAATCAATCAATCAATCAGGGAATTGTAAGCACGCTACTCACCCGTGAGGGTCTCAAGGCACTGAGGGGGGGGGGTCTGCAGATCTGTTTAGCCGAAGAGCCAGGTCTTGAGGGTCTTCCTGAAGGTGTTCAGGGAGGGGGCACGTCTGATGTCTGCCGGTAGCTCGTTCCAGGTCTTAGCTGCAATGTGAGAGAAGGATCTTCCGCCTGCTCTGGCTCTGTGGATGCGCGGGGTTTCGGCCAGTGCGAGGTTGGAAGATCGGAGGTTTCTTTTGGGTACATGGAAGTTGATTCTGTCATTGAGGTATTTGGGTCCGTTGTTGTGTAGGCATTTGTAGGCGTGAGTGAGGATTTTGAAAGTGACTCTTTTCTCCACGGGGAGACTTCGTAGGTGTTGGCTGATGTGTTCATGTCTGGGGATGCCGAGGACGAGTCTGGCGGCGGTGTTCTGTATTGTTTGGAGTTTGCGGAGTAGGGACTTGTTGATGCCGGCATAGAGTGCGTTTCCATAGTCCGGTCTGCTGGTGATGAGTGTGTGGGTGACTGTCTTCCTTGACTCAGGGGATCCACTTGAAGGTCTTGCAGAGGATGCGGAGGGTGTTGAAGCAGCTGGAGGTGACAGCGTTGACCTGTCGGTTCATGGTGAGTGATGAGGTGAGTACGATGCCGAGGTTCTTGGCGTGGTCTGAGGGGGTAAGTGGGCTTCCAAGGGTGGTCGGCCACCAGGTGCTGTCCCATGCAGAAGGGGGGTACCGAGGAAGAGGACTTCTGTCTTCTCGGCATTGAGCTTCAGGCAGCTGTTGGTCATCCAGACTGCGACGTCTTGCATTCCTTTCTGGAAGTTGAGTTTGGCGGTGCCCCTCTATACGGTATATGGCTGTCTCACTTACAACCTGGGAGAATGGATTCCGTAGGGTGTAGGGGTGTACTGCTCATGCAGGGGCGCCCTCACACTTAGAACCAAGCACCCTGCCTTCAGCATTGCAAAGGCCTGCTATCGGGGTGACTTATAGGTTTTAAGTGCAGTGACCCTAGATATAGGAAACCTTGATATCTTTTGTAAGTGGTGCTAGCACCAGCTTACACAGTCTGCAATGGCAGGCCCGTAGTTACAGTCTGAATGGTCTCCCATGGGTGGCATAATGCAGGACCTCTGGGGTACCTATGTCCTGGGTACCTTAGTACCATATACTATGGACTGATATGGGTACCCCAGTATCCAATCTTGGATGTACCTAAGTACTGACCACAACAATTTAGGGGAGAAAGCAGAGAGACTGGGGTCCTGATTAGCAGGATAGTCAAAAACAGCTTAGCACTAGGCAAAAAGTGGGGTTAACCATGCAGAAGGATGCTACCTTCCTACAAAGCTTCTTTATGAGCATATATAGCTTACTCAAACTCCACAGTACATATCTTATATATTAACGACATAGCACCCTGCCCTATGGCCTAGCTAACAGTCCCATAACATGTTTAAAAAAAGTACCAGTATCTGACTGTCTGTTTTGAATGCTCTAGAAATGTGAACCTACATAGGTGAATGAATATTTCAGTGCCTGTAAAAGGATTAGAACATAACTGCAACTGCATTTGATACTGCCAGATATATCTATCTACTTTGTGAGTATCTTAGTAATGTATACGTGCATCTGTTAATTTATGAGTGGATGAGAGAGAGTCTATAAGCTTTACAAACATGTATGTCAGTTGCATCATGGGTGCTTGGCACAACAGTGTGCACATGCTTGACTAAGTTACAGAAACTCAAATGGACAAGTCTCACTTTTTACCAGAAAGAACCATGCTTTATGGTATACCTACAGCATATGTCAGAGGTCAGCTATTTGTACAAAAACATGCATTTAATACTTGTCAAACTGATTTTACATGCTGGTTGAGAGATTCCACAAGCACACACTACACTAGTAAGCCTAATCCATATTTAAACACTGCATCTTTAACTATGCCTATCAGTGTTATATTACACATCTCACTCAGAATTCGTTTAAAGAACATATCTCACCATCTATGTGCATACAAACCTGCCCTTTAATTTTCCGATACCTAAACTAAAGAGTATGCAATACATAGCTGTCACCTTTCACAGATTCATGATTTATATATACCTACAGTGCATGGTTTCCACTTTCAATCGTGAGTGTTCTAGTCCTCTTTTATAATGGAACAAATAGGACTACAATTCCCACAATTCAAATAAAAACATTCTTTGTGACCAGCACATCATGTATACAAATGTAAAACTTTCACATCTTATACTACATTATTACGTATAGCTTTAACCATCAGTGTGCAGTCTTTTCTTCTACCACTTTCACAATGGAGTAAAGGAGCACAATTGCAATATGCAGCTCAATGGAAACACATTCTGAACTAACTTTACAGACACCTAGTGTACACCTGAGATAAACTATGTCTTAGTCACCTATTAATAGATATAAAAACACTCATACTGCGAGTTATAAACCATCTCATCTTTTTTAAGTACTTTTATATATATTTCAGACTATTTTATTACAATCTGACATAGATATGTATGTTGTTAATCAATTTGTTGACTTAAAAAGAAATGTAATTAACATACCAGAAGATTGAGTTAGTTGATGAAATAGCTTTTTTTGCTGGAATTAGATATATGCAATGCTCTCAGGATTTTGAAAACTTAGCACAAGAATGACACACCAATCTCATACAAAGCAACCATAAATGGCAACCTTCTGAACTTTCCATTGTCTTATACTGCAAAAGGCAGCGAATAAAAACATTCCTTTCATATTTTATTGTTCTAAGTCCACTTCTGAATGGTTACTATCTGTTAACCCTTTCACTCACTTTTACAGCTAAGCCCAAAATGGATGCCTATTTCGGCAAAAAAACGATGACATCGCAATACATTTGCGAAATGAAATGGGAGTTGAAAAAGAACTGTTTAGCTTTATAGTTTTATATTTTGAACAATATAATACACTTGATTGCGAAGTCCTCACTAGGTAATCAAATTTTCCTTATAGAAAAAAGAGCCTAAACCTCTCAAAATTTCTAAAAACTGACAACTCTCTCTTTAATACCCTTCCCCGTATACACTCTTAGCACATTCCCCATAGCAACCCACTAGAACCAGTAGGTCGCAAGTTCACAGCACATTCTAGAAGGGTATACTAGTTACGAAATGAGTTACAGCAGGTGTGGTTTACCGTACATACTGTAAAGCATATCCAAGGCTGTATTACATTTTTTCTATTTACCAGAGCCAATTAAACATCTATTTACTAATCCTTTCCAAATGCGACCTACTTTTATTCACCTGCATATTCCTTGCATCCAATCATATTTTTTTAACCACCAGCACACATGCATTTTAACTGCCTTTCATTCTACCAACTGCCTCATTTAGCTCCAGCCTTCTCGTGTATGCTACTACTGATTCACTTCAAAATACTTGGGGGCATATCATCAAGCCGGCGATAAGAAATTATCGCCGCTTTAGCGTCTGTTTTCAGACGAAAAGCGGCGATAATTTTATCGCTGTATTAGCAAGGCCACACTATCGCGTGAATCCTTGCCCTATCGCCCTTTTCCATAACGCCACCTTTGCATCTCTAATGAGATGCAAAGTGGGCGTTCCGTCCCAAAATAACTGGAGAAATGTCGTTAACCGACATTTCTCCAATTATCAAGGGAATCCCCAACAAGCATAGCGATGAGAAAAGTAGCGCTAACCTTGGTTAACGCTACTTTCCTTACGCATGCTTTTAGTTTGACTTAGCCATGATATCCAATGGAAGGTGGATATCATGGTTAAGTATGCCCAGCCCTATCAACAAGCTATCGCCAAATGTTGTGCGATTATCGCTGGATTTCCAGTGATAATCGGACATTTGGCGGCTTACGCTCAGGAATTTTATCGATTCTGAGATAAGCGTTGCTAATAGCACGCTATCTCAGCGATAAAATTCATCGATCGCCGGCAATAAATATCCTAGCGCTAAGTGCGCTTAGCGATATTTATCGCCGGTTGTTGATAATATGCCCCTTAGAGAGTGGATTGTGGGCCACAGCTATGTCTATTGAGCTGGTGCAGTTTCAAGAAAGAAAAGTATTGACAGGGTCTTGGGTTTGGCTAATGTGGGCATTACTTGGATTTGGCAGAGAGGATTAAAGACTCATCAATTGCTGCCATGATTGCACACTGCGATGTCAATGACCTAGGCAAATTGACTGGGGTAGGACTGGAATTCCTAATGAAGGACACCTTTGCTGATTTTATTATGCTTTTCCATCACACTGTCTTGGTGTACTCTAACAAAGGTAGAAAAAGAAGTGGTCTAATCAATTCTGTCTGCAGATCGACAAAGCCAGGAAATATGTTAATAAAACTGTTTCTGCATTTCGCAGAGACCATAATAGGGCTCTATCTACAACAGCACCCTACGTGTCGAAGTGATGGAGTGCACTTTACAGATGAAGGCAACAGAGTGTTTCTAACCAACCTCAAGCTCTGCATCCGCTCTTGTGAGCAGCTGTTAAATGCACACAATCAACACAAAGGCTCTTGTCAGAGCCACCCTAGTGCCCAAAATATTCATAATTTTCTTTATACATAACATTTCTTTATTTCAATTTTTCACAATATTTCCGACGACCTTGCGATTATCATGATTAGGTCATGAAAACACAAAACAAAAGCGAACATTGAATAACTACCAGCACATTCACAATTTATAACTAAAAAAAATTCATTCTAACCATCACACTAAATACATTATTGTCTACATGACTCTATAAAAAACATGTTTAAACATATGTTTTTCTCCTGAGTTTGTGGAAAAACCATCTTTGAAACCTATTTTCCATTTCCTCAGTGACTCTGGGTGTCTAGAAGACATCAGTAACCACGATGATTGCGTCTTTTTTAAAAAGTGTTGAACACATATATACACACATTTTACAGTATTTTGGACACTAAGGGCCGGATTACAATTTTGGCGTGCGGCGCCAGGTCCGCCCTGCTGCCGCACTGCCAAAACCACAGTCAGACAGCCCCCAGATTAGGAGTTTCCTCCTGTCTCGCATGCTGGTTTTTAGCGTTCCTCAGAAAATGGGCACCACAATGGGAATGCCAAAAACAGTTCCTGCACAGCATGTACTGAAAATTCCATGCCGTGCAGGAACTGGTGTGCATGCACACAAGGGGGCACATATTGTGCCCCCTGTGTGCATCCAGATGTGGAGGAGGCACAGGGAGCCCTGCAGGGCCCCCTTTGTTTCTAGTCTGTCACAATGTTCATGGAGTAAGAACCTCCATGACACTGCCAGCAGAGAGCAAACTCGCAATATGCTTGGTGGACCGCGGCGGTCCCGACAAGAATATTGCAGCCTCCTGATTGCTGCAACACTGTCAAGGACAGCGGTTCCCTGGTGGGTACGGCAGGGCTGTGGCGGTCTAACTGCCCGAATCATAATAGAGTGGTCGGGAGACCACTGCACCCCCATGAGTCTGGCGGTCCGTGGACCACCAGAATTGTAATCTTGCCCTAGGCATTTATTAGTGTCCTATTTAAACTCATATTTTTCTAGTGAGTTTCTATAAAAACCATCTTTGAAACCTATTTTCCATTTTCGCAGTGCTGCCGGGCGTCGCAAAGACATCAGTAACCGCAACGATCGCGAATATGTTGCGAAATCACAAAACAAAAGCAGAAATTCAATAGCCACCAGCACATTCAAAATGTATAACTATAAAATGGATACTAACCATCACACTAAATACATTACGATGTTAATGACTCTATAAAAAACATGTATGACTCCCTCAATATGCCTGTGACACCAAGTTTTACTCTTTCACTAGAATCTGTGACTAGGTGCATCACTGTGTCAGTAAGTCTCTCATTCAGGGGTCGATTCCGATTCGGGCCGGAAAAAGCACCGACCGACTCGGATCCGGAAAAAATACCGACCGACACGTACCCGTGGCGCACGACACGCCAAGTACGATGCAAGGCGCGAAAAATCCGACCGACACGTACCGAAACCAAGTCGACCGACCGAGCCGCACGAAAAACAGCAATCCGGCCGGAAAAACACGCGAATCCAACCGACCGACACGCACCCGGAACAAATCCGACCGAAACGTACACGCGAACTCCAAAACGCAAAGTACGATGCAAGGCGCGAAAACCACGACCGAGTCGGACGGAGGACAAGCCGTACGACCGACACGCATACAAAACCGAGCCGAAGCAACACAATACACCGCGACCGACGCGTACGCAGCATAGAAAACTGCACAAACACAGCGTGAACGAAACGGAGAACACCGTACGAGACCAATGCAGGGTCCGACTCGGTCACAAGAACGTTTCCAACATACACAAACAGCACAAAGGAAAAATCACCCAAAAAAGGCCAAACAAGCAATTACCAAGCCAATAAATACTGGGGGGTGGGGACAGAGAACAAAGACACACCCACAACTCCACCTATATAAAGGACACAACTCACTACCATGAGCCTTTGCAAATGCCATTCCACTGCCAGCACCCAAGAGAAAGCAACCACACACCCACAGCTCATCCCTCACACAAGCCACACACCATCAGCACACCAACAAATACCTACCTCACATACACCCAGCAAAACACACACTCACACACCCTCACCTGCACACCAACACACACATCACCCACCATCACCACCCATCACCATGCCCCCAAGAAGAATCCCAAGTTCCTAGATAGTGAATTGGAAGTCATGGTAGACGAGATCCTCAGGGTGGAGCCACAGCTGTTTGGCACACTGGTCCAACAGACCCCCATGTCGCAGAAAACCAAGATGTGGGAGAGGATCATCAACAGGGTGAACGCCCAATCACCATGTCGGCGCACAAAGACCGACATCCAGACCAGGTGGTATGACGTGCGCAGGAGGGTATGGAAAATGCTGACGAAAGACTACATCAACAGCCAACACACCGGCAGTGGCCCTCCTGCCAAGCCAATATACCTCAGGCCCTGGGAGGAGAAGGTGCGGGCCATCCTTCCGCCAGTGAGCGTATATGGACTAGAGGACATCCCAGAGCCTGGTGAGTACACAACAAATGTACACAATATACTGCCACAAAACACACACATCACTGTCAAGGGGAGAGTCAAACCATGCACTCATAGCAATTACACAGCAACCAGAACAGAATCATCCCAAAATGTGTATGTCAGTCAGATAAACACAACACATGCCATCAAAAAAGTCACATCCAACTGTGCCAACACATGTACAAACACAACTACAACTACAGCTAGGCAGTGGCACAAATAGAACTAACAAACACATCCACACATGTAGCCAGCACAACAACACCAACACACAGTGAAGACCACTCAAAGGAAGGAATTCTGTGTATGCTGGCCAAGTCAGTGTAGCCAATAGCATCATGGGAGTCGCAGTCACACATATTGCCCCCCCCACAACTGTCCCATCAACACCACCATGAACCATGCGCACATCACAGGGAGTGGAGAAGGACTCACAAGATGGCTGACACTGGCTACTGCTGTGGGGAGCACAAGGCCCTGCTGGCAACTGTGCACCAACAAACAGCAGGACACAACTGACTGACATCCTGAGAGACAACTTACACTCCCTGCAATGCAAGCACGTTCCATGGTGGGATATCTGGCTAGCTGGGTGGGAAGGGGGACTTGCAGCACTGACCATAGTCACAAGCACCTCCCCTCACACCCCCCAACACAAACTCCACAGAACCCACCTGGTAGAATGCAATGCCCCCATCCTAACACAAGATCCCACAAAGAACCACCACCCTGGGTTATGTTGTGTGAAGCACAGGGACACTCTTGGGACTCTTAGCCAAACAACTGCCAGGACAACACTCCCAGCCATCCTGTCAGCACAGCCAGCCCACCCCACAGGGAAGCAGAGTCAAAAGGAAGGAAGCATGGGCATGCTGGGAAGGGGGAGGAGGCAATAGCATGATGGGAGTCGTAGTCACAGCTCTACATCCCCCACCACATGGCCCAGCAAGCTCACACTCACGCATGCACATCCCACAGAGAGTGGAAAGGCCCATCAAAGATGTCTGACACTGTTGCTGTGTCGTGGGGAGCACAAGGGCATGCTGGGTACTGCACACCAACAAACAGCAGGACACCACTGACTGACATCCTGAGAGACAACTTACACTCCCTGCAACGCAAGCACGTTCCATGGTGGGATAACTGACTGGCTGGGTGGGTGGGAAGGAGGGCCGGCTGTCAACCAAACACAACCAATGCAGACCATGTTCACACCCCAGAAAATACATAGAAATGCCCAAATAATGCAGGACAATGTGCCACACCAATATCAACCCCTGACTGTGACGACTTAGGACAATGCAATGTACAGGCCCGCACCCAGAGGCACAGTCACAACTGTCATGTGTGTCAACCATTGATGCCTGCAGAAACATAACATACATTGCTTGTGTCTCCCAAAAACAGGTGATGATGGGGACACAGCAGCAGACGCTGAGGAGTCCCAGTCCCAGGCTCAAGAGGATGCCGAGCTCACTGGCGTCGTACAGCCTCTGTCCTCCTCGGACGATGAAGAACAACCTGGCACATCCGGTGCAAGTCAACATGCAGCACCAGCAGGACCACCAGCTGCAGCACCAGCAGGACCACCAGCTGCACCCCCTGCACCCACCCCTCCAACGACTGTCACCACGAATACCATCCCTGCCGACATGGACAGAACAAGGAGCAACACCAGCACAGTGACCCTGGACCAACCTGGGGCCATGGACACCACCACCAACCCCCAAGGTGGACCAGGGTTATCTGTGCGTGCCACTGCACACACTGCACATGTCAGCAGGGGTGGTGGGAGGGGTGGGAGACAGAGGTCGCTGCTTGCAGACGTTGCTGGTGTGCATGATGACCCACAACTGGTACGCATAGCTGATGCGTACCAGTCCAGCACCGGAGAGCTCAGCCAGGTAGTGGGGCTCCTCAGAGACATTAAACAGCAGCAGGCTGCCCATCATGCCCGCTTGGACTCCCACATGTCCCACGTGGAGTCACACATGTCCCGTGTGGACTCACACATGTCCGCGTGGAGTCCAAGTGGGATGCACTGCATGAGATGACGGCGGTGCACAGGGACATTTTACAATGCCTCCGCCAGATGAACAGCAACCAGTCCACACCTCCCTGTGTGCCAACAACATCTGGTGCCGAACAAACTGCAACTGCCACAGGGAGGGAGGAGGACTCTGGCGGAGAGTCCCCTGCACCGCAGCAGCCTGTACTTGAGGGGCCCCCCCAAGAAGAGGGGTCGTCCGAGGAGGGAAAAGTGAGAGGCCGATGGCCAAGCGCAACTCCCAGGAAGCCTGAACCTGTTCTGGATGTTCGCCTTTGTGCACAGACTGTTCACCCTGTTGACGGCAACACTACTCCCACACATTGCATGGGGAGTACAAGTTGGACCAATGTGTCAGACAACTGTGGCCCCGATACTGGGGATCCTGTCTACCAGGACTTTCAATTCACCTAGGAACTTGGGATTGCAAGATTTATGTACAGCACAACCCATCCTATGCACTATTAACACAAATGTATCACAATAAACACACTAATACACCATACTTGCCTCTGTCGTGATTCCAACGTGGGTGCTGTTATGGGGATGATGAACTGCAAAATTACACTGTGTATGCGAACTGCAACAGCAAGGACAACACAGGCATGTGAGTACAGGCAACGTGACACACATGAGGGAGACACACCACCAGGGCTACACAACACATACACACCTAGGCCATCTGACTCATTGCCTACACTGATGTTGCCAGGGAAGACGGTGCAATGCACAGACACCACACCCATTCCCAGTTGTAGTCAAGTAGCCCACAGGTGCAGTAAGCAAATGGCAGTCAAATGTGTGACCACAGACAACGCACATCACAAAGTGAAGCACAGGTTTATTACACAGTTGCAACATGCCGTAACCACTACAGATGCAAGGTAACCCCACCTGGCAGCGGGCACACAGTCAACAACTGTAGACGGAAGGCAGTCCATGGGTGTGGCGCACATCACCTGTAGGGACACAACAGCTACCAGCCTGGATGTGCAATCACGTCGTCGGTGGACACAGTTGACCAAACGAATCTGAAAGTACCCTGTGAAGGACAGAAATGACACACAGTCAAAAGCTATGGAGTACAGGACAGAACAGCAAAACTCATGCACAATACATGTTACAAGATACCCACCCAGAACCAAGTTAGCATGTCAACACTGTTGGGGAGTACAGCCCACCTGTCACCACACATCGCAACACACATCCAGTCAAGTAGCCCATGGACACACTCCAACAGCACCAGAGCACCACCCACACATCATGCCAACTCACATCAATGACATGACACCTCAGGATACTCACATTCAGCTAAAGAAGTTGGTGATGAGCTGTGTGCGGACATCACCATCACCATCATCATCATCATCGTCACTGGCATCGTGGTCCAGGCCAGGATCCTCCACAGGTGGCGGATGTTGGTCATTGTCATCCTGGATGAGAGGCAACTCCTTCCGCACTGCCAGGTTGTGGAGCATGCAGCAGACGATGATAATCTTGCACACTTTCGCAGGGGCATATGGGAGGGACCCTCCGGTCTTGTCCAGGCAGCGGAAGCGGCTCTTAAGGAGACCAAAGGTCCGCTCAATCACTCTCCTGGTCCGACCATGTGCCTCATTGTAGCGCATCTGGGCTGGTGTCACAGGGTTCCTGAGGGGTGTCAGCAACCACGGCATGTTGGGGTATCCCGAGTCACCTACGGACAGACAAGTGCACATTAGCTGACTTGGAAAGGTGGGCGGAATACTACAGATCAGATCACACACAATGGCACATATTCAGTACACACCGACAAGCCAGGCATGCTGGTTCTGCATCTGTGCCATCATCCTGGGGATGCGACTACTCCTCATCACAAAGGCATTGTGTGCTGAACCAGGGAAACGGGCACACACGTGTGTGATGGTCATGTCTGCAAGACACACCACCAGTGCATTGACCGAGTGGTAGTGCTTGCGGTTCCTGTAGGCCTGCTCCTGGGCCTGTGGTGGTACCAAAGCCACATGTGTCCCATCAATGGAGCCAATTACATGCGGCATCCTCCCCAGGGCATAAAAGTCACTCTTCACGACAGTGAGTCGTCGCAGTCTAGGGAAATAGATGTACCGGTTCAGGAAGAGCAACATTGCCGCCAAAACATCGCGGAGCACACGGCTGAACATGGTCTGTGACATCCCACCAGCAGTCGCCACAGTATGTTGGAAGGTACCAGTGGCAAAGAAGTGTAGGGCTGCCATCACCTTCACCTTGGGGGTCAGCGCTGTAGGATATGGCCGGCCAGGCTGCAAATGTGGGGACAACTGCACTGCCAAATCCTCAATCAGCTGCCTGGTGAAGCGGTACCGTCGGATGCTGTCCCGTTCCACCATCGTTGCCAGGTCTGGGAATGGCCGATGGACAGCAGGAGCCCTGCAGTGCAGAGGAGAAGTAAGCAAGATTGTCAGTCACCCCACATATGCGGCATTGAACACACTCAAGATCCCAACATACATCATTATGAGGCACAACTACATGAAGTGTGCAGTACCGGAAGGACATGTATGGTACATACATGGCGAACATCTGTCAACACGGTCCTACAGGTGGCATCAATTAGTCCCAGGTTGGCCCATTGGATATCATGAGGCCGTGTCACAGTTCCCATCTCCTGCTGCCGTGTCACAATAACCCCCCACAGTGACATGTGAGGACAGATGTGCCCTAGGCACCACAGCTCAACGACAGGTACATTCCCAGGGACCCTGTAATGCCACATGGACACTGGCATTACATGGAGTATCATGTATACACCACAGCAAAACAACCATGACCCCCACATGTAGTGGCCCCACTTGCCACGGCAGGACAGACATGGACGTCTGTGACACACACGCACAACATCAGAGTCCATGCACACACAACGTGGATGTGGAGACTGTCTCCCATTGTGCACATGAAATCAGAGACATTGTAAACACTACATGCACAAAGACTGTGGAGGACCATCACTATTGTGCCACTGGGACACCCTGGCTCGAACATACCGTCCCACATGGGACTCACGGGGTATGTGACATGACATACACATACACCACTGTGAAATGTGACCATGGCACATGCACAGATATGAACAGTTGCACATCACAGTGGTCATGTACACGTAACACCCAGGATCCTGTCCCCATGAACACGTGCACAGCCTGGGGGTGGCTGCCCACAGGTGACACCCACAGGACAACATGTACACCAACATACACACAATAGGAAATGCATCCTTACATGCCTTATGATAAAGTTTGGACAGGCTGTCGTGATGTAGGTGTGCCCCTCACTCCCTGGGAGCTATCTGTGGCTGGCATATGTCCATCTGAGACAGGCATGCTGACATATGCCAGTCACATGTACAGTGATGCGTTGTACCGCAATGGACCGATCGGTGCCTCCGGCCGGCCCATTGCATTCAATGTGTGCGGGTACACGTTGTACCCCTGTGCGCGTTGTACCGCAATGGACCGATCGGTGCCTCCGGCCGGCCCATTGCATTCAATGTGTGCAGGTACGCGTTGTACCCCTGTGCGCGTTGTACCGCAATGGACCGATCGGTGCCTCCGGCCGGCCCATTGCATTCAATGTGTGCGGGTACGCGTTGTACCCCTGTGCGCGTTGTACCGCAATGGACCGATCGGTGCCTCCGGCCGGCCCATTGCATTCAATGTGTGCGGGTACGCGTTGTACCCCTGTGCGCGTTAGTACCGCAATGGACCGATCGGTGCCTCCGGCCGGCCCATTGCATTCAATGTGTGCGGGTACGCGTTGTACCCCTGTGTGCGTTGTACCGCAATGGACCGATCGGTGCCTCCGGCCGGCCCATTGCATTCAATGTGTGCGGGTTCGCGTTGTACCCCTGTGCGCGTTGAACTGCAATGGACCGATCGGTGCCTCCGGCCGGCCCATTGCATTCAATGTGTGCGGGTACGCGTTGTACCTAGGCCTGGGCGGTAAATTCCGTTCCGCTCGCGGAATTTGCGGAATTTGGGTAATTTCGCGTTCCGCAGAGAACGCGAAATTGCCAAAAATTCCGCGATCCGCCGCTTCGCGGAATTTTTTGCTTCTTCGTGCTTTCAAAATGCGTGTTCGCGAGATATTTCTCCCCGAGCATGCAAACAGCGTTCGCGAACAGGAAAAAAGCATCGCGAACGGGCGGAACAAGCAATTCCGCGTGTTCGCGGAACTTTTGCGTGCTCGCGGAGATATTTTAACGTTTCGCGGAGTTTTGCGTAGCGCGACTACGCAAATTCCGCCCACCCCTAGTTGTACCCCTGTGCGCGTTGAACTGCAATGGACCGATCGGTGCCTCCGGCCGGCCCATTGCATTCAATGTGTGCGGGTACGCGTTGTACCCCTGTGCGCGTTGTACCGCAATGGACCGATCGGTGCCTCCGGCCGGCCCATTGCATTCAATGTGTGCGGGTACGCGTTGTACCCCTGTGCGCGTTGTACCGCAATGGACCGATCGGTGCCTCCGGCCGGCCCATTGCATTCAATGTGTGCGGGTACGCGTTGTACCCCTGTGCGCGTTGTACCGCAATGGACCGATCGGTGCCTCCGGCCGGCCCATTGCATTCAATGTGTGCGGGTACGCGTTGTACCCCTGTGCGCGTTGTACCGCAATGGACCGATCGGTGCGCACCCATTGACAATGGGCTTGCCTGGCAACGGACGCGTTTTCGAATTTCGAACGAGTCGGTTGCTGGAAATTCAGTTGGTCACCCACAACAAAGTTGCAAAATCATGTATGTCATGAAGTTGAGGATTTGAAGGATGCTGTGGGCGTGTTTTGGTGCTGCTATTCCATGGATTGGCCAGATTCAGAAGATGCAAACGACTTGGACCTATCACTTTGGACACAAGGGACAGTATCTGCCTCTACAGCACATATATATTGCTGGCTGTTCCCCTGAGAGCTCACTTGCCTGCACTACATGCTCCAGGACGACATCTGCCACTGCACTGCTGCTGTCTCTGCCCCTCTGGACCCTGCAATGGCACGTACTGTGGAGAGAGCCCCAGCCTTCAGCCTTGAAGAGAACCAGGCCCTGCTGGACAGCCTACTTCCACAGTACAGCAAGCTGTATGGGACACCAGGGGAGCAGGTGAGTGTTCTGTGCACTGCCTTTCTGAATGTGCATTTTGTGTGACTAGCAAGGCTGAGAGTCTGCACGCCACTGGCTAGCAGGCTCACTGAGCAGTTGTCACCCCCATAGTGTGTAGTGACTTGCACTGGACAGGTATGGTGCAGTGACAGTGCATTTGAACATGGTTTTACTTCCCATGCAATGATACCATGTAGTGACGTCTGGCAAACTGTCCATGGTCAGCTTTGCACTGCCTGTGTACATCATGTGCCCCTGTGATTGAGACATGTATTTACAACTGTGTCATGCACGGATATGTTGCATGTGTGGTAATGGCCTTTTCACTTTGTCATCCTGACAGGTTAATGCCCATCGGAAGCAGGAAATCTGGAAGGACATCGTCCGGGCTGTCCGGTCCGTGGGGGTCTACAAGTGCCGGATCCGCAACTGCCAGAAGAGGTGGCAGGACCTTCGGGGCTGGACCCGGAGGATTGCACGGGTCCAGCTGAAGCTGTCGCCTCCTCGCAGGAGGGGCGGAACACGGACCCTGACCCCCACATGCTCCAGATCCTGGCGGTGGTGTTTCCAGACCTGGATGGGCAGCTGAAGGCCAGACAGCAGCAAGGAGGGGGTGAGTCAAAGACTGCACTGTGAACTCTGTATTACATGCTTTGTGCCCTCCTCTGGCCTGGTTCAACTGCCACAGTGCAGCAGTCATGTTGTCCAGGAGCCATGTCCCTCTATTGTGCACTGCCCACTGCTCATCTGATACCCAGGTGTGGCCCTTACATTCAGGGAATTGTGTCACTTGGGACTGTGTCCTTGCAGTTTGCTTCACTAAAGGTGGGGGACAGCATCTGTTTCCCTAACTCTGTTGTGGGCATCATGGGTGGGTCCATTGTTCACACAACGCCTGGGTTTGGACATGTGATCTGCGTGTTGCTTTGATATGTGGTCCACTTGCTGAGCTGAGCCACCACATGTGCCTGGGGTATGTGGCACACGCACATGCAGCGGGTGGGACCAATGTTTGGGCCCCAGGAGTGTGCAGATTACGTGTGTCACACATACATAGCCAGCTATCCACTGTCCAGGGCACATCCCTCATTCATGTGGAGCAGGACAGTCATGCCTACTCCAGGCCATGCAATGCACTCTGTACTCCCACTCCCGTGTATCAGCTGACACATTGTGCACAGTGATTTGACCCCTCAGGTGTCTGCCTCTGTGTCAGTGTGCTGTGGATTAGTTGCCAGGACTGCTGGGGTGTTTCTTGGTAGGGGCTCAGCATGCCCCTGGAGATGTGACCATAGGAGACGATACCTGTGTGTCACATAGGTGTTTGATCAGCTGCCCGTGCAGACTGGGGTATGCGAATGTGAAGTTCAGGCAGCTGTTCCCCATTCACAGCAAATTGTGAGGGGCTCAGGTTCCGAGGGTAGTGTCACAGGTCTCCCATATGTCCAATAGGTGTGACCTGGACAGATGAGGGTTAAGATGATGTGTTGTGTGGGGATGTACATGTGCACTTGTGCAGCTCCAGGACTTGCATTCCCCATGACCTACTATTGTGACACAGTGCATAGTGTTGTTGTCTGGCTGCCAAGTCATACATCACTGAGACAGTGATGTATGACTTAGCAGTCATGCCTCTGCCATGGCATGTGTCAACTTATTGGTGGTCCTGCAGGGGAGTGACATGTGCTACATGCACACCATAGTGGCGCTGGCTATCAGGACATGGGTGCATCATGGTGTCTGTCGCTGGTATGCATCACATGCATTTCCTATTTGACTCTGGGCATCCCTTTCATCCGGAAACCTGTACTGACTCAGTGGCAAGAGCTGTGATGTGTGCATGTCCACATGCCACACCGTGTCCTCTGCACTGTCCAACTACTGTGTACTTGGTGCATGTGTCCACACTGGGGTGTTGCAATCCAACAGACACCAGACAGATGGGTGCAAGGCCATGTGGGATGTGAGTGCCATGCTTGGCATCAGACTGACAATTGGCTTCTCCTGTTCAGTTAGGGCACTTTTAGCAATGTACAACTAATGATGCCAGGGCTTGCTCTGTAATGTGCTGTGCTCACAGTGGTGTGTGCGTTTGGTGCATGTGACTGATGTCTGTCTGTTTCCCCATTGTTTACAGATACATCCACGGCCACGGAAGGGGACAGCTCCACGGACCAGGAGGATCCAGAGAGCCAGACTGGGTCAGCAGCCGAGGAGTGGTCGGAGGGACCCAGTGGCACGGAGGGCGAGGGAGCCACACCGAGGAGTCCTCAGCACCATCCACCTCAGCTGAGGACCAGAGCAACTCGGAGGATGACTCCCTTGTGGAGGCGGGTGTCAGCAGCCACCACACCCCAGCTAGTGTTGCTGTCCCCGCCACCACCAGCACCACCACCGCCCTCCCATCGGCTCCCATTCCCCAGGTCCGTGGAGGCTCCCATGTTCGGGAGCGTGTCTCCTTTGGCCCAGGCACCGCACCCCTGCCCCTGTGTCCCCTGCTGCCCTGAGTGAGGAGTCTGTGTACCTCCTTCGCCAGCTCCATGTAGGGCAGACAGCCATGCTGAGTGTCCTCCATGCACACACCGCACTGTTGACTCAGCTGGTGTCGTTCATGGAGGGCATCTCATCGGGCATGTCTGACCTACAGAGGGGCAACAGGTCCATGGACTCCTCCCTGATGGCAGCAGTGTCCCTCCTCAGACAGTCCCTCACCCCTCCTGCCTCTGCTCCATCCACACTCCCCAGCACCTTACGCGTCCCAAGCACACACACACCGGCACAGGCACACACCAGCACACACACATCCAGCACACAGACACACACGCCACAAACTAAACGCACACGCACGCACAGTCAGGGGACTGAAACCAGACTCACAGGGGATGGGGCCCTGGTACACACACACGCATCCACGGGCACTGCACAGTCCTCAGTTGCCTCTCCCTCCAAAGCACCCTCCCTTGCCTCACCTGCAACCCCAAAGACCCAGCGCCTCTTCCTCAGGGACCTCGGCCTCTTCCCTCCGATCCAGCTGCCCCAGCATCCAGGGGGAAGAGGAAGCCCCCACACGGAGCAGAGTGCCCCTCGCCCCCGGACACCCTCCCCCAGGCACAGACAGACTGAGGCCCCCACCCGCAAGTCCCCCGGAGTGCTAAGAGCAAGACCCCGCCGCCGCCCTGCAGCTCAAGCACCAGGTCTCCTTCCTCCATCCCTCAGGCCCCCACTCCACAGGTGCCCCCACCACACCCTGCCCCAGGTTCCCCCACCCACAGATATACCATCCCCAAGAGGCTCCGGCCTTCTCCCCTGCCACTTGCTCTCCCGGCACCACACCCCCGCTGCGCTTGTCTGTGCCACTGATGTGGTGAGGGTGTCCTCCCCTCTGTCCAGCCCACCTTGCCTGTTCCCCATTCTCCTCCCCTGGTGGTAGGCACTGCAGTGGAGTCCACTACCACCCTGTCTGACTTGGGCACTGCAGTGGCGGACCTGTCCACTCCATCTGCAGGGTCCACTGCAGTCGTGCCGGCACCCACAACATCTGAGCCATGCCCCCAGTTGTGCCGGCACACACCATGTCAGACACCTCCACTGCAGTTGTCAGTGGCTCTTCAGCACCCACCACCCCTTCCCTGCTTCCTCCTGGTGAGCCCTGATCCTGTCCCTGCGGTGCCTGGCCTACCCCCCGGTTGCCCCTCCTAGTGGATTGTCCCTGGTTTTGTGCAGGCATGTGTAGGGTGGCATCTGCCACTGTCACCCACTTGTGACTTTGTTGATGGACTGGCCATTGGCCTTTGTTTATGTTCTACCGGACTTCTACTTTTAATGCCACATATGCTGAATAAAGCAACTTTCTGTTCTCTAGTGCTTTTGCTTCTGATGTACATGATGTTGATGATGCTAACCATGCCCTTGCTGCAGTGATGGTGATATTTGGTCTCATGATAATGAAGTGTTACTGTGCAGGAACCCATGTGGTCCAGGGGGAATGTGTCCTATCCTGTGGTGTATCCATGTCATCCATAGCAGCATCTGAGGGTGTCATGTGTTCAGTATTTGGCAATGGGATTTCCTACTTAGATTGGCAATTTCACATCTGTGTCTTCCACCCCTGCACATCTGTTGTGCCTGCCATTGTTCTATTCGTCTACTTCCCTGACCGTGTGGCCATCTCCAGTGAACATGCAGGTTTGGGCATCAATGGGGAAGGACTCATCTGTGTTGTCATTGCAACTTGCTATACATGTGTGTTGGATCTGTGCTGATGATTCCGTTGGCACTTCCATGACCAGGCTGATGGGACGGGAGCCCTCATTTGGTGCTAATTGTTGATTGTGTGGTTGCCTGGGGACACTGGCACCCCCCCCTCACCTGTTGTGTATGATGTGTAGTGTGGGGCTGCCTGTTTGTGTTTGTGCATCTGCACCACTGCATTGGCATATCTTGGGTGTGCCATTGGCTGTATGTAGTTTGGTGGGTTTCCCCTGCTGTCCCTGGGACTCCTAGGTCATCGGTCAGCACAATGATCATTGTTTGTGTGTCCCATTGCTGCCATGGTATGGTATCTGTTCGCCTCACATCTGCTGTCTCCACAGGGTATCTGCTTGTGTGTGCCCATTGGTGCAAATATGTGGGTCTGCATTTGGAAGATCACTTCTGTCATTGTGTCATTGATGATTGTTGACGGTGTCAGCCCCCATGGGTGTTGTTTGTCTGCACATGGCTAAAGTTATGCCTTATTTGCACTGCAGGATTTGGCTCCCCCAATTTATGTTGCAATGGGACACATACACTACTTTGCCACTGATGTGTTTGTTGTTCTGTGACCAGGAATCATCCATGCAGTTTGGCAGTTGCACCTCTTACTTTGTCAACACTTACCTTTTGGTCACTGTGATGATGGGGGTTTGGACCCCATTGCCACAATGTTCAAAATGTGCTGCAGCTATGGACCCCACACTTGCCTTTTGGTCACTGTGATGATGGGGGTTTGGACCCCATTGC
Source organism: Calotriton arnoldi (assembly GCA_963921515.1). Taxonomy (NCBI): domain Eukaryota; kingdom Metazoa; phylum Chordata; class Amphibia; order Caudata; family Salamandridae; genus Calotriton; species Calotriton arnoldi. Next base: position 395,829 of record CAWUFW010014003.1, on the reverse strand, counting down.
CACAATGTTCAAAATGTACTGCAGCTATGGACCCCACACTTATCTTTTGGTCACTGTGATGATGGGTGTTTGGACCCCATTGCCACAATGTTCAAATGTGCTGCAGCTATGGACCCCACACTTGCCTTTTGGTCACTGTGATGATGGGGGTTTGGACCCCATTGCCACAATGTTCAAAATGTGCTGCAGCTATGGACCCCACACTTGCCTTTTGGTCACTGTGATGATGGGGGTTTGGACCCCATTGCCACAATGTTCAAAATGTGCTGCAGCTATGGACCCCACACTTACCTTTTGGTCACTGTGATGATGGGTGTTTGGACCCCATTGCCACAATGTTCAAAATGTGCTGCAGCTATGGACCCCACACTTACCTTTTGGGCAATGTGATGATGGGGGTTTGGACCCCATTGCCACAATGTTCAAAATGTGCTGCAGCTATGGACCCCACACTTACCTTTTGGTCACTGTGATGATGGGTGTTTGGATCCCATTGCCACAATGTTCAAAATGTGCTGCAACTATGGACCCCACACTTACCTTTTGGTCACTGTGATGATGGGGGTTTGGACCCCATTGCCACAATGTTCAAAATGTGCTGCAGCTATGGACCCCACACTTGCCTTTTGGTCACTGTGATGATGGGGGTTTGGACCCCATTGCCACAATGGTCATGGCCTGCTTGCGTTGTGTGTGCCACACACATATTTGTGTGGCACATGTGCTAGGGGGTCACATTGTATGTTCGAAGTCATGTTCGGTGTTGTAGGCATTTGACACAGTCTACACACGCTTGTCATGGTGTTGGGGGATGTCTTCTTCTTGCATTCCCTAGGTTGTGGTGTGCTGGTTGTGTCATGCATTGTCCATCCTATGGGTGGGGGTGGTAGTGGTGGTAGGCATCCTTCCCCCTGGGTGAGGGTGGTAGTAGTGGTAGGCATCCTGCCCCCCTGGCTAAGGGTGGTAGTAGTGGTAGGCATCCTGCCCCCTGGGTGAGGGTGGTAGTAGTGGTAGGCATCCTGCCCCCTGGCTAAGGGTGGTAGTAGTGGTAGGCATCCTGCCCCCTGGGTGAGGGTGGTAGTAGTGGTAGGCATCCTGCCCCCTGGCTAAGGGTGGTAGTAGTGGTAGGCATCCTGCCCCCCTGGGTGAGGGTGGTAGTAGTGGTAGGCATCCTGCCCCCCTGGCTAAGGGTGGTAGTAGTGGTAGGCATCCTGCCCCCCTGGGTGAGGGTGGTAGTAGTGGTAGGCATCCTGCCCCCCTGGCTAAGGGTGGTAGTAGTGGTAGGCATCCTGCCCCCTGGGTGAGGGTGGTAGTAGTGGTAGGCATCCTGCCCCCCTGAGTGAGGGTGGTAGTAGTGGTAGGCATCCTGCCCACCCTGGGTGAGGGTGGTACTAGTGGTAGGCATCCAGCCCACCCTGGGTGAGGGTGTTAGTAGTGGTAGGCATCCTGCCCCCCTGGGTGAGGGTGGTACTAGTGGTAGGCATCCAGCCCACCCTGGGTGAGGGTGGTAGTAGTGGTAGGCATCCTGCCCCCTGGGTGAGGGTGGTACTAGTGGTAGGCATCCAGCCCACCCTGGGTGAGGGTGGTAGTAGTGGTAGGCATCCTGCCCCCTGGGTGAGGGTGGTAGTAGTGGTAGGCATCCTGCCCCCTGGGTGAGGGTGGTAGTAGTGGTAGGCATCCTGCCCCCTGGCTAAGGGTGGTAGTAGTGGTAGGCATCCTGCCCCCCTGGGTGAGGGTGGTAGTAGTGGTAGGCATCCTGCCCCCTGGCTAAGGGTGGTAGTAGTGGTAGGCATCCTGCCCCCTGGGTGAGGGTGGTAGTAGTGGTAGGCATCCTGCCCACCCTGGGTGAGGGTGGTACTAGTGGTAGGCATCCAGCCCACCCTGGGTGAGGGTGTTAGTAGTGGTAGGCATCCTGCCCCCCTGGGTGAGGGTGGTACTAGTGGTAGGCATCCAGCCCACCCTGGGTGAGGGTGGTACTAGTGGTAGGCATCCTGCCCCCCTGGGTGAGGGTGGTACTAGTGGTAGGCATCCAGCCCACCCTGGGTGAGGGTGGTAGTAGTGGTAGGCATCCTGCCCCCCTGGGTGAGGGTGGTAGTAGTGGTAGGCATCCTGCCCCCCTGGGTGAGGGTGGTAGTAGTGGTAGGCATCCTGCCCCCTGGCTAAGGGTGGTAGTAGTAGTAGGCATCCTGCCCCCCCTGGGTGAGGGTGGTAGTAGTGGTAGGCATCCTGCCCCCTGGCTAAGGGTGGTAGTAGTGGTAGGCATCCTGCCCCCTGGGTGAGGGTGGTAGTAGTGGTAGGCATCCTGCCCCCCTGGCTAAGGGTGGTAGTAGTGGTAGGCATCCTGCCCCCCTGGGTGAGGGTGGTAGTAGTGGTAGGCATCATGCCCACCCTGGGTGAGGGTGGTACTAGTGGTAGGCATCCAGCCCACCCTGGGTGAGGGTGGTAGTAGTGGTAGGCATCCTGCCCCCCCTGTGTGAGGGTGGTACTAGTGGTAGGCATCCAGCCCACCCTGGGTGAGGGTGGTAGAAGTGGTAGGCATCCTGCCCCCTGGGTGAGGGTGGTAGTAGTGGTAGGCATCCTGCCCCCCTGGGTGAGGGTGGTAGTAGTGGTAGGCATCCTGCCCCCTGGGTGAGGGTGGTAGTAGTGGTAGGCATCCTGCCCCCTGGCTAAGGGTGGTAGTAGTGGTAGGCATCCTGCCCCTCCTGGGTGAGGGTGGTAGTAGTGGTAGGCATCCTGCCCCCTGGCTAAGGGTGGTAGTAGTGGTAGGCATCCTGCCCCCTGGGTGAGGGTGGTAGTAGTGGTAGGCATCCTGCCCACCCTGGGTGAGGGTGTTACTAGTGGTAGGCATCCAGCCCACCCTGGGTGAGGGTGGTAGTAGTGGTAGGCATCCTGCCCCCCCTGGGTGAGGGTGATAGTAGTGGTAGGCATCCTGCCCCCCCTGGGTGAGGGTGGTAGTAGTGGTAGGCATCCTGCCCCCCTGGGTGAGGGTGGTACTAGTGGTAGGCATCCAGCCCACCCTGGGTGAGGGTGGTAGTAGTGGTAGGCATCCAGCCCCCTGGCTAAGGGTGGTGGTATTGGTAGGCATTCTGCCCCCCTGGGTGAGGGTGGTAGTAGTGGTAGGCATCCTGCCCCCTGGGTGAGGGTGGTAGTAGTGGTAGGCATCCTGCCCCCCTGGCTAAGGGTGGTAGTAGTGGTAGGCATCCTGCCCCCCTGGGTGAGGGTGGTAGTAGTGGTAGGCATCCTGCCCCCTGGGTGAGGGTGGTACTAGTGGTAGGCATCCAGCCCACCCTGGGTGAGGGTGGTAGTAGTGGTAGGCATCCAGCCCACCCTGGGTGAGGGTGGTAGTAGTGGTAGGCATCCTGCCCCCCTGGGTGAGGGTGGTAGTAGTGGTAGGCATCCTGCCCCCTGGCTAAGTGTGGTAGTAGTGGTAGGCATCCTGCCCCCTGGGTGAGGGTGGTAGTAGTGGTAGGCATCCTGCCCCCCTGGGTGAGGGTGGTAGTAGTGGTAGGCATCCTGCCCCCTGGCTAAGGGTGGTAGTAGTGGTAGGCATCCTGCCCCCCTGGCTAAGGGTGGTAGTAGTGGTAGGCATCCTGCCCCCTGGGTGAGGGTGGTAGTAGTGGTAGGCATCCTGCCCCCTGGCTAAGGGTGGTAGTAGTGGTAGGCATCCTGCCCCCCTGGGTGAGGGTGGTAGTAGTGGTAGGCATCCTGCCCACCCTGGGTGAGGGTGGTACTAGTGGTAGGCATCCAGCCCACCCTGGGTGAGGGTGGTAGTAGTGGTAGGCATCCTGCCCCCCTGGGTGAGGGTGGTACTAGTGGTAGGCATCCAGCCCACCCTGGGTGAGGGTGGTAGTAGTGGTAGGCATCCTGCCCCCCTGGGTGAGGGTGGTAGTAGTGGTAGGCATCCTGCCCCCCTGGGTGAGGGTGGTAGTAGTGGTAGGCATCCTGCCCCCTGGCTAAGGGTGGTAGTAGTGGTAGGCATCCTGCCCCCTGGCTAAGGGTGGTAGTAGTGGTAGGCATCCTGCCCCCCTGGGTGTGGGTGGTTGTAGTGGTAGGCATCCTGCCCACCCTGGGTGAGGGTGGTACTAGTGGTAGGCATCCAGCCCACCCTGGGTGAGGGTGGTAGTAGTGGTAGGCATCCTGCCCCCTGGGTGAGGGTGGTACTAGTGGTAGGCATCCAGCCCACCCTGGGTGAGGGTGGTAGTAGTGGTAGGCATCCTGCCCCCCTGGGTGAGGGTGGTAGTAGTGGTAGGCATCCTGCCCCCCTGGGTGAGGGTGGTAGTAGTGGTAGGCATCCTGCCCCCCTGGGTGAGGGTGGTAGTAGTGGTAGGCATCCTGCCCCCCTGGGTGAGGGTGGTACTAGTGGTAGGCATCCTGCCCACCCTGGGTGAGGGTGGTAATAGTGGTAGGCATCCTGCCCCCCCTGGGTAGGGGTGGTGGTGCGCATTCAGGCCCCTGTGTGCATATGTGGCATTGGTGATGGGCATCCCGCCCCTATGGTCCTGTTGTTGCTGGTGTAAGTATATTCTGCATCCCTGTGTGTGTGTGTGATGTGTCGTGTACGTGTTGTATGTGTTTTGTGGTTGGTGTCTGGCTTACCTTCTGCGCCGTACGCGTCCGTGCCTGTTCCGGTAGTATATGTAGAATATTGGTATGATCGGGACGAAGGGATTCATGGTTGGTTCGTGTCGTTCGTCCTTCTCGTTGCTTCGCGTCGTCCTCGTCGCTTCGCCTCGCCCTCGTCGCTCGCCTCGTCCTCGTCGCCGCGCGTCGTCCTCGTCGCTGCCGTGTTCGTCTCGGAGCCGTGGATCGAGTTGTGCCGCGAATCGGAGGGTGGTAGTAGTGGTAGGCATCCTGCCCCCCCTGGGAGAGGGTGGTAGTAGTGGTAGGCATCCTGCCCCCCCTGGGTGAGGGTGGTAGTAGTGGTAGGCATCCTGCCCCCTGGCTAAGGGTGGTAGTAGTGGTAGGCATCCTGCCCCCTGGCTAAGGGTGGTAGTAGTGGTAGGCATCCAGCCCACCCTGGGTGAGGGTGGTAGAAGTGGTAGGCATCCTGCCCCCCCTGGGTGAGGGTGGTACTAGTGGTAGGCATCCAGCCCACCCTGGGTGAGGGTGTTAGTAGTGGTAGGCATCCTGCCCCCCTGGGTGAGGGTGGTACTAGTGGTAGGCATCCAGCCCACCCTGGGTGAGGGTGGTAGTAGTGGTAGGCATCCTGCCCCCCTGGGTGAGGGTGGTACTAGTGGTAGGCATCCAGCCCACCCTGGGTGAGGGTGGTAGTAGTGGTAGGCATCCTGCCCCCCTGGGTGAGGGTGGTAGTAGTGGTAGGCATCCTGCCCCCCTGGGTGAGGGTGGTAGTAGTGGTAGGCATCCTGCCCCCCTGGCTAAGGGTGGTAGTAGTGGTAGGCATCCTGCCCCCTGGGTGAGGGTGGTAGTAGTGGTAGGCATCCTGCCCCCCCTGGCTAAGGGTGGTAGTAGTGGTAGGCATCCTGCCCCCCCTGGGTGAGGGTGGTAGTAGTGGTAGGCATCCTGCCCACCCTGGGTGAGGGTGGTACTAGTGGTAGGCATCCTGCCCACCCTGGGTGAGGGTGTTAGTAGTGGTAGGCATCCTGCCCCCCTGGGTGAGGGTGGTACTAGTGGTAGGCATCCAGCCCACCCTGGGTGAGGGTGGTACTAGTGGTAGGCATCCTGCCCCCCTGGGTGAGGGTGGTACTAGTGGTAGGCATCCAGCCCACCCTGGGTGAGGGTGGTAGTAGTGGTAGGCATCCTGCCCCCCTGGGTGAGGGTGGTAGTAGTGGTAGGCATCCTGCCCCCCTGGGTGAGGGTGGTAGTAGTGGTAGGCATCCTGCCCCCTGGCTAAGGGTGGTAGTAGTAGTAGGCATCCTGCCCCCCCTGGGTGAGGGTGGTAGTAGTGGTAGGCATCCTGCCCCCTGGCTAAGGGTGGTAGTAGTGGTAGGCATCCTGCCCCCTGGGTGAGGGTGGTAGTAGTGGTAGGCATCCTGCCCCCTGGCTAAGGGTGGTAGTAGTGGTAGGCATCCTGCCCCCCTGGGTGAGGGTGGTAGTAGTGGTAGGCATCATGCCCACCCTGGGTGAGGGTGGTACTAGTGGTAGGCATCCAGCCCACCCTGGGTGAGGGTGGTAGTAGTGGTAGGCATCCTGCCCCCCTGGGTGAGGGTGGTACTAGTGGTAGGCATCCAGCCCACCCTGGGTGAGGGTGGTAGAAGTGGTAGGCATCCTGCCCCCTGGGTGAGGGTGGTAGTAGTGGTAGGCATCCTGCCCCCCTGGGTGAGGGTGGTAGTAGTGGTAGGCATCCTGCCCCCTGGGTGAGGGTGGTAGTAGTGGTAGGCATCCTGCCCCCTGGCTAAGGGTGGTAGTAGTGGTAGGCATCCTGCCCCTCCTGGGTGAGGGTGGTAGTAGTGGTAGGCATCCTTCCCCCTGGCTAAGGGTGGTAGTAGTGGTAGGCATCCTGCCCCCTGGGTGAGGGTGGTAGTAGTGGTAGGCATCCTGCCCACCCTGGGTGAGGGTGGTACTAGTGGTAGGCATCCAGCCCACCCTGGGTGAGGGTGGTAGTAGTGGTAGGCATCCTGCCCCCCCTGGGTGAGGGTGATAGTAGTGGTAGGCATCCTGCCCCCCTGGGTGAGGGTGGTAGTAGTGGTAGGCATCCTGCCCCCTGGGTGAGGGTGGTACTAGTGGTAGGCATCCAGCCCACCCTGGGTGAGGGTGGTAGTAGTGGTAGGCATCCAGCCCCCTGGCTAAGGGTGGTGGTAGTGGTAGGCATTCTGCCCCCTGGGTGAGGGTGGTAGTAGTGGTAGGCATCCTGCCCCCTGGGTGAGGGTGGTAGTAGTGGTAGGCATCCTGCCCCCTGGCTAAGGGTGGTAGTAGTGGTAGGCATCCTGCCCCCCTGGGTGAGGGTGGTAGTAGTGGTAGGCATCCTGCCCCCCTGGGTGAGGGTGGTACTAGTGGTAGGCATCCAGCCCACCCTGGGTGAGGGTGGTAGTAGTGGTAGGCATCCAGCCCACCCTGGGTGAGGGTGGTAGTAGTGGTAGGCATCCTGCCCCCCTGGGTGAGGGTGGTAGTAGTGGTAGGCATCCTGCCCCCCTGGCTAAGTGTGGTAGTAGTGGTAGGCATCCTGCCCCCCTGGGTGAGGGTGGTAGTAGTGGTAGGCATCCTGCCCCCTGGGTGAGGGTGGTAGTAGTGGTAGGCATCCTGCCCCCTGGCTAAGGGTGGTAGTAGTGGTAGGCATCCTGCCCCCTGGCTAAGGGTGGTAGTAGTGGTAGGCATCCTGCCCCCTGGGTGAGGGTGGTAGTAGTGGTAGGCATCCTGCCCCCCTGGCTAAGGGTGGTAGTAGTGGTAGGCATCCTGCCCCCTGGGTGAGGGTGGTAGTAGTGGTAGGCATCCTGCCCACCCTGGGTGAGGGTGGTACTAGTGGTAGGCATCCAGCCCACCCTGGGTGAGGGTGGTAGTAGTGGTAGGCATCCTGCCCCCTGGGTGAGGGTGGTACTAGTGGTAGGCATCCAGCCCACCCTGGGTGAGGGTGGTAGTAGTGGTAGGCATCCTGCCCCCTGGGTGAGGGTGGTAGTAGTGGTAGGCATCCTGCCCCCTGGGTGAGGGTGGTAGTAGTGGTAGGCATCCTGCCCCCCTGGCTAAGGGTGGTAGTAGTGGTAGGCATCCTGCCCCCTGGCTAAGGGTGGTAGTAGTGGTAGGCATCCTGCCCCCCTGGGTGTGGGTGGTTGTAGTGGTAGGCATCCTGCCCACCCTGGGTGAGGGTGGTACTAGTGGTAGGCATCCAGCCCACCCTGGGTGAGGGTGGTAGTAGTGGTAGGCATCCTGCCCCCTGGGTGAGGGTGGTACTAGTGGTAGGCATCCAGCCCACCCTGGGTGAGGGTGGTAGTAGTGGTAGGCATCCTGCCCCCTGGGTGAGGGTGGTAGTAGTGGTAGGGCATCCTGCCCCCCTGGGTGAGGGTGGTAGTAGTGGTAGGCATCCTGCCCCCTGGGTGAGGGTGGTAGTAGTGGTAGGCATCCTGCCCCCTGGGTGAGGGTGGTACTAGTGGTAGGCATCCAGCCCACCCTGGGTGAGGGTGGTAGTAGTGGTAGGCATCCAGCCCCCCGGGCTAAGGGTGGTGGTAGTAGTAGGCATTCTGCCCCCCCTGGGTGAGGGTGGTAGTAGTGGTAGGCATCCTGCCCTCCCTGGGTGAGGGTGGTAGTAGTGGTAGGCATCCTGCCCCCCCTGGCTGAGGGTGGTAGTAGTGGTAGGCATCCTGCCCACCCTGGGTGAGGGTGGTAATAGTGGTAGGCATCCTGCCCCCCCTGGGTAGGGGTGGTGGTGCGCATTCAGGCCCCTGTGTGCATATGTGGCATTGGTGATGGGCATCCCGCCCCTATGGTCCTGTTGTTGCTGGTGTAAGTATATTCTGCATCCCTGTGTGTGTGTGTGATGTGTCGTGTACGTGTTGTATGTGTTTTGTGGTTGGTGTCTGGCTTACCTTCTGCGCCGTACGCGTCCGTGCCTGTTCCGGTAGTATATGTAGAATATTGGTATGATCGGGACGAAGGGATTCATGGTTGGTTCGTGTCGTTCGTCCTTCTCGTTGCTTCGCGTCGTCCTCGTCGCTTCGCCTCGCCCTCGTCGCTTCGCCTCGTCCTCGTCGCTTCGCGTCGTCCTCGTCGCTGCCGTGTTCGTCTCGGAGCCGTGGATCGAGTTGTGCCGCGAATCGGAGGGTGGTAGTAGTGGTAGGCATCCTGCCCCCCCTGGGAGAGGGTGGTAGTAGTGGTAGGCATCCTGCCCCCCCTGGGTGAGGGTGGTAGTAGTGGTAGGCATCCTGCCCCCCCTGGCTAAGGGTGGTAGTAGTGGTAGGCATCCTGCCCCCCCTGGCTAAGGGTGGTAGTAGTGGTAGGCATCCTGCCCCCCCTGGGTGAGGGTCGTAGTAGTGGTAGGCATCCTGCCCACCCTGGGTGAGGGTACTAGTGGTAGGCATCCAGCCCACCCTGGGTGAGGGTGGTAGTAGTGGTAGGCATCCTGCCCCCTGGGTGAGGGTGGTACTAGTGGTAGGCATCCAGCCCACCCTGGGTGAGGGTGGTAGTAGTGGTAGGCATCCTGCCCCCTGGGTGAGGGTGGTAGTAGTGGTAGGCATCCTGCCCCCTGGGTGAGGGTGGTAGTAGTGGTAGGCATCCTGCCCCCTGGGTGAGGGTGGTACTAGTGATAGGCATCCAGCCCACCCTGGGTGAGGGTGGTAGTAGTGGTAGGCATCCAGCCCCCTGGCTAAGGGTGGTGGTAGTGGTAGGCATTCTGCCCCCCTGGGTGAGGGTGGTAGTAGTGGTAGGCATCCTGCCCCCCTGGGTGAGGGTGGTAGTAGTGGTAGGCATCCTGCCCCCTGGCTAAGGGTGGTAGTAGTGGTAGGCATCCTGCCCACCCTGGGTGAGGGTGGTAGTAGTGGTAGGCATCCTGCCCCCCCTGGGTAGGGGTGGTGGTGCGCATTCAGGCCCCTGTGTGCATATGTGGCATTGGTGATGGGCATCCCGCCCCTATGGTGCTGCTGTTGCTGGTGTAAGTATATTCTGCATCCCTGTGTGTGTGTGTGATGTGTCGTGTACGTGTTGTATGTGTTTTGTGGTTGGTGTCTGGCTTACCTTCTGCTCCGTACGCGTCCGTGTCTGTTCCGGTAGTATATGTAGAATATTGGTATGATCGGGACGAAGGGATTCATGGTTGGTTCGTGTCGTTCGCCCTTCTCGTTGCTTCGCGTCGTCCTCGCCGCTTCGCCTCGTCCTCGCCGCTCGCGTCGTCCTCGTCGCTGCCGTGTTCGTCTCGGAGCCGTGGATCGTGTTGTGGCGCGAATCGGAGCTTATGTGCGCCTCTCCCGGATGCTTTGACGTGCCGTGCGTAGCGACGGGTTCGGCGCGTACGGAAAGCGCATCGTACTTGTCCGGCCGGACGGGGCTGCATTTTTCCTTCCGTGCGACTCGATTCTGCGTTTCCGGATTCGCCTCGGTCGGAGAACAGGACCTGGTTTGGGTGAGTACGGCTCGGCCGGATTCTTTGCTGTTGTGCGCATCGTACTTACTCGTTCGGTGTGCTGTACGGATCGGTCGGGAAACAGGCTTTCGCATGGCTTTTTTCCCGACCGAATGGTATTGGGTGCGCCTCCGACCGAGATCGGAATCGGCCCCTCAGTGTATAAGTATCTGAATGGGTCTGTGAGTTGGAGCATCACTGTCTGAGTAGGTCTATAACTGTGTATCTGAGTTTCTGAGTACATCAGTTACTGGGTGTCTCCCTGAGTCTCTCAGTGGGTCTGTAAGTGGGTGTGTGAGTCTTTGACTACATCTGTAAGTGGGTGTGTGGGTGTCAGAGTGCGACTGTGAGTGGGTGTATGAGTTTTTGAATGGGTGTGTGCCTGGGAGCATCACTGTCTGTGAGTGAATGGTGAGTGTCTAAGTAAAAGTCAGGGTGGGTGTGTGAGTATATATATATTTATATTTATATATTTGTATATATATATATGTATATATATTCACTGAAAAAACCACAGGTTTTAGGGAAAGTTATAGTTAGTTGGACATTTCACTCGTACAAAACCATAGAAATTCCCAGTTATAGTTAGTTCAGCTAACTATAACTCACGCCCCCGCAATGCACTGCTGATGACGTCACATATTACATCACTCATGACATGGTCAGTGACATCACTGATGACATCACTGATGACATCTCAAATGACATCACTGATGACATCATCCAGTGACTGTGTGTTTCTATAAAGTTTAACTACGTTTAATATATATAGGGAAAGGCGTATTGAAGAATGAGTGGGTGTATAAGTGTCTGAATGGATGATTTAGTAGGTGCGTGACTGACTCTATAAGTGAGTGTTTAAACGTATCTTACTGAATGCATGGGTTAGTGACTAAACTGTGTGAATGTCTGTATCAGTCTGTCTGTTGGTGTGTGAGTGGGTGCATGGGTTTGTGAATAGCTACATGAGTGTCTATATGGGTTATGGATTGGTTGTCTGAGTATCTGTATGGGTGCCTGAGTGTTTGTGTGGGTGGGGTGTGTGTGACTCGGTGCATAGATGTGTGAGTGGGTGATTCACTGGGTGCATGGTTTCAAGAGTGCGTCTGTCATGCACTGTATGGGTGGGTGAGTGTGTGTATGGGTGTGTTAGTGAGTGAATGTATATCTCATTGGTACATGTGTGAGTAACTACATATGTGAAAGGCAGTATATATGTGTGTTGGAGTATATAAATGGCTATAAGTGAGAGTGTGTGATTGTGACAGTGGCTATATGGTTGAGTGTGTGCTTGCATCAGTGATTGTATAAGAGCGTAAGAATGTGCTAGTATTTGTATGAGTAAGTGAGCTGGTGTGTGTATAACTGTATAGGTGAGTAAATGGCAGTGTGATTAATTATTTGCATGACTGACTAGGTGTGTGAGTACCTCTATGGATGAGTGGCGGTGTGTGAGTGTCTATATAGGTGTATGAGTGCATATGATAGTCTTAGTGACCGTAAGTATGAGTGACTGTACGGTTGAGTGAGTGGATGTGTGTGTAGACCTAAGAATCAGTGAGTGGGTATGTAGTTATTGGTGTTGGAGTGTCTATGGTTTTGAGAATGGCAGTCTGTAATTTAGAGTGGGTGTATCAAAGGTTATATTAGGGTGTGAGAAGATGCATCAAATTATCACATGGATGATGTCATGAGTGATGTCATTTGAGATGTCATCAGTGATGTCACTGACCATGTCATGAGTGATGTAATATGTGATGTCATCAGCAGTGCATAGCGGGGGCGCGAGTTATAGTTAGCTGAACTAACTATAACGGGGGAATTTCTATGGTTTTGTACGAGTGAAATGTCCAACTAACTATAACTTTCCCTAAAACCTGTGGTTTTTTCAGTGAATTTCGAAGGTTTTTTAAATGCTAATTTCTAACTATAACGTGCCTGAAACCTATGGTTTTTTCAGTGAATTTCAAAGGTTTTTTAAATGCTAATTTCAAACTATAACGTGCCTGAAACCTATGGTTTTTTCAGTGAATTTCAAAGATTTTTTAAATGCTAGTTTCTAACTATGCCTACAGAGGTAGGACATGTGAAGAAAAAAGAAAAAACGCACAGAAAGAAGCAAAGGAAATGCAGAAACAAGCAACAGAAGTCCACAAAGACAAAGAAAAGTGCAGAAAGAAGCAAGACATGTGCAGAAAGAACCAACAGAGGAGCAGAAAGAAGCCTTGTTGCAAAATCATCCTGTGCCCACAACTTTTTCAGACGGGTACTGGTGTTAACTGGCTCTGTCTAACCAGGCCTAGAGCCAGTGCTATGCCAAAAGACACTTAGAATACAGTGAAAACACCTACATACACTAGGGAACACTATGCGTTGGGGTACCCCTGTGATTAGCATGACCTCCTCTGTAAGTCCCTAGTACATAATAGGGCAGGGGCATTAAAACTAACTAACTAACTTGTCACATCAGGCCCTACCCCCTCTCTTCACCACTGTGCAAACACGCCCCGTGGCGTGTTTTAAGTTTGGGATTAATTCCCCTTCAATCCTGAGGGCCCCTGGGGTCCAACTAGCCCACCAGGTACCTCCAGTAAGCACCACAGAGCTGCGTTGCAGAGAGGTGGTACGATGCCACGCCCCTTTTTACACCTCTCTGCAAAGCAGCTCTGTTACGCTTACTGGAGGTACCTGGTGGGCTAGTTGGACCCCAGGGGCCCTAAGGATTGAAGGGGAATTAATTCCCCAACTTATAACGCACCACAGGCGTGTTTGCACACATCTCACCTGAGGCCCCGCCCCCCTTCCTTCACCATTGTGCAAACACGCCCCGTGGCGCGTTTTGAGGTGGGGGATTAAGTCACCTTGAATCCTGAGGGTCCCTGGGGTCCAACTAGCCCACCATGTACCTCCAGTATGCGCCAGGGAGCTGAGTTGCACAGAGGTGTTCAGAGGCCATGCCCCTTTTTACACCTCTCTGCAACGCAGCTCTGTGGCGCTTACTGGATGTACCTGATGGGCTAGTTGGCCCCCAGGGACCCTCAGGATTAAAGAGGAATGAATTCCCCAACTTCAAACGCGCCACAGGGCATGTTTGCACACATATCACCTCAGGCCCCGCCCCCTCCCTTCACCACTGTGCAAACGCGCCCGTGGCGCATTTTAAGTTGGGGTATTAAGTCCCCTTGAATCATGAGGGTCCCTGTGGTCCAACTAGCCCACCAGGTACCTCCAGTAAGCCCCACAGAGCTGCGTTGCAGAGAGGTGTAAAAAGGGGCGTGACCTCTGAACACCTCTCTGCAACGCAGCTCCTGGCGCATACTGGAGGTTCCTGGTGGGCTAGTTAGCCCCAGGGACCCCCAGTATTCAAGGGAATTACTTCCCCATCTTACAACGCGCCAGGGGCGCGTTTGCAGAGTGCTGCAGGGAGGGGGCGGGGCCTCCGGCACGATGCCGGTCTTTTTTTTCATTTCTTTCTTTTTTATGGGAGGGGGGCTGCGTGTCCCCCCTTCCCTCAGCCACTTTTGGCCCCGGGGACCCCATCTCCCGGGGCCTGAGCATTTTCTTTTTCTTTTTAAACGGGAAGGGGGCCACGTGCCCCTCTTCCCTGGGCCCCTATTGGCCCCGGGGACCCCATCCCCCGGGGCATGCCCACTATTTTAAAATATATATATATTTGGAGGGGGCTGCGTGGCCCCCTCCTCAGGCCATTTAAGGCCCCGGGACCCCATCCCCCGGGGCCGGCCTTTGCGTCCTTTTTTTTTTTATATTTTTTGATTTTTGGGGAGGGGGCTGCATGGCCCCCTCCCGGGCCACTAATGGCCCCGGGGACCCCATCCCCGAGGCCTGGCCACTCGTTGGGGACCGTGGGGGTCCCCAATCCCCCACGGTCCCGCTCGGCTCCCTGCGTCCTGCGGGAGCTGGCACTGCTTTCCATAAGGGGAGCTGCTGACATGCAGCTCCCCTTATGGAAAGCAATCTGCTTTGCTTTATTGAAGCGAGAGCAGGTTTCCTGCTCTCGCTTCAATGAAGCAAGCAAGTTTGCAATGACAGGACGGGAGCCGCGCGGCTCCCGCCCTGCCATTGCAAACAGCAGTGTCCCGGGGGTAGGCACCCCGGGACACTGCAGGAGCCAGCCCTGGGGGGTGGCGGTCCCCAGGGCCATCACAGGCTCCAGGAGGGGGGCCGCGCGGCCCCCCTCCCAACATCTGCAAAGCCCCGGGGAGGTGGTGGTCCCCGGGGCTTCGGGGGTCCGAAACGGACCCCCACTTTAAAATTGTTAGTGCCCCAGAAAGGTGGCGGTCCCCGGGGCGTGTGGGGGGGCTCAAGCCCCCCCCACACAGGTATTTTTTGTTAAAAAAAAGAAGCCCCGGGGGGTGGCGGTCCCCGGGGCTGCGGGGGGGCCATGTGCCCCCCCGCCACCATTATTTAGTTGAAGCCCCGGGGGTGGCGGTCCCCGGGGCTTGGGGGGTCTTAGAGGCCCCCCACATTTAATATTAACAAACCCCCGCATGCCCCCGGGACTTGGCCCACCCAGGGGCTAATTAATAAAGAAGCACGTGAGCCCGCTCTTCGGTTTTTTTCGGATCCGCGGATCCTCCGCGCATCCCGCGGCTTTTGAAAAAAAAATGCTTTTTTGGGCCCTTGGGGGTCCTTGTGGGACCCCCAAAGCAGGCCTAGGGGGTCAGGGTGTTTCTTCCCTGCCCCCTTTTTGCGTTTTGCGCACTTGTTTCTGTGCCTCGGTTCTACCGAGGAACAAGATGGCTGCCAACACTTCCTGGTTTGGAGTGTTGACAGCCAATTACCATACAGCTCGTGATCGGGAGGGTGCGCTCAGGGTGCGCGGATCCACCGCGGCCATAGATATATATGTGATTTTACTTTTGATTTTCTCAGCAACTACTGAACGGATTTACACCATTTAACCAAAAGGCACGACTCTGAACCAAGGGCTACCTTTTTGCCAAATTTGGTGTAATTCTGTTCAGCAGTTCGGGCTGTAGCTGCGACTAAAGGTTCCTATGGAAAATTGCATGGGGAAAACACGTTTTGGGACCCCCCTTTTTTCTCGGCCCCCACTTGATGAATCACCCCGAGACTTTCAGGATAGGAGCGGACCGGAGCGCCCCATGAGTTTTGAAAGTTTCGTGAAGATTCGTCAACCGGCGCCAAAGGTATTGGAAATAGAATGTTGCGAATTTCCTATGGAAATTAGGTCCTAACTATAACTATCTACTGGCGACCGCCAGTAGATAATATATCCATATATATATATATATATATCTATATATATATATTTTATATTTTCACCAATATTCACGAAGTCATCGCGATAGTCGCGGTGTCTACACAAATATTGCGCTTTATCAAAAAAATCAATTTTGGACACATAACTTGTGTCACTAACACCCCACTTCTCAAACATGGGTTCAGAGTACCTCCACCCAGACCCAGACCCCTTATATCAGCTGTCACAGAAATTTTCAGCCCCAGGGACCCTTCACTGATCAATCAAATGGCAGCTGCAACTTTTCGTTCAGGTTGCAGCCAGCCAATCCCAGCATTCCTGTTGTCTCGCGTGTTCGTGAGTAATCGTGACGTCGCTGCGAAATATCCTCGTAAACAGATATCACAAACTTTTTCTTCTTAAATTTCTCAAGAACTACTGAACGGATTTGCATCAAACACAAAAATCACAATCTGTGTAACAAAATCTACCTCTCTGCCGAATTTTGTGTAATTCCGTCAATCGGTTCGGGCTGTTGGTTCAACTACACGCCCTATGGAAAATAACATGGAAAACATACATTTATTTTGACCCCGTTTTCCTTAGCTTTAATATTTCTCCTAAAAATGTGGCCTCTCAATCTTATGAGCGATAAGCAGCTTCAAGACTAATTAACAAAATCCCCAGATAATTAGAATTTTTAACCTTTGATAGGGCGGACTCGCCCATCTTAAAAGACTTTGACTTGGTGCCCGGGCTACCACAGGTCATAATGTAGGACTTTGAAAAATTAACTTTAAAATCTAGGTCCTCCATATACATTAAAAAACAAATCTGTAAGGCGCTGGGGGCTATTTTCAGTTCAGCTATTAGAACTGCATCGTGCGCATATAATAGGATGTATATATATATATGGTAAAACAATGTGTGTTTCATGATAAAGAAATCCAAAGATCACTACATTTTTGTTAAATTAAAATATTCTGATTTTTTTGTAAAATGTAATTTTCTACACATTTTTGCAATAAAATACGTTTAAATTGTAGAACTATTCATATTTTTTATTTATATTCTTATTTAAAAATAATATTTTATATTTATACAATTTTACAATTTATGTACATTGTTTTATAATTTGTATGGTTTAAAGTTTATGAATGTTAGAAAATGCTTTATAAAATATTTTAACTATTAATAATAATAAACATATATTTTTTGATGTTAATATTTACATTTGTATATATAGGTTTGTAGTTTAGGACATTTCTTAAAGATATTTTCTACATTTATGTTGTAGTAAAAAATGTATATGAGTATGTAGTATTACTTGTGTATAGCCTTAGATTGGAGTGGGATTATTAAATGTCACCCCTTTGGTGTCCTAAGTTGGCGGGGGTATACCCAGACGTGGGTCCCTTGCTCACTTTGCCACTGGATTCAAGCAAGCCTGGCTGATGACGGCTGGAATGCCAGAAACCGGTCCTAGGATGCTTGTTTCCGGTCCAGGGAAGACATGGCTTGGCAGTTCGGGCTGGACTGTTCCCATGAGGCACAGGGTCAGACTGATTTGCATATGGCCATGTCTGAACTGGGGTGGTGGAGTGAGCTAAAGAATGATGATGGATTAAACCCAGATCAGTTGACTGGGGGTGAGTGTTTGATTGGCTCAAACGTTCCATCCATCATCCCCTTTTGTATCACCCCTTTGGTGTCCTACACCTTCCCCAAGTTGGTTTAGATTGGAATGGTAACAGTAATGTCACCCCTTTAGTGTCCAACACCTTCCCCCGAACTGGTTGAGATTGGAGTGTGAATAATAAATGAAACCCCTTTAGTGTCCAACACCTTCCTCCAATTCGTTTAGATTGGAGTGGGAATAGTTAATGTAACCCCTTTAGTCCCATACATTTTCCCCAAATTGGTATAGCTGGAGTGGGAATAGTAAATGTCACCCCTTTAGTGTCCAACACCTTCCCCAAATTGTTTTAGATTGCAGTTAGAATTGTAAATGGCACCCCTTTAGTGTCCAATGCCTTCAAAAATTGGTTTAGATTGGAGTGGGAAAAGTAAATGTCACCACTTTAGTGTCCAACACTTTCCTCAAATTGGTGTAGATCGGAGTGGGAATAGTAAACTAACCCCTTTAGTATCCAACACCTTGAAAAATTGGTTTAGATTGGATTGGGAATAGTAAATTGAAACCATTTAGGGCTTGATTACGAGTCTGGCGGTCCACAGACTGCCAGATGTGCAGGGGTGCGGTGGTGGCAGTCTCCTGGCCTCAATATTACAAATAGGGCAGTCAAACCGCCATTGCCCTGCCGCAACCGCCAGGGACCGCCATACCTTGGTGCTGATGCTGCGGTGTAGAGGCAGTATTATGCTTGGCGGGACCGCAGTGGTCCTGACAATCATATTACAAGTTTCCTCTCCACCATGGTTTTCATCGCGGTTCCTCCTCCATGAAAACCATGGTGAAGTGTCCAATGCCTTCTCCCAGTGTGGTTGGACTGAAGTGGGAATTTTAAATTATATTTATTGCATGTCAAAAACAGACGTTTCTTTAAAATTAAGTAAACAACACATTTCTTTTTATTTTTTATTACTAAAAAATCTGTCAATTATATATAAACATAGCATTGTACGTTGTACATTGTTTGACAGTTCATTAAAAATGTTTTACTTTTTATATACACATTTTCAATATTATTTTGTCTTATGTTTTTTAAGTATATATTAAATATTTGTATATATTTTATAATATTATTTAGTTGATAGTTTATACATTTTCATTTACAATACCGTATTTTGACTAAGCCTGGGCGTAGTTCGCGAAGTAGCGCTAAGCGAAGCTACGCAAAGTGCAGTTTGCACTACGCGAGCTACGCGTAGCACTACGCGAACTGCGTAGTGCACTGTTCGCAATGATTGCACAGTGCCGGATGCTTGTCCGCACTGTGCAATCATTGAAAACGGCATCTTGCACAGTGCGAGCTGTCTTTTACTGCCGCTCGAGTAGATTTTTACTCGAGCGGCAGCTTTCTCAACGCGGACTGGTAGTTTCTCATCGCGAGCGGTCGCGAGCATACGCGACCACTCGCAATGAGAAACCTGACCTCCCCGCGTTGAGAATCTCGCCGGGAGGTTTATTTTCCACGCTCGCGATCGGCAACTTGATGTTGCTGATCGGAAACGAGGAAAAAGTCTCGCAGGAATGTCATTTTGCTTGCTCGCGGTCGCCAACTTGACGTTGAGGACCGCGAGCAAGCAAAAAATGACCGCTGCACTACGCTACGCTACGCGTGTTTGCACTGTGCTACGTGCAATTCGCGTTGTGCAAAGTAGCGCAAACTTCGCAAACTACGCGAGCGTAGCGTAGTGCTTTGCCCAGGGTTAATTTTGACATGCTTTACATGTTTAATATTTTTTAACATTTTTGCAAACATTTATTCAACATTTTTACAATACTTACTATTCATTTATATGGGGTAATAGTCTTTTTTTTTAGTTTCATTTAGCGGCCATTTTTGTACCACTACCTTCTATTTTGCAATTTATTTGTGTTCATTTTAATCTATTTTCTAGGTTGCAGTAGGGTGTTGCTTATTTTCAGAACAGTCCTTTTTTAAGGGCTTTGAGGGTAGGGGGGTTTAGGGAGTAGGTCTAGAAGGTAGTCATAGTGCTGTTTTGCGTTTGTTGTACATGTATTGTATTACTGTTATTTTTTTACAGTAGTTTGTAAGTTTGCATTTTTGTGTACTATTATGGTAATGTTTTGTTAGATTAAGGACGTGACTACAAGTTCATTGGACCCACAGCCACCATAGGGTCGGTGTCGGATTCACCACTGCCGACCAGGCGGTCCATCCATTGTATTACAATGTTGTCGGATTGCTGTTAGAAAGACCACCGGAGCACCGCTGACACTGACAGCGATTCACATACCGCCGCGGTGTTGATCAATGGAAACAGCTGCCATAGGGCAATGCAGAGACATTTCACTGCCGTCTGAATTACGGGCTGGCTTTCTGTCATCAAAAACAAAGGATTTTTCTTCCCTTCAGTGTCTGACATGGATCCCTTCCTCCAGGTCTCCCTTCACAGCAGCATCTTGAATCCAAAGAAAACAACCCTTTTGGTGCTGAAATCCTAGTAAGTCTGTTTTGTACTATTTACCTATTGACTAGACTGGCACTTATGGTCCAGACTCCAACAATTTTTTCACGTGTCATGCATATGTGTACATTCAACACTTGTGCAGTCAAAATATACACACGTGCATCGACAAATATGAAAAAACTTTCACCGCTGTCAGAAAGACTGCCACTGACTCATCGGGAACATTGTAATGCGCGGGTAGGAGGCCACTGCTGCCCCTGTCTTCTTTGGGCCGCCGCCACTGCGGTATGGCAGTCGGACTGCCAAGCTCGTAATAAGGCCCTATGCTATGTTAGTTATGTTTTGATGATCAACTGTTAGGTATATGTGTTTTTGGGAATGTAATGTGTTTTTGCGCGCGGGTTGTTTATTTTAATGTACAGGTTTTTGTCTATGATCGTGTGCTATGGCCATTGGGAGTTTATGTTTTTTTTAAGGAAATCATTTTTGGTTTATAGTAAAGCAATGAGTTTTAATTTGATTTCCTTTTTTTTGGTTTTCCTGGAGTGTTTATTTTTTCAATGCGCTTTTTCAGGTTTTTCTATGGTTCCCACATATTTTGAATTGCTTTGATTGACGTTTATGGATCCATATCATTTTTTCATTTTTTGCTTTCCCTTTTGGACAATATTTTTTTGTTGGATTACTATTTTTTGATGTTTGGATAAAGAAAGATCTGCAGCTACAGAACAGTAAGTATTATTTATTTTATTTCCTTTTGGGTGGGAAATGTAATTTTAAAATGTTTGTGTTAATATTATGTGATTGTTTTGTGGAATTGTTCGGTTTATGAGTTTTTTTTTTTTTACAAAGCAGTACAAAGAAGTTTATTATACGTGATTAATAAAATTTGTTGCATACACGTGTTGTTATGCAAATTCATTTACACAACACGAAACAAAGTTATTAAAAAGGGGTAAAAACCGCCATAAATTGTAAGCTGCTTAAGGTAAACCTTTGAGCTTTCAAGCAATTGGTTAGGAATAGTGCAGCAGTTTTTAGCAAAAAGACCTACATGGAGTCATCTTGTAATTTCCGGGTGATGATATGAAGTGCATTAAATACACATAAATAAAAGGAGGGAAAAAAGTTTGTTCTCGTAAATTTGCACCCAGTTCTCAGGAGAGGTTAACAGTCAAAGATTACTGGTGTTGTTCTTAGCCATCCAGGCTTTGATCGTAAGTCGGAAGGGGCTGCAGCTTCCAGATAGCTGAGTATAGGTATGAGCTTATGTGGTGCAAAAAAATTGTTGTATATAGTTTGCTGTACAACATAGTCCTTTAGATGAATATTTATGGGGCTTTGTGGTTAATGGGCACTTGTGTGGGTTGCTGATTTTGACATCATTACATGGTTTGTTGGGTGAAAGTGCGATGTGCGTATTGCACAAAGTGACAGGGTTCTTGAGGATTTTAAAGTAGTTGTAGCAGCCTGTCTTGATTCAGAGTAAGAGAGTGTGCCAATTGGTGTTAAGATGTGCGTGGCCAATTTATTGTTTTACTCGCCTGCTGTTTCGTTGCAAGATGGCAATTGGCCAGTCTCCTTTCTACTACATTAAGAAATCGTGTGTAGTGGCAGTTTAATTGCGTGGTGGTTGGATCAAAGCAGGACTTCAAGGCCTGCCTACAATTCTGAATGCCTTTTTTATTGAAGATGGTGTGGAGCATTGAACGACGGGTGTCTAGTAGGCTTGTGCAGATGCAGATTATGTGCAAAAGATCTTCACTTCTATTTCCACAAACGCGGCAAGTGTGGGCTCCAGGTTTCCTCTTCCAGAGAGGTAAGGAGGGAGAATCGGAAGTATGCATTGGCGGTGTCTTAAGAATTTCTCCTTCACCATTATGTTGAATCCTGCACTCAGGTATGGGTGTGGTTTGACGGCTGTGTAATTGCTGAGAACAAACCAGCTGTGGGCCCTTTCTGCCAGTGTTGCTTTGTCTTTGATTAAAGAGATAATTTTTTGACTTTCATTACATTCTTTTTTGAAGCTCAAATGGGTTACAGGAGACTCCCATAGATTATTCAGGCTTAGCTTCAGTAGGGAGTCTTGGAGGTACATTTTTTTTGCAGAGTTTTATATAGCGCGAACTTGACCCGAATTGGGTATCAGAGCGCTTTACATAGCACCAGTTATGTTACATGAGGACACACATTCATTTTGGTTAGGCACGGGGAGACTAAGGGGCCGATTCCGATTCGGGCCGGAAATCTCTCCGACCGAGCCGGACCCGGAGAGATTTCCGACCGAACCGGACTCGTGCAGTCCGACCGAACGAGTACGATGCGCACGTATGCCATCGGACACGAGTCGGTCGGACTCCCATTGAAGTCAATGGGAGCCGGTCGAACAACGCGTATGCGGGCTCCCATTGACTCAATGGGTGCGAGGCGGACAAGTGCGCCCCCTACAGCGTGTACGCGGCGAAGCGATTCGCGCCGTACACGCACAGGTAGGGGGACCCATGGGTCCCCCTGTGTGCGACTTCGCGCGGCTACGCGTACAGGGGGTCCGACACGGACCCCAAAGTACGGCTCCGACTGCTCTTTCGAGCCGGAGTGCGCGGCTCGGTCGGACTGCTCGCGGCGCGCATCGTACTCACCCGGCCGGGGAACGTCTCCATTGCGCGGTGCGAGTCGAGTCCGAGCGAGTCGGTCGGTGCGGTTCGAGCTGGGAGCGAGTCGGTCGGAGCGGTCGGGACGCCCGGACGAGTCGGTCGGCGAATTCGCATCGTACTCGCTCGGCCGGACCCGCGTACGATTCGGTCGGGAAACAGGGCTCCGAATCGGATCCGGTAAAGCCGAATCCGATTCGGAGCCCTACCGGCCGAGATCGGAATCGGCCCCTAAGTGATTTGCCCAGAATCACAGGATGTTCAGCGTCATTGCCGAGACTCGAACCCAGTTCCCCAGATTCGAGGTCGGCCGCCCTAGCCGTTAGGCCAACTCCTCTCCCCTTTCTGGCTGCTCGGCTCCCCTGATCTTTTGCCAGCTTTTTATGAATGCTCCACTTCAGGCCATGGTCTGTGTCTGTAGGCCGAATTTTAAATGTATTTGTGCTGAGTATGTGTAGTTTGGGAGATGGAAGATTGTTCTGTAGGTGCTGGTGATGATTTCATCCAGAATGGTGGCATCCCTCCCTCGCATTGGCTCACTTCTATAAGATAACATTGAGAGGTGTTTTGCCTGGAGGACCTGGAGTAAAGGGTCTAGAGTTGGGCCTGATAGTGCTTTTTTTTTAGGGGCTTCATGGCTAATGTTGTTGTTATACCTTTATACCGCAGGACTTCCATCTGTGGTTTGTAGGAGCCTTTACTGTCTAGTAAGACTCCAAGGTATTTGTATTCAGATATTGGTTCTAGGCAATGTGTGTCCAGATGGCAGTGCAGTTTTTTTTCTTTTTGTAAAATTTATTGCCATTGTTTTGTGTGAGTTGATTTGTAGAGCATTTTCATGTGAGAACTCATGAGTTGTGTCCAGTAGCTGCTGTAGTCCGATTAATGTTCGGCTTATTAAGACCAAGTTGTCTGCGTAGAGGAGTTTGGAAAGAGTCATGTTTCCGAGTTTTAGAGCATGTGATATGCTTTTGTCCAATATTGTTGGTAGGTCTGCCATAAAGAGATTAAACATGGTGGTGGCTAGGACACAACCTTATTTTAGCCCTTTAGTGGTGTTAATATGCCTGGAGAGGTGTGTCCCGCCTCCCAGCTTGATTTTGACCCAGGTGTCCGTGTGCAATAAGATCAACTAGTTTAAAAGGGCTGGAGGGATGTCCCATCTTTTTAGCTTCTGCCATAGCCGTGCTCGCCAACGTGATCGAATGCTGAGCTGCAATCGATGAAGCATAAAAATAGTGATTGCTTAGCTTCCTTTATGGCATCCATCAGTAGTGATAAGGCCATGATATTGATAGTTGTTCCCATTTGTTGCAGAAGCCGGTCTGGTGTGTTGGTATAATAGATTTAGTTGAAGCCCAGGAGGTAAGTTCTTCCAGGGTTACTCCTGCATTGTATTTGGCCTCATTGTCGATCAGGGCGACAAGATGATAGTTTTTTGCATTGCCCTTGTAGCTCTGTTTGTAGATGGGGGAGATTGTAGATCCCTTCCAGGAATCCGGGAATTTTTTTCTTCTTTTCACTATCTCTTTAAAGACTGGCGCAGGGTTTTGCTCCAGTACAGTGGGTCTTGGTTGTACAAAATGGGTGGAATCCCATTGGGGCCCAGGACGCCTTCCAGCCTCCCTTTGGCTATTTTCCTTCTAATTTGCTGTGGTGTGATACTGAGTGGTCCCTCCCCTTGCTTTGAAGTGCTCCTCTGTTTCTTTTCCTGTGTTAGTTCTAGTATTGCTGGGTGTGTATCATCTCCTGATATGACACAGATCTGTTCCTCATTCTCTTTTCCCTCTTGGCCCAGGCTATTGAAGTGGTAGTGCAGACATTTTGCTCAGTCTTTCTCTGATATGTGGGAGTTTATTCCTTGATGGAGTGGGCACAGTAGGTTTATGAGTTGTAATTATTATATGTGATGATTGAACTCACTTTTTAATTTTTAGTTGGTGATTGTAAAATTTTATTTTAAATATTTGATATATAGTTTTATTATATTGGTCTTTATTAATATTGGCATTTTAATTGTTGTTTTAACTGATGTATTTAAATATTTTATTTATTATTTAAAATATAAAAACGTTTGGTTTGCTGGGTTAGAATTAATCACAGGTTTCGAGGATTTTGGTAGGTTACTATATATTTTATAATATGGTTTCACCAATAATATCTAAGTAGTCTACTCCTTTGTTATGAAGAGTTTGACTTTAAATTGTAGTATATCATACATACTTTTAGTTTGTTTGCTAAGTTTAGGGGCAATTTGGGTAACAAATTGTTCCATTCTTAGTTGTTGGTAGCTTTGCTCTATTTGTAATGCTTCTATAAATGTGTAAAGTGTAGGTTAGTAATTGCATAATGTAGATTGGAAGGCATTGTGACATCCTTCTACTGCATTGTTTGTTTTGGCTTCCTGTTCCAAGGTGCTGTTATAGACATTCCACCATGGTATGTGGAATAAGGGTTGGCGTCCTTGTCCTGAGCGATGCAGTCAGCCAACCCAAGTGTATTCGAAATAGTCCTTTAGTGAGGTAAGTTTTCTTCATTTTATTGGGAGAAAGGACTTTCTATTATTTGATTGTAGTGATTGGCTACCTCTGTGACAGGGGCATAGGCTAGTGCTATCATTTCTTTGATTTCAAAGGCAAATTGGCTGCTTGTAGAATATTCTACACCTAGTGCAGATTTTTGGAGATGTCTCCATATACTTTGATTGATATGCTAGTAATAGCCTTGTATGGATGTGTTGGGGTACAGTTTTAGAATGGCTTGAATAATGGCTTGCTCAAGTCTATGATTATTTTTGGGGGGTAGTAATTTTTTGTTTTGTGTTTGATATGTGTTTGATATGGTTTGGGAGTTTGTAGTAAGTGATGCTTTGTTTATTTGGTAGTACACCATATCTAAAAGGGATATTTGTGTTTTGATATTCACCATGTATGGTGTATAGCTGAGTAAATGGTTTGCAACACATTTTGAAGGTCCCATCCATCATCCTCGTGTCACATTGTATCAGTTTTAGTAAGTTATCTGCTGTAGAGAATATTAGGATTTGTTTTTCATTATTTAGGTTGTTATGTAAAAGGAAAGGTTCTTCATCATGTGTCATTGTTAAGTGTTCAGGCATGAATATGTCTTGGTATCTTCTAGGGAAGGTGGGGTATCGCTGGTGGATCTTTTAGTTCATGCAATTAAATGTTTTAAAGTGGGGATAGGTTGTAGTTTGCCTAATATGTGTTTGGGGACTTTAGGTAGTATTTCTTTAAGGATTTTGCTTGTGGGTTCCTGGGAGCTAGTGCTTACCTCTCTTATATCTTGCAATATCTCTCCTACTTCTATTTCTGTTACATTTTGTGGGGTCTTTGTGGTCTTTTACATGAACTACAGCATCATTTTCTGTGGTTTCCATCCCGTAAAATGCATGAGAATAATATTTAGTACTTTCCAGTTTATAAGTTTCTTGACCGTTGGTGTTGCCCATGTGATTTAGTAACTGCTATCCTTTCTGCGGTGATATACTTTGCAGCTTCTGTCATTGTATCTGAAAGTAGTGTAATAGTATAAACATATAGAATATTTTAACATTTGTATATTTATTATTTACATTGAAAATTATGCAATCACTTCTATCTTTGAATACTTACATGTATATTGGGCATAGATGCTTTTCATGGTTTCCGTTGGGGGTGTTCTTATGTGGAGCTCATGCTTTGTTTTCTGTTGGATGAAAAAAATGTAACTTTCACTTTAATCCTTTCGCTGCTGGGCCTGTCCCCAGTGCTAAGCCTTTTTTGGCTATTTGGGGTAGTTCGAGCTTAGGCCCCCATAACCTTTTGTCCACATAAGGTATCCATGCCAAATTTGCGTCCTTTTTTTCCAACATCCTAGGGATTCTAAAGGTATCCACGATTTGTGGATTCCCCTGGAGGGGACCAAAAAATTTGCCAAAATACAGCTATGTATTTTTGCGGGGATAAATGGGAAATAAGTGCTGATGAAGAAAATGTATAGTTTTTTCCCTGTAAATGCTATCAACAAAGGGTCTGTGATGCTAAAATTACCATTTTCCCAGCTTTCAGGAACAAATAGACTTTTGTCAAAAAAACACATTTTTAAACACAGTTTTGGCATTTTACTGGGACATAGCCCATTTTTTCCTATTTTATGTGCTTTCAACCTCCTTCCAGTTGGTGGTAGAAATGGGTGTTCAACCAATGGTGGATATTCATTTCTGAAAAGTAGAAAAAATTCTGAATTCAGCAAGGGGTCACTTGTGTAGATCCTTCAAGGTTTTCCTATACAAAGTAACAGTGGGGAGAGGAGTTGGCCTAACGGCTAGGGCGGTCGACTTCAAATCTGGGGAACCGGGTCCGAGTCTCTGCAAGGACGCGCAACATTCTGTGATTCTGGAGAAATCACTTAATCTCCACGTGCCTAACAAAAAAAAAATTTAATATGTCCTCATGTAATGCAACTGGTGCTCGTGTAAAGCGCTCTGATACCCAATACCTTCCGGTCAAGTTCGCGCTATATAAAACTCCGTAAAATAAACAGTTGAAATGAACATATATTGAAATTGAGTTGAAAAAAAACAGCCACCTGTGCCTACCCTCATATTTAAAAACGTAATTTCGGTCAATGACCATAAAAGTATAAAACAATCACTTAAAGCATACAATATTTTTTTAAAACATTAAAACGTTTCATCTGTAACTTCTAACTATGGCAGATTCTCAAAAGCAATATACTATAACGTCCGATGGGCCCTTCTGGATGCGGGGATATATAGGGCTTGTAGGTTCACCAAGAACCCAAGGTACCCAGAACCAATAATTGAGTGGCACCTTGCAATGGTTTTTCATTGTGTACCGGGTATACAGCAATTTCATTTGGTAAAATATAAAAAGTGAAAAATAGGTATGAAGGAAACCTATGTATTTCCATAATGGGAACAAGATATGACGTTTAGGAGCAGTGGTTATTTGCACATCTCTGAATTTGTGGGTACCCATACTAGCATGTGAATTAGAGGGCATTTTTCAAAATGATGTCTTTTTTACACACTGTCTTACATTTGGAAAGCAAAATGCAGAGAAATACAATAGGTAAGAACACTTGTTCTTCTATTCTGTGTTCCCCTAAGTCTCCTGATAAAAATGGTACCTCACTTGTGTGGGTAGGCCCAGTACCCACAACAGGAAACAACCCAAAACGCAAAGTGAACACATTGCATTTTTCCACTGAAAATGGTCCCTTTTTGCAATGGGCCTAGCTATGGATTTTGGGCCCTAGCTCAGCTGGCACCTAGGCATACCTAGCAAACCTGTATATTTTTGAAAACCAGATACCCAGAGAAATTCAGGATGGGGTGACTTGAGTAGCTCTGACCATGTTCTGTTACCCAGAATCCCTTGCAAAACTCATAATTTGCCTAAAAACATATTTTCCTCACCTTTCAATGATGGAAAGTTCAGGAATCTGAAGGGAGAAAAAAACTTCCTTCTATCAAGCATTCCCGCAAGTCTCCCGATAAAAAGGGTATCTCACTTGTGTGGGTAGGCCTAGTGCCAGCGACAGGAAATGGGCCAAAACGCAATGTGGACACATCACATTTTTCCACCGAAAACTCATCCCTTTTTGCAATGTGCCTAGCTGTGGATTTTGAGCCCTAGCTCAGCTGGCACCCAGGGAAACCTAGCAAACCTGTACATTTTTTGAAACTAGACACCCAGTGAAATCCAGGATGGGGTGACTTGTGTGGCTCTCACCAGGTTCTGTTGCCCAGAATCCCTTGCAAACCTCAAAATGTGTTAAAAAAAACACTTTCCTCACATTTCTGTGATGGAAAGTTCTGGAATCTGAGGGGAGCAATAAACTTCCTAATACCCAGCATTCCCCTAAGTCTCAAGATAAAAATGGTACCTCACTTGTGGGGATAGGCCTTGTGCCCTTGACAAGAAATGGCCCAAAACGTAACGTGTGCACATCACATTTTTGCCCTGAAAAATGACCCTTTTTTTGCAATGTGCATAGTTGGGAATTTTGGGCTCTAGCTCATCCGGCAGCTAGGGAAACCTAGCGAGCCTGTACATTGTTTAAAACTAGACACCCCGGGGAATACAGGATGGGCTGAATTGCGTGGCTCTCTCCACATTTACTCAGAATCCCCTGCAAACCTCACAATTTGTCTAAAAAAACAAATTCCTCACATTTCTGGGATGGACAGTTCTGGTTCCTGTGGTGAGTCACAAACGTCTAACCACCCAACATTTCCTTCCCCAAGTCTCCCAATAAAAATGGTACCTTACTTGTGTGGGTAGGCCTAGTTCCCACATTTTTCCACTGAAAACTGACCCTTTTTTTGCTTTGTGCCCAGCTGTGGATTGTGGGCCCTAGCTCAACCAGCATCTAGGGGAACCTGGCAAACCTGTACATTTTTAAAAACTAGACACCTATGGGTATCCTGGGTGTGCTGACTTGCATGGCTCTCACCATGTTATTTTTTCCCAGAATCCCCTGCAAGCCTCGAACTTTGACTAAAAAACTAATTTTCCTCACATTTCTGTGACAGAAAGTTCTGGAATCTGCGGGGAGCCACAATCTTCCACCCACCCAGTATTCCCCTAAGTCTCCACAAAAAAATTGTACATCACTAATGTGGGTAGGCCTGGTGCCCACAACAGGAAATGTCCCAAAACACTACATGGACACATCACATTTTTCCACTCAAAACTGACCCTTTTTTTGCAATGTGTCTGGCTGTGGATTTTGGACCCTAGCTCAGCTGGCATCTAGTGAAACCTAGCAAACCTGTATTTTTTTTAAATTAGGCACCTAGGGGTATCCAGGGTTGGCTAACTTGCGTGGCTGTCACCACATTTTGTTACCCAGAATCCCTTGCAAATCTCAAACATTGACTAAAGAAACACATTTTCCTCACATTTCTGTGATGGAAACTTCTGGAAACTGTGGGGATCCACAAACTTCCACCCTCCCGGCATTCCCCCAAACCTCCACAGAGTTCCCTGTAATGGACACTTGGCCCACCCACACAAGTGAGGTAGCATTTTTTTGGGAGACCTGGGGGAATGCTGGGTTTTAGGAAATATGTGCTGACACAATGATCCCACAGATTTCCCACACAGAAATGTGAGGAAAATTTGATTTTTGTAGCTAAATTGGAGGTTTGCAGGGGTTTCTGGGTAAGAAAGCATTGGGGGCTCCATGCAAGCCACACCTCCCTAGAATTCCCTGGGTGCCTAGTTTTCAGGAGGCCTGCGTGGAGCTCGCGGAGTTTCACTCAGTGGAATTCTGTGGAGTTACCGGAAAACTCTGTATTATTCCATAGAGTTCCATGAGGAGACGGAGTATTTGTGCAAAACTTTGCGTTGAAATCCCAAATATGGCAAGTGCTCACCTGGGCATGGGCATATTGCAGGAGCAGAAAAATAGTTATATCTGTGTAGTCTGTTCTGCGTGGGGGGCTCGGGGCACTACTGTTTGGCCCTCACCTAGGCTTACAGAAAGCTTGAGAGAGTAGCTGTGTAGCATGGAATCTGTGACAAGATTGTCATGGCATACGTGAGTGTGTGGTTGTATTGCTTTGTGTGGCACACCTCCATTGCTCTGAAGCTATAGGGCCATTCTGGGACATGAACAGTTAAGGGGCTTATTTTGTGCCGGGGATGGTGCAGGTTCATCTGCCTCCAGCATTTGACCCCTGGACTTCCCTTCACGTGCAGAGCCATGGGGGACAAATTTCCCACCCATTTACAATACTCATATGTAGGCCCGGGTGCAAAACTCCGCTCCGCTCCACTCCACGGAGTTCCTGAATTCGGCCTTTTGGGTGTGCAGCAGAGTTTTTTTCCATTTGCGCGCTCGAGTTTTGTTTGGACACTCACTCGCCAGTGCCAAAATACTCCCAGGCCACTTGCTAGCATGCGCAAGAGTTCTTGCACTGCTACCGAGCACCCACAAGACTGCGCGCTCACTCGCATGGCTTCGAGCCGCCACTGCAACAATTT
Source organism: Calotriton arnoldi (assembly GCA_963921515.1). Lineage (NCBI taxonomy): Eukaryota > Metazoa > Chordata > Amphibia > Caudata > Salamandridae > Calotriton > Calotriton arnoldi. Next base: position 365,814 of record CAWUFW010014003.1, on the reverse strand, counting down.
AGTGCCAGTCGCAATCCCAAACGGAACGCTAGAGCAGCTTTTGTGCTCAAGATGCAGCTGAGAGGCTATTGAAGTTAGATTTTCTTCTCCAATGTTAGAGTTGGTTTTTTTGAGTGAGAAGTCTTTTTTTAAACTTTTTTTTACAACAGGAAGGAAGTGCCCCAGAGACTCCAGCTTACTGTTCCTGACCACCAGGCTACTCACAGTGCTTTGTACTTCTCTTGGTTACTTTGCATAGGGATTTGAAGCTGGAAGCATCACTCCCCTTGTCTGCTGCATATATACCATTGGATTTAAGGACTTTGTATCTGAGATTTTACAAGTAAATTGGAAAACTGGTGTATAAGTTGTAGGAGAGTAGGATCTGCCTCTTATGGTTACCCCCACTTTTTGCTGATGCTTCACTGTATTTTTGACTTTAGACTGGCTGGGGCCCTGCTATTCAGGTCCCCAGCCTAGCTGCTTCCTCTCTAAATGGATTCCAAGTACCTTAGGTACTTCTCTGATTGGATTCTGGGGTGCCCTTATAAGTCCCTAGTATATGGTATACTATGTACCCAGGGCATAGGTACCCCAGGGGCCTACCAGGGGCTGAAGCATGTATTGTGCCACCCCTGGAAGGCCCTCCAAAATGACACCACAGGTCTGCTACTGCAGCCTGAGTAAGGTGGTGCATGCACCCCTTACAGTGGTATAGGCTACCTATATCACTACCATTGCACACACATATAAACCTATAAGTCACTCCTATGGCATGCCTTGACAATCCTGAAGGCAGAGTGCTTGGTTTTTATGTGAGAGGGTGCCCCTGCATGAGCAGAGCCCCTCTGCAGCATTTGGAGTACCTCCTCTGGTGCTGTTTGCAGTGCAGCCTGACCATATACTCTTAAGTGCATTATAACCTCGCGTTAAATACTAACTTTGGGATGGCTGCACGGAAACATGTCGTGTTTGGTGTCAAACATCTTGGAATACTACCCCCCCGCCAGTTCTGGCGGCGGGGGTAGCATTCCACCCTTCTAGAGGGAGAGACATGTGCCAACCGGCATACCCGGTATTAACTTTACAGAGCCCTGGCATCACAAAATGGATGCTGCAGCCACAGACACGAGTCTGGCCTCCTGCTGCTGACCGAAACTCCAGCAGGGGAGGCCTGGACAATAGGTTTCCGGTTGCAGGGAGGTGTAACCACCTCCCAGACAGGCTGATGTGTATTGGGGCTGGGTGGGTGCACTCTCCGAGTGCTTTGAAGTCCAGCACTGGGGGCACATTTGGTGTCCCTGTGCATACCCCAGTTCAAACCGGTTCAGGGGCTTCCAGCCCCTGCTCTGGCGTGAAACTGGACAAAGGGAATGGGTGTAACCACCCCTCTTCCCTGACCCTCCCATAGGTGGGTCCCCAGAGAATGTCCAACCCCCTACCTTAGTATAAGTGAGGGACCCCAGTCCTTAGGACTTTAGATTACCCTGGATGAAACTCTGAAGCTGAATCCTGGACCTTCGAAGCTCTACTTTAAGATTAGAGGACTGAAGAATCTCCCTTGGGGTCAAGGAGTGACTCCCCTGCTTGGCAGGCACCTAAGAAGCAATTGTCCGGTCTGCATCGCTGAAGCTCCCGCCGGATGCCGAAGTCTTTGCAACATCAGAGGTGGATTTCCAGACTTCCCCGAGGCTGCTCTGAGTCCCCAGCGAAGCTGAGGCCCGTGGCTTTTGTGGGTAACGTGGAACCGTGACCCCTGGGCACTGAGAACTTTTGTAAGTGCATCCTCTTTCTGGTCTTTCACGAAGTTGTGCTTTGGGCTCTGAGTAGCCCCCGCCTCCAGCACCGACTGCACCGAAGATCACTGGCCTCCACTCAATGAGTGTCCTGTGAGCCAGCTCCAAGTGTGTCCACTCGAGGCTCCTTTGCGGTTGCTAGTCCATTGGCTAGTGGGCCCTCCCGAAGGCAACTCTTCTTCTTCTTGGGCTTCCCTGGTTGCTCCAGACGTGCCCTGACTTACCCTCGCTGGGTGAGTCCCCAAGACCTTGCTGGTCTGCATCACCGTCCTTTCTTAATTTCCACAAGACTTGCTGTTGCTAAGGCTTGTTGGGTCCAATCCAGTCGCTGACACCTCAGCAAGTGACAGACATTGTGGGACAGCTCGAATCCAGCTCCTGGTTGTCGTCGACACCTCCTGGACCTTGTGGCTGAAGAGTCAAGTTGACCATCAACCTACCTGAAGCACCCAACATCTGTGGGCATCTGCTCATCGCCTTCCTGGTCACTGGCTAGTGACCCAGACTCTGTCCCCTCTGCTTTCAGGTTCTTCAGATCTTCGATCCACCCTTGGATCCACCCGGACACTTTCGACTTGGCCGCCAGCAGCCTGCTGCCGCAGATCGCCATTGAAAACGATGACGAAACCTGACGACAAAAGACATCTATGCACCCGGCTTCCCTGGGTGAGGTAACTCGAGTACTCCGGTGCTATCGTGGGTACTGACTCTAGAACTGCCTAGTTCTAAAGGGATTTGCTCCAAGTCCTCCTCTAAGTGTCCTTTCCTTTTAAAATTCCAACCGCGACTTTCCCCATAGAAGTTAACGGCGATTCGCGGCTGTGTTCTCACACTGCACGCGTCCCCCGTGGGTCCCCTGTGTCACTACCTTGGGTGGTTCCTTGTGGTCCAAGCACTTCTACAGGCTCTAGGCCTTGTGTCTAGCTCAGTCGTGGTTCTTATACCACTTTATTGGTATATGGTTTGGTACGCCCCTAGGGCCCAAACATGTATTTGTGCTATTACTGTTGATATTCGACTTGTAAAGTATGTACTTCGAACTCTAGCCTCATAAAGAGACTAGAGGGGTGTGTTTAAGACTAAATACATATATTTTATATATATACCTGGTGTGGTCCTCTTTCATTTGGTCACTCAAGAGATTATAGACTGGTAAAACAAGCTGCTTTACATTCCTTCAAGACTTAGCCTGAAGGCTGCTCTCCATAGCTACCACTAGGATAGCTTTCAATAAAGGTTGTCTTTAACCTATCTCCAATCTGGGGTTGTTTGGACTGGTACAGGGTGCCCACTATAATTAGTGGACAGCATATACCAGGCCAACTTCTCACATAAGTGTGTTGTTTATTTGGTTGGGGGCATGCACCAGGATTTATTTGTACATTTATTCCATTTTTTAAATTTATTGTGATGGGTGACCTGCATTTTTAGTGGGGGCCTAGTTATTTTTTTGCATGAAATGTTTCTTATTTTGTAAAGGAAAAATGTTGTACAGTTCAGTACATTTTCTCCATTTTTGTTAATAAGTTTGCAATATTCATTTAATTCACTATGTGGCCTAGTTTTCCAATGGGCCTTCCAGCCATTAGGTCCAGTACTAGTCCTGGGTGCATGAAACAACTGTTTCTGTGATGTCTGTTGAAGTGAAACATCATTTAGGCCATGGATGGCATTGGGTTAAATTACAAAATGTGTTTTTTGGGGGGTATTTTACATATCTTTTCTTCTCCAAACAGTGTATAGGTGAGGTAATTATATTTGATGCCTTTGGAGGATGTGTATTGTTGTAAAATTTCTCAGCCCAGTTAATTTACATTTTTGGCATTGCTGAATTAATGCTCTTTTTTCTGTGTTACCCATCCATGCCTCCTTTGTCTGGCCAGTGTGGGAGTGTGTTTTCCATAGGCCATCATTTGTCTTTGCTCCCCATGCCATGTGGCCAGAGACTATTTTGTATAGTCAGTGCCCATAGTTCTGCATGTGGCTATTTTGTGTAGGCATCCAGTGTTCTTTGTCCAGAGGCCTGCATGTCTTCTTTGCTCCCCACACCTTCGTACTTGCTTGTTGTTGTGACCATGTGGCTGGTGGCCATTTTGTGTAGAAAGCCAGTGTGCTTTTACCATATGCCTGCACGTCTTCTTTGTTACCCGTGCCTTCTTGCTTGCTTGTTGTTGTGACCATGTGGCTGGTGGCCTTTTTGTGTAGCCAGCCAGTGTGCTTTTGCCAGAGGACTGCATTTGTTTTTCTTTGTGGCCATGCCTCCTTGCTTGTTGTTTGACAATGTGGTTGTTGGCCATTTTGTGTAGGCAGCCATTATGCTTTTGCCATAGGCCTGCATGTCTTCTTTGTTCCCAATGCCTTCTTGCTTGCTTGTTGTTTTGACCATGTGGCTGGCGACCATTTTGTGTAGGCAGCCAGTGTGCTTTTGCCATAGGCCTGCATGTCTTCTTTGTTGTGGACATACCTCCTTGCTTGCTGTTGACCATGTGGTCGATGGCCATTTTTTTAGGCAGCCAGTGTGCTTTTGCCATAGGCCTGCATGTCTTCTTTGTTCCCCATGCCTTCTTGCTCAGTGTTGTTGTTGACCCCGTGGCAGACAGCCATTTTGTGTAGGCAGCCAGTTTGTTTTTGCCAAAGGCCTGCATGTCTTCTTTGAAGTGGCCATGCCTCCTTGCTCGTTGTTGTTGTTTACCATGTGGCTGGCAGTTATTTTGTGTAGGCAGCCAGTGTGCTTTTGCCATAGGCCTGCATCTTTTCTTTGTTCCCCATGCCTTCTTGCTCAGTGTTGTTGTTGACCCCGTGGCAGACAGCCATTTTGTGTAGGCAGCCAGTTTGTTTTTGCCAAAGGCCTGCATGTCTTCTTTGAAGTGGCCATGCCTCCTTGCTCGTTGTTGTTGTTTACCATGTGGCTGGCAGTTATTTTGAGTAGGCAGCCAGTGTGCTTTTTCCATAGGCCTGCATGTCTTCTTTTTTACCCACGCCTTCTTACTCAATGTTGTTGTTGACCATGTGGTACTGTCTGGCAGCCATTTTGTGAGTACAGTCAGTGTGCCCCTTTGCTATAGGCTTGCATGGATGGTTGAGATAGCATTTTAATAAATGATATGCTTGAGGATAATTTCACTTATTTATAATTTTATATATATATATTTTTTATTTAAATTTTTTTAATTAAAACATTTTTTAATTTTACTTTTTTATTTTTTCAGTTTTATTCCCCCCCACACATTTTCCTAACATCCAGCATCAACCCTGTGTCTGCTTTAGGTGCACAACAGCATTCATTGTCTAAGGATCATTCCATTGTCATCTGCACCTCCCTGAGTGCCACATCCCAACTTGATACACATAAAGCAAACAGTTACATCTGCACGTTGTTGCTCTTTATTATCCTTCTTGAGTGTACACCATGAAAGTTTATGTTGGTGTGATTTTACGAATGGATAGTTACACTGTATTGCCAATTGTTTATAATACCTTAAGTAGCCACACTAAATGATATTGTTTGTTTGTACTAGTAGTTGAACTCCAACAATGCCACGTTTCACTGATGTTTTTCTTGCTTGTTTGCTTTTAGGTGCACAAGAGAAGAGACATCACCCACAGTACTGCCAGAGAAAAGGCCTGTGCACGAGGTGACGTGTGACTGACTATGCAACACGCTCATTTGTTTAGCTTGTGAAGCTAAGTGCCACTGCCAACTGACAGCTTCAAGATGGCCCTAAAGAAAGGTGCTGCCAAGAAAGTGGCCAGTGGGGATGAGAAGAAGTAGAGTTCCACCACTGGTGTGCTGACCAGAACCTTTTTCGGCAAACTTGTCCCTGCCACACCGGCCTCCAGCGAACAAGCTAAGAGCAGCACTCCTGCATCAACAGCACCCCCAACCTAAGCACAGGACCATTTCTGTCAGTGAGACAGCCACTACAATCATGTTGAGGCCGACGAGTAGTGACGATGAATTGGATTTGTCCCTTTCGCAAAGTAGTACACTATTGTTTCAGGAAACAGAGCAAAGTGGATAGCAGCCGCAGCCAGCAATAGTACATTTGCCTGATGTTGGAGCAGAATAGGAGGTTGAGCTTCCTTTCGAGCAAGAACCTCCTCTTTTAGAATCATTGGCTCCCAGATCTCAAGCAAAGAAAAGGAAGGGTACTATCCACCACTTTCTCCAAGCTCCACTTCTGATGATGATGATAGGGGCATGGAGTGAACCCCAGTAGAGTCCAGGAGACAACAGGAGAGGTGAGGGAAAAGTAATGTTCCTGGAAAGACTTAGACTTATGGAAGAGGACGATGAGGAGGATGACGATGACGAGGCAGTCATGGTAGAAGGTGACAAAGAGGAGTCTGACATTGCTATTCAAACAGTTGTGCTGCCACCAGCTCCCATATTTGCAATGCCCCAGCTGAGACCTGCACCAACCCCTAGCTCAGGAGAAGCAGGTAGGCAATTGATAACATGCCCACCTACCTCCAGTCCTTCCTCAGGCATTGGTAGTGGCACCGTAATAAAAGTACTCCTCTCCAGTTTGGGGCTTTTTTACATTTAGAAAAGAGGAGGAACACATTGCAATATGCACTATTTGCCACACAAATGTTCATCGAGGTAAGCCTGGTACACAGGCCAAATGACCCATATGAAAAAACACCACACAATCAAGTGGGAGGAGCACCCTAAAAAAGATTCTGAATGTGGTTGTGATGGTGAGGAGAGCCTGGGAATATCAGCTACTAATCCAATCCAGGTGGTAGGTGATGATGAGGAAGAAGGTGACATCTTCGCGCAAAGCAGCCCTGTCCCCAGCAGTGCACCAGCAGATTCACCCACCTCTGCAACTTAACAATGGCATAAGATTCGGAGTGAGATGGAGACACCATTGCATACTGTTACTGCCCCACCACAATGCAGATTGAGTATACCACCACCATCTACTTGTAGAAAGACACCTGTGTCAGCGACCCCAGAAAAGAAGAAAATCCAGGCTACTATATGGGAAAGTTTAGGCAGTAGTGGCCCTACGAGCGCAACCACCCAACTGCACGTTTGTACAATGGGAAGCTGGCAAAAATGTTAGCGCTGGATCTCCTCCCTTTTTCTTTTGCGGAAGGAGTGTGAATCTTACAATTTGTGACAGCCATCTGCCCGAAATGGAAGGTACCAAATCAGACCTATTTTGCCAGAGTTTCTATTCCAGCGCTGCATCATGATGTGCTGCAGTTGGTTGGACAAGCTTTGCAGCAAAGTGTTGTTCACAGCATCCACCTGATGACAGATATGTGGACCAGTTGTCAGGTTGCACACTGGATCTCTAAACGTTTTAAGAGCAGTTGGTGGCATGCAACAGTGGCCATGTTTGCCATGGAGAAATCACATATAGCTTTAAACATCCTGGAGGAATTTAACAGCAAGGTGTATTAATGGCTGTGACCCAGAGGTCTCAGAATTGGATTTGTTGCCACGGACAATGGCAGTAACATTGTCAAGGCCAAGTAAGATGGAGGCTAATTCAGCGTCAGCATTCAACAACTTTCCTCTCACATGGCCCAGGCTGAGAAGAGGGTATCTATCCTGGAAGACATCAATAATAAGCAGGAAGGGGTACATTCTAAAATCCAAGTGGAATTAGAAGATTTTCATCTGAAGCAGGCCAATGTAGAAAACAGATCCCGATGTACAAACCTAAGGTTCACAGGAGTACTAGAGGATCACGAGACTGGGTCGACAGTACCTAAGCTTATTACGGACCTCATTCACAAGCATGTGCTCACAGAGGAAGTAGCTGATGGCACAGATATAACAATTACCCAGGTACATCGGGTTCCTGCAGTTCGATCCACCAATGTGCAGTACCCTTGCATGAATTTGGTTAATTTGGGGGATTTTAGGCAGCCAAGAACAAACCCTTTTCCACCACAGACAATGTTTCCTTTTGAAAATTCTCCAATATGTCTGTCCTGGTAGCCCAGCACCACAGAGAGTTTGTGGGGTTGATCGATGACTTTAAGCACCAAGGAGCACTGGCTGGTATTATCCAGCAATCTAAACTAAAAGTTATTTTTAAGTGCCAGGTTCATGTATTCCAGTCTTTTGATAAGGCTAGTAATTTTCTATATTCGATCAAGAAGGAGGGAGGCGGAGGAGGAGGAACTGTAAACAGTACTTTCTGAATGAGCATGATCATGAAATGTCGGTGACATGAGAATGTCTTTATGGCTTCATATTTCAATGTTTCTAGCTGGCCACATAGCAAAGGCCTTTTTGTAAAAAAAATAAGATAAATAAAAAACTAAACAAATCTTCCAAAAGTCTATAAACCAAAGAGACAGAAGCACAGGAAAAAAGTAACAGAATGAAACTAGGAAAGAAGAAAAAACATAAAATTACTACTGATGTTTGAAGATAGTTTTCTTAAAAGTGCAGTATATTTGAACTTGAAAGAGTAAATGTAGTAAAAAAGGATATTTATGTACAGTAACACAATACAACAATGAAAACAAAAGGAATATTGCAGGCTGATATTAAGACTCCAAAGATATGGACCCAAAATAGTGGCAAAATATCAGTGGCAAAAAAGGCCCTAAATGCAAATTCCCAGTTTTAGAAATATTCCTTAAAAATAAAACAATTTTGGCCAGTTCACAAACTGACAATAAAATATTTGTATATACCTAATACACTGATGCTTATAAATTAGTGATTTTTTAGCCGCATAATTAGTAGCCTTTTTTAAATGAGAAGAGCACACAATAAAATAGTGCAGCAGAGTTTTTTTTGCACTTTGCGTAGCTTCGCGTAGTGCAACTCCGCAAAATCCGCCCAGGGTTATTTTTAAGATTTTCACATGGGAAGTTAGCAAGGAGGACAGTACTATGGGCCAAGCTATCCTGTTGGTGCATCTCCTACAGGACCAGGTAAAGAAGGCGTCTGAAACGTTCGTCCCACTGGTGTGAATGAAAACAGAAAAGCGCATGCCTTGGTTCAGACCTTCATCCTTCACTTGGCTTGTAATACAAAGCTGCAACATGACATCATCACGTCCAAATAGTACATCTGTGCCACACAACTTGATCCACGGTACAAAACAATTCTGCCCACTTTCATTCCTTTTTCTGAAGGGGATGTTTTAAAATTCAAGAGGTGGATTGTAGAACAAGCTGGAGACTTGAAAGAAGGACGGCTGGAACTTTGAGTCTCACCCCACAGTACTGGGGTGCCGTCTTAAACTTCCAGAGAGGGCAACCTTGTCTTACAGCGGCCAACAACACAATCAACCAGAACACCGGCAAACACAGCAACAGAAAGACCGGACCTAACCTCTACATTGTATAGGTTTCAATCGGCAGGGCCCAAGTCCAGTGCAGAGGTGATGGCAAAACAGATTGAGCAAGTGGCACACCAATGGCCATTCACAGGATGGTCCAGGAGTATCTGGATGATCCAAAAGAGGTCTATGTTGATCATAGTCGATTGATGTCTTGGTATGGGAAGATGTTTGCTTTGTTCGCCCTAATTTGGCAGGGTATGCCCAGACGTGGGTCCCTTGCTCACTTTGCCACTGGATTCAAGCTAGCCTGGCTGATGAGGGGTGTTACCCCGAAACCAGTCCCAGTATGCTTGTTTCCGGTCCAGGGAAGACCTGGCCTGACAGTTTGGGCTGAACTGTTCCCATGAGACACGGGGTCAAGACTGATTTGCACATGGCTGGATCTGAACTGGGGTGGCCAAGTGAGCTAAAGAACGATGATGGTTTCAACCCAGATCTGTGACTGGGGCGAGTGTCTGAAAAGTTTCAGCGCTTCGTCCATCATCTCCTTGTCTTTGCTTTGTTCACCCTAAGTCCATACGTGGGTCCCTTGCTCACTTTGCCAATGGATTCAATCTTGTATGGCTGATGAGGGGTGTTACCATGAAACCGGTCCCATAATGCTTCTTTTCGGTCCAGGGAAGACCAGGCCTGGCAGATCGGGCGGGACTGTTCTCATGAGGCACAGGAACAAGACTGATTTGCACATGGCTGGGTCTGTACTGGGGTGGCGAAGTGAGCTAAAGAACAATGATGGATTCAACCCAGATCTGTGACTGGGGTGAGTGTCTGAAAAGTTTCAGCGCTTCGTCCATCATCTCCTTGTCTTTGCTTTGTTCACCCTAAGTCCAGACGTGGGTCCCTTGCTCACTTTGCCAATGGATTCAATCTCGTATGGCTGATGAGGGGTGTTACCCTGAAACTGGTCCGAGGATGCTTGTTTCCGGTCCAGGGAAGACCTGGCCTAGCAGTTTGGGCTGGACTGTTCCCATGAGCACAGGGCCAAGACTGATTTGCACATGGCTGGGTCTGAACTGGGGTGGCGAAGTGAGCTAAAGAACGATGATGGATTCAACCCAGATCTGTGACTGGGAGCGAGTGTCAGAAAAGTTTCAGCTCTCCGTCCATTATCTCCTTGTGTTTGCTTTGTTCGCCCTAAATTGACAGAGTATGCTCAGACGTGGGTCCCTTGCTCACTTTGCTACTGGATTCAGCTAGCCTGGCTGTTGAGGGGCATTACCCTAAAACCGGTCCCAGGATGCTTTTTTTTCTATCCAGGGAAGACCTAGCCTGCAGTTCGGGCTGGACTGTTCCCATGAGGCACAGGGTCAAGATTGATTTGCACATGGCTGGGTCTGAACTGGGGTGGCGAAGTGAGCTAAAGAACAATGATGGATTCAACTCAGATCTGTGACTGGGGGAGATTGTCTGAAAAGTTTCAGTGCTTCATCCATCATCTCCTTGTGTTTGTTTTGTTCGCCCTAAGTTGGCAGGGTATGCCCAGAGGTGGGTCCCTTGCTCACATTGCCACTGGATTCAAGCTAGCCTGGCTAATGAGGGGTGTTACCCCAAAACAGGTGCCAGGATGCTTGTTTCCAGTTCAGGGAAGACCTGGCCTGGCAGTTCGGGCTGGACTGTTCCCATGAGGCACAGGGTCAAGACTGATTTGCACATGGCTGGGTCTGTACTGGGGTGGCGAAGTGAGCTAAAGAACAATGATGGATTCAACCCAGATCTGTGACTGGGGTGAGTGTCTGAAAAGTTTCAGCGCTCAGTCCATCTTCTCCTTGTGTTTGCAATATGTGCCAAAACCAGAGCTCAGCAGGCTGACAATAAAGTATCTGGCTTGTAATATCGCCAGTGTGTCTCCTGAGCATGTGTTCAGTGCAGCTGGTGCAGTTGTTACAGTGAGAAGGACCAGTCTTTCCCCTCAAAACGTGAAGAGATTGACTATGATCAAATGAAGCAAATTTTATACCACATAATTACACCATTCCTTAAACAGCACAGGAGGAGGAGGATGATTGGCTGGAAATTGAATCAATTGTGTTAGCTGATCAACTTCTGGGTAAACCACCTGAGTTTTAGGATGAACTCTACTTCCCGGAATAAGTATGTCAGTGCCCCTATAGAACTTTTTAATTATTTGTTGTTGAACTATCTTCGCAAAAAAAAGTAGCTAGTGGAACATTATTAGGTTTGTGTCAGATTTATGCAGCCCCACCAGTTTTTAGTCACATATATTGCTGGATTACAGCTGGACCATTGTGCATTGAAGAAGTATCCACAATTCCTTCAGGACATTGGAGATAATGCCTGCCCCTATATGCCTATTGCCTATCCCTTTTTGCATCACTTAACACTGGAAGGTCTACCCCAGAAGATCATTGATTTATAAAAGTGCCAGCCAATACCAAATTCCAATGTGTTGCCTGCATCAAAGATGAATACCTAATACCTAAACTACCCATGCTTGGAGTGGGATAGGTAAAACTACAGCTATTGCAAAGGTGAGTGAGTGATTGTGTGAGTGATGATGATGATTGATGATTCATGTGGTGGCAGACAGTGAGGGAGAGTGATGAACTGTATTGTGGGAACTTGTCTGAGATGATTGATTTACAATTTTTGGGGCCTGAGTGATGGGCGATTATTTTTTCCCTGGAGGAGATTGGCCTTTAAAAATGTACTTAGCGGAAATTAATTAACCTGTATGATTCACTCCTATGATTCTTCTTTTTTTTCATCTGAGATGGCTGCCCCAGACAATTGTTTGGTTTATAAGACTGCCAACTTCCAATCTGCTGCATGTCTCAAAGGGTAGATAGTGTACCTACCACCGTGCTTGGATTGGAAAAGGCAACCGTTGCACCAATAAGTGATCAGATTATCAAAGGACTGTAAGTGATGATTGATGTGGTGGCAGACAGTGAGGGAGGGTGTGTTGAACTGTAATACAGGAAATTTCTTGAGAGGATTATTGATTTGCAATGTTAGGGGCTTCAGTGATGGGCAATCCCTTTTTTTCCTGGAGGTAATTGCAGGGTCCTCTCCTTTTTTCTGGTTCTTCAGAGACCAGAACAGTCACTTTAGTTAAGAAACAAAAACCTATGCAAAATACTGCAATTCTGTTTCTCTACTTGTTCTTCAACAGCAGTGCACTACACGTCTATCCTCCTTGGGTCATGGTGATGACTGGTCTGCTACATAGTTACTCTGAGTCAGGAGGAGGATGGGAGAACTCAGGGCGGGAGCTGTGGGACTACCTAATCAACAGCTAGAAGCAAGAAGTTATCAACTTTATTTCAAAGGTAAACCAAAGGTAAACCAAAGGTCTGAGGCCTAGTACTCAGCTGTGTGTAATGGAGAGAGGGGTGTTTATTTGTGAAATGCTGCTCTGTGTGTGTGACTGTGTGTGTGTGTGTTGGACGTGTGGTAAAGTTGTTTTTTTTTGCTCTGCCTCTGAGTCTTTTTGATACACTCCTTATGAAGCTTAGTTTCCTTCTGTCCTTCTCCTTGACTCTAAAATATAGTTTCTGTTTTACAATCCACGGGCCTTCTAGTCTCCTGCATGAACAAAAGATGAAAGCTAAGCTCAGCAATCCTGCTTACCTACCGGACCAGCCCAGACAGGCACCCAAGAGTGCACATTCCAGACGAGAATGCAGATGCACCACCTAATTTTGCAATACAGTATAATCTTTCTTTTAACAATGATATTTTGAGAATTCGGTGGGAGGATTCACTCCCCAACCTAGAAGACAGAACATTTAGATATCTGATAACTTAGGTCTCGGAGGCAGAAGGACTGTTTGCAATGCATTTATCTGTACCCTGTCATACTCATTCCTTTGTTTCCTTCCACAGCAAATTGATGACGAATGATGTGCTGCTCATTGCCCAGATAAATGTTGTCCTTGTGTAATGTTTGTATTTGCCAAACCTTTCTCCAAATCCCCTTTTCCATCCATTCATCAAACCCCTAACCCTCTTCCCCGGCTGTGTGATTTATTGAGGTGTGGCTTAATTAACACCATCAATAGATCACACACTTGGCGGGGCAGATGTGGTGAAACGAACACCAACTTATTTCAGAATCTTATAAGCAATAGCCCACACTGGTCCCATTTACCCACCCATGCACGAAAAGTTATCCATATTTTAAATTTAGAATGAAGAACATCAGTCGTCAGCATCATCATTCAGGCCTTGTGTTGCATAACCGTAAACGCCTAACCTAAGCTTGTCCACTCCAGACTTTGAGTCAATTTTTTATGATTCGAGGATCTCGTAACTAAGTTACTACTACTAGCTCCCCATTAGCCAAATATTTTTTTGTTTTTTAATGCTATCAGGAATTCTTGTCATCAATGTGCATATGATACATAACCCACTAACTCAGTATTTTTATTTACATTTAGTTGCCTGTAATGGATAATCATTCTGTTGAATAATCCTACAGTTGGAGCTCACCTGGGTGGAACTGAAAGTGGGATCTCGCTTGTGAAGTTGTGAAACCTTCCCTATTATTGCTTCATCTATTTTCAGGTAAGACTAGTACTGAACAGTTAACTTAGTAAGTAAGTAATTATTATATATAGATATATATATATCTAGGTTGTTTTAGACAATGTAGGTCATGGCAGCACCCCCTAATGGTCAAAATAGTTTGAGAGGTATAACTCTATAACTATCTAAGCGGTACACTCTCCCTTACAAGCACATAAACAGACTGCATAAAACTGAAAGCTTCAGTGCAAAGTAAAAGTACAAAAAACTAATTCAGGCATACATTTAGATAAACTATAAATTCCTCTTTTTTTTACAAAGATATCCACCCTCTCCACCCAAACAACATGCCCATCCCTCTCCTCAAACAAACTGAACTAACCTAAGCCCCAATGTCAAAAATGTCCAAAGAAAGTCAAGCTCAGTTCACTCCCAACTCCTTCCCACCCTCTCCACTCAGCCACAACAACAAGTCCCTCCCACCAAAACAAAAAAAAATTAAAAAGAGCTAGAGGAGGGCATTATGGATGGCAGTCTATAGCTGGTCCAGGCTCTGCTCTATTGTGGTGAGCCGGCCGTTGATGGCGTTCAGCCGCTGCAGGATGTAACGCAGCAATGGCCTGTTGTCAGTGTGGGAGAGAGTGGCAGCAGTTGGCTGGCAGCAGTGCCAGAGATGGGATGGCCGAGAGGTTGGAGGCTGAGGGGGATCAGCTGCACTGGGGCCTGGCAGAGATGCATTTCCTCCACCTCCTCTTCCAGGACCACCAGCTACTGGTATTCTATCTGGATATGCTCCAGTCTCTGCCATGGCTGCTGGGCCTATATCTCCTGCCTCTTGGGTCCTGCGGCTAGACCAGCAGGAGTAGCAATATTGAGAAAAACAAGAAAAAAGACAAATTGTAAATAACGCTCTGTGCAAACAAGTGTTTTAAATTAGTGGGTGGCACAGTAACAGTACATTGCTGGTCCCCTAGGGCCATTGGAATGTGATTATGATTAGGAGCGTCACAAGGCCAATTTTGTTTCACCCACACATGACTTTCTTAAAAAGCACTGACTGTGTGGTAGAAAGTATTAAGGCAGAATAACACTGAATTAAGTAGTGATTTGAGTTTTTTTTCTTCTAAAGGCTTTTCAAGTAACTATAAACCCACACTTTGCGTGGAAAAATAAATGACTTCTCATTAATGAGTACGGCATTATGCACTACGGAGTTCAAGTTGTGTGTTGATCTAAAATAATGGAGCCATGCTCATTGTCGGCCAGCGGGTCAGGTATTTTTCTACTGTTTGAAGCTGGGGCAGCTGTGGTTGACAATTATCTATTTTTAATTGCAATGGCTCTGCTCTTCTTCAAATGTATTTCTCTTTCTACCCTGACTCCAAAGAGGCAGATGAATAATAAAAATGATACTACGTCACCTACCTCATGTATGAAATGCAGATATTCATATTATCCTGTCTGCCGTAAGTAGGCGTTGGGGAAAATGATGAACTGCACTACAGTGAAAGGAACGGGCTATGTAGATTGCATTTGGCACATTCGTCACTGTGTAACTCATACACCAAACTTGACACCAAATCATGCACTTACTCCCACTTTACTCTGTGACCTTGCCCACCACCACATATTATTTCCAACAAATGTATGCGCTGGGCAGTAAGCATGGAAAGGAAACTTGACTTACTTTACTTCAGGTTAGGGTAGAGGAATACGACAGGTAGGGTAGAGCTTTTTGGATATAGAATAGAGGGGCCACTACACTGATCATCGATTCAGCATTCTTGGCTTATTCAGTCACTGTACAAGTCAAAAGGGAGTAATCTGGTAAAATAAATCTATTATGGGGAAACTATGAAATATTTATATTCTGGAATCACTTCACTTCACATGGTTATAAAATGAAATGTGGCACATGCCCAGAATGGATTTTCCAATTTGGTAGGCTAGCATGGAAGAACTTAAGAAAAAATTAAGGAGTGAATTACTAAGAGATGACAGAGTGAGCGAAGGGAAACAACACACCTTGTGTGTCCGCTTTGCAATGCATTGAATGAATGAAATCTTTATTGTCTGGTTAATAAAAATCATTACAATCAAAAGAAATTATAAAACTGTGTGCCCATTAATTCATAAATGAATGAGTTAAAAAAGGAAATGTAAAAGCAGAGCCAGTGAAAAGTTTCATAGAATTGGAAACAATTATACTACCAATATTATGATGATTTAAGGATAAAATGTCATACTGGAACATTGATATCGCGTAAACACATCATTAAAGTAGCATTTTGTTCCACTAATTACATATCGTAATGGGGCATTCTTAAAAATTACATCTCATGATCAGATGTAACTAAAACACTGTAATTCTATGAGCAAATAGATATTCAATAAGGTGCTTACATACGCACAGATCATTACGGCTGTCCACATCAGTTAATGAAATTTATCAGTCCAGATCAATAAAGTGCCTCCGTGCATCATTCTCTAAACTGAACAGCATTTGTTAAAATCACATTTCATAAGTCATATAAAACTATTAACACTGTAATTCAATAAAAATGACAAGGTACAAAAAGTGCTTCCATGGAAAAAAGGAATCAATAAAAGATCAATAAAGTGCCTCTAGATCAATAAAGTGCCTTCGTGCTTACATCTCAATGAGGTAATATATTGTTAAAATCACATTTCATGAGTCAAATATCAAAATAATATACCCTGTAAATCAATGGGCAGGTGATAGTTCAATAAAGCGTTTCCGTGCATACAAGTCATTACTGCATTCAACATCAATTTAGTGGGAATTTTGAGCCCAGATTGATAAAATGTCACCGTACTTACATTTCAAAACTCCATTCCAACTTGGTTTCTAGCACTGTCGATCAATAAACAGATAAGTAATCATGCATGCAAATCATTACTACTTTCCATATCATTCTGTGGGAATTTTATTTCAAATTTCACATTTTATCTGCTATGAGAATAAACTTAATGAATTAACTTGTTAGGTAGATTGATTTCCCAGAGAAGCAGAGTATAATAGCTTGATGACACATTCTAACCCCAAGTTCATTAAAAACAGATTTCACCAATACTTGCTGCTTCTGTCATAGTCAGGGGCAAATATATACAATATGTAATAGAGTTTAATTGGGGAGACCACGTATTCTACAGCTATACGTTGGCCAATTTTGTATCCATCTTGGAGTTCCATCCTTTGTTGGGTATCGGCTAAATTTTAGCTTAAAAATTGTGGGGCATATTCTCAAGGACTTATCGCCGATTTATCGGCACTTTAGCGCCGCAAAAGGGGCGATAGACTCACCGCCCCATTCACAAGCTGGTGCAAACTGCCGACATCACCAGTTTTCCCGCGATAGCTGCCGAAAAATGCATCGCCACGGATGAGAGCGACAATTAACGCTAATGATATGCAGAGTAGGCGTTCCAAGCAAAAACACATGAAAACACCACTTCGCGATATTCTCAACGACAAGCCAGATCTGCGATGCCGGACAAAAACAGGTGATAAGGCGCATTAGCAGCAGGTATCCAACACCTGCCTCTCACTGGTGTCAAGCAGGACGACAACCTGCAGCATGAAAGGGAGCCCAGCCTAGAGCCACATCTGAAGACCAACACATGTCATGGAGCCACTGATCATGCAGCTGGGAGACCCAAGAGGGCCACAACACCCACCGCAACCACCCCCCGGACCCTCCCCCCCAGTGGTCCAGTAGTCCAGTAGTCAACATGAAGTCCAGTAGTCAACAGTAGTGTAAAAACAGTTCTTCATTACAAATACATAAATCAACAATATGAAAAGCTCAGCCAACGCGTTCCATTCCCAACGGGGAACTTCACCAGGGCAACGTGTGGATCCAAAAACTGTAAATGCTGCGGGAACTACCCAATACCATTCCACATCCCGAAATCAGTAGTCAGAAACCTGTTGGAGAAATGGTGACAATGGTCAAGCGTCCTCATAGTCACAAACGTAACCTGGCACAGTGTATTGCACTTGGACAAACCGGAATGCATACAGGTACGATGAATCCAGTCCAAACATACTGTAACAGAAGTCTGTGTGCACGTAACCTCCACAGGAAAGAAAAGGAAGGTGACGACCACACAAACATCTGTAACGGTCTCATCATGCAGGACTCATCATACCTGTAAACATCACGGTTTGTATCATCTTGATACCCCTGCACCTTCACTTCCCCCACACAGTGCATGAACAGCTGGAGACCATGTAAGGGAACTGCGCCATAGCTGCCTTACCGCACGTGTCAGGGGCTATTGACTGTACACATGAACCACTTGTGCCCCCTGCCGACCCTGCACACAACAGCCGCCACAGAAAGCACACGCATTCCATCAATGTGCAGGCGATAGTGGACCACCGGGGACAGCTCCCCAATGTCGTCGCCAACTTCACAGGCAGTGTGCATGATACATACATCTTCCGACAGTCCATTATCAACCAGCGCTACCAGGATGGCACCCATGGCAATGCACTGCTCATTGGTAAGTACTAACTGAACACACCACACACCTCAACTCCACAACCACACAACTCACAACTGTGGGAGAGCACACGTAACAAAATCACAGACAACATGCCAAACAACAGGCCCAACTACCGGACACGACAACACAAGTAACCGTGGTAACAGGGGACAGACATGTAGACAAACCATCCACAAAGGCAGAGCCCCTCTGCCACACAATTGCAGAATGAGGGGAGAGGTGGGAACCAAGAATGTGCGAAGGAGGCAAGTGCCCCAGCAATAAGAAAGGACACAATGCCAAGTGTGGCGGAGATGTGCTGGACAGACTGCAGTATGCAGAGCACATACATGTCCATGTGGACATCTACTGCTGGTGTTTCCAGTGTAGTGGACAGTGGATGCAAACAGGTTACCCCAGGCAGTGTGGAAGACCTTGGACATGTAGCCATGTGGTCCCCCCTGTAAGCCTGAGCAGAGCGGCCTTGGCCGGCGTATGTCGCGAATGAATAGCCCGGGGCCCTGGGCATGGTCCACTTCCGGGATGGCCACCACAGTAACTTCTGCGTGTGCCTCTGTGTCTGCCATATCGTGACCATAGGCCTACACACACGTGCTCGATCACATTCAACGGCCGTATTCACACTGGAGATGATGTGCCTACGTCCCAAGCCAACCCGCGCACATCTCGTCATCGCATGCAGGCTTGTGTCTGCCAGGGCGGCACCCCCCACCCAGCCACGTGGCCGCCGCCATGACCGGTGGTGCCTGTGCGATCCTGTGCGCCTGCTGCACCCCAGTCCTGGTCCCCAGACCGGTCCACCGCCCAAGGATGACTGCCCGCCCCTGTGCACCCAGGCCTAAATGCTCACCTGCAGCCACCGGCGTGTCTCCAAGAGGGCCCTCCACGTGCCGGTGCAACCTCCTCAGCCGGTTGCTGGTTTCCGCGCCACAGGCCACCAGTGCACCCTGCGGCACCGCACCGTGGAGTCATGTGTGTGCTGACTGCTGCCTGCGCGTACACTGCGGTCCAGCAGGGCACACAGTTCAATTTGGGTCTTGATTCGCTGGACGCCGTATCGAGGCCAACGCATCATTGCAGGCTGCACACCCGCTCAGCTCTTCAGGTGAGCCTAACTCAGTGCAACGCAAGTCATCGCCACGTGGCGGTAGGCCTGTGCCGGACGCAGGCCATTGGGTGCCACTAACTCTGTGCAACGCAAGTCATCGCCATGGCCTGTGCCGGACGCAGGCCATCGGGTGCCACTAACTCAGTGCAACACAAGTCACGGCCCCCTCATGATTGAGTCTCGTGGTGCGGACGCCATCATGTCACCTCCGGCAGTGGGGGATGTGCTGTGGTGGGCCCCTTATATTGGCAGGGTCACATGTCCCGTGACGCCTGTGCTGGATGCGTGTGGTGTGGGTGTAAACCAGCCCTCAGGGAGTGGCTGTGGCATGCTGACAACTAGACCAGTGACCAGCAGATCACTACGGGGAAAACCTGGGACATGTAGCTGTGTCATCACTCCCTGTGAGCGTAAGCGGAGTGGGCTGGCCTGGCGAACGCCAGCCCAGCATAGGGGTGTGAATGATGAGCCCGGGGATCTGGGCGTGGTTCAGTTCTGGCCTGGACAAGGAAGTAACCATTGCGTGTGTCTCCATTGTAGTGTCTGCGCCACCCGGACCGCAATCGGCAATGTTGCACCATGTGACCCAAGCCCCACAACATGTGCAAAATGGACGTGAGGGCGAATCAGTGACCCAACATTCATCCATACTGTCATACTTGAAGGTTCATAGACATGACACATCTGTGTGAATTTGAATGTTTTATTCACATTCATTGGAGGGTATCAGCTGGAGCAGTACAGAGCCATGCACACCCCACTTGACATTGTTGCCCCGTGGAGGGCCAGCCAGAGTCCATTAGGGAAGGACAAGTTCATTGTAAGAGGAAGAGTTCAGTCCGCAGTCTGATTGCTGTGTCATTGGTAACCAAACAGTATATGGCAGTCCATGTCGAGGTCCAAGGTGAGTTCCGCAGAGTGCATCTGGGGACAGCGGCAGGTGATGATGCAAAGGGCCGCACCAAGCAGAAACAGGCCATATGGCAGAGATGAATGCAACCGCCTCCTCCTCACCACTAAGGCAGATTCATCCGCATCTTCGTCCTCTGATGTGTGATGTGCCTCACCTGGCGGTGGTGGTGTTTCGGCTGCAGCACTGTGTGGCACTGACACATCAGGTGCCGGAGGTGGATTGTCGGCCGCACTGTGTGGCAGTGAGACATCAGGTGCCGGAGGTGGAATGTCTGCCGCACTGTGGGGCACTGACACATCAGAGGGCGGAGATGTGGATGGTGTAGGAGCAGCAGCATTCATCTGCGCCAGGCCTTGTGGCAGCAATGCCATGGTGATGATCTGCAGGGCATGGTAGATCCCAGCTACATCTCACTGATGTGCAGCCGTGGCAGCCATTCTTTCCGCCTCCATCCACACCATGTCCTCCATGAGCCTCCGCATGTGTCCCATCTCCCGGCTGAGATCGCTGGAGCCACTCTGACCAGACAGGTGTTCTTGTCTCTGAGTCAGGACTCCAGCGATGTCAGCCAGGGCTCGTTGGAGACCATGGAGCGGACTGTGGGTGTCCGTTAGGGACTGTAAGTGGTCCCTCATGGGACGTAGACACCCATGGATGGCATCTAGTTTGGCTGCCATGAGGTCGAACCCCACCCTCACCTAATCAGCCATCTCCTTCTGGCCCTCTAACACACGGTGTTGGAAGGCCATGTGTTGTTCGTGGGGGGCCTGGGAGACAGCCGGGGTGGTGGGTGTCTCCTGCTGTGTGGTCTGTGCAGGGGGTGGGGTCTCCTCGATGCAGCTGGGCTGCCCTGCTCCTGGGGGTGGGGTGCCGAAGCTGTCGATGAGCTCCTGGAGGGCGTCAGTGTCGAAGGTGGGGTGGTCCTCTTCGTCATCAGTGAGGAGCTGTTTGGTCTGCTCTGCAGGAGTAGATGATTCTCCCTCTGCAATGTAAAGGGGAGATGCAGTTTAACAGTGTGGTCCATGTATGTTCACGCATTGGCCAAGTATCAGAACAGACTGCATGAGAATGTACATTGTGACTGTTTAAGATGTGCTGCCTATTTGAAGCGGGACAGTGGACATATGTGCACCATCAGGGATGTGGGGTGGTACTTGTCCATTATCATGTCACTGTTTCCTGCTATGCCAAATGTGATTGGCCAGTTTCTACACACAAGCGGCAGCAGTTGTGTCCTCTGTTCTGTTGTGCAAGTGTTGCAGTTTGTACCACATTGTTGTCAATGTTGATGTGCTCTGATTCTTGTGTGTGTGCTGCATTGTGGGAGAGTCGCTCCTGCAGCTCAGACTTTGCTAGGCCTTCTCCCTTTCAGACGGTGTGCCTTTGACTTCTGTGCTTATGCAGTGCTGAGATGTTGCATACTTGGGTAAATTGGGCTCTTGGGGGGAGTTGGGACTCTTGGGCATGGTTTGTCCGCAGATGTCTTGTTGCCGTCAGGGGTTGTTTGTGCACGTGGATGTGTCAGTATGTGACCTGCTCCTATCCGGATGTGGACCACACTCAGCCACCTCGGTGTCGTGGCGTGCAACATGTCATGATGAGTGGCCTGCAGACATGCTCATCGTCATGCAGTGTCACTTGCATTGTCAGTGGGGCTCACGGATCCGCAGCTTGGCTGGGTTCAGCACATGTGCATGGGTTTGTTGTGAAATTGGTGATGTGTGGGAGGGCCCACTCTGGGCACTTTGTGGACGGGGACTACTTGCTGTTACTATGTGTGCTGCAGTATGGCAAGGAGTTCAGGGACATGATCCAGAGTCATTGTGGTTGTGCAGTGTGCTATACTCCATTGTGCATGTGTGCCATTGTGCCCATCTCCCCCGTCCCCCAGGCCCTGGTGGCTACTCACCCTGTTGCTGTTGTGTCAGGTCATGTTGAGCAGTGTCCGGTCCCCCGACTCCTGCCACCGTCTCCACACTGATGACTGTGGACACCAGTTCCTCCATCTCATCCAGCTCCTCCTGTAGCGCAGGACTCCCACCCCCAGTCTGCATTGCAGCTTTGTGGTTGTCTGCGAGTTTCTGCTTGGTTTTGTGCTTCACATCATTCCAGCGCCTCTTGACCTAGTCCATTGTCCTCCTCAGCACTCCGACTGCATTCACCTTGTCCACGATGGACTGCCATATTCCATTTTTTGTTGCTAATGACACAGTGGAGGTGACAAACAGATGTTGGTGGTGTTCTGTCACCTCCGTAATCAGGATCCTGTTTTCCTGCGGACTGAAACGCGTCTTCCTCTTCTTCTTCTCCTTGCCCTTCCCTGACCCCGAGGTCCCAGGCTGGTCCTCCATGGGGCTTGTGGGGTCCGGGTTGTCCTCTGTACTTGCTCCTGCTACCTCCATTGTGCTTTGCAGTTGTTATGTGGTTTTTTTTTGTGCTTTTTTTGCTGCTTGTATGGTGATTTTTCCCGCCTGACATGGGAATTGCAAGCCTGGCGCTGCTTGTCCCCGATTTTTCTATCGCGGTTGTGCCCGTCGCAACTTTTTTCACGTTCGGGTTTCCTTTTTTAACGCCGTCGAGGTGGTTGTAACGTGGACATTTGTGGCGTTCTCGGGAAACTATCGCATGTTACCGCCGTGTTGGGAATAAGATGTTAACACAGAGTTATTTGCCCGCGATGGGCGGCGATGTTGAAAATTGCGTTATCCTATTTTGGCGATGTTTATCGCACATTCTTGAGAATATCCCCCTGTATCTCTTCTGAATGGTTGTATGTTAGAGAATAAGTATGGTTGGGGCTCTGTTTTATTGAACAAATTAATGACCGACCAGGCATGCTTTTTTACTGCAATGGCCTCCTTATCCGATAGTAAGGATAAGAAATTTGTCAATCAATTTAATAAATGCTTGAAATCAGTGTTATTTCTATCCAAATGAACAAAAGGCTGGAGGTTAAATGTATGTAAGCTCTCAGTTAGGTAAGATTTCCAAACACTTGCATAATCATATTTTATAAGTTCTTGCCAACACAAATTTGCAAGAGTGCCGGGGTCAGATAAAAATAACAAATATAAGCATTTTAAAAATGCTGATTGCCTCACTACAGTTTGTCTGGTCAGACCAAACTCCAGTCGGACATTAGCATGTCCAGTGTTTATTTGGAATCTTAAAAATAGACTTAAAAACTTTAATTTGTGAATTGTCAAAGATTTGACCCATTCGTTTTTCATACTCCTATACCAGGTTTAAGTAATCCTACCATCATTGTTTCTGTTATTTTATATTAATTTGTAGACTATTAGCTGAACTATAATTGTTAAATGAATCTATCAATCGTTGTGCACCTATTGGTGTGTGACTAAGCAGTATGGTGTCATCCGCATACTGCAAATATTTAAATTATGACAGAATAAGTTTGGGAATGAACATTAACATTCTGTAGATGGAGAGGTAAATCAACCATAAAAAGATAAAAATGACATAGTGCTAGTACGCAGTCTTGTTTTAATCAGCTATAGGTTTCAAAACGGCGAGTAGTACAGCAGCCATATCCCAATTTCACCTTGACCCATGTATTTTAATATAACAGTATGATTATATCTAAAGATTTTTGCAGTACACTCCATGCTACTAACTTTGCCCAGAGTAAATTGCGGGGAACAGAGTCAAAAACAGCTTTCAAATCTACAAAGCAAATGTATAACTTTCTCTTTTTTGTATATTGCCCTCTCCGCTAGCAGTGTAAGGGACAGTAAATTTGTGATTGTTGACTGTCCTCTTTGGAATCTGGTTTGAAAAATTGGTATTCATTTTTCTGCTGTGGCCCACTCTTCCAGGTCCTTAAGTAGACATGTAGCAAAAATGTTGACCTCCACATCGGTTAGGGCTATTAGCCGGAAATAAGCTGGGTTATCCGGCGGACCGCTCTTATAAATTGGATGTATAATACTCCCTTGCCAGGACTCTAGAACCAATTATGATGTTACCACATCTTTAAGCAGTGGAGTTAGAATTCTTGGCCACAGATCTATTTTGGCTTTAAAAGTGGCTTTGGGTATAATGTTGGGGCTGGGTGCACCATTTTATCTAATCCCACCTAAAGTCATTTTTATCATTTCTTCTTGTATAGACTAAGGGGCATATTTACAAGCCCCTTGTGCCACTTTTGCGCCGCCGTTGCGTCACGCATGTGACGCAGCGGCGCCGCAAACCATGCGCCGCGTTGCGCTATATTTACAACCCCTGCGCCACATGAAACCTGCGTCAGGTTTCATGTGGGCGTACCGGCGCAGGGGGGGGCGTTCCGGCGCAGGAACGCCTCGGAAAAGTGACGTAGTGAAATCTACAAGATTTCACGCAGTCACTTTTCCGACGCTGGTGCGTCAAATCCTTACGCCTGCTTCAAGCAGGCGTAAGGATTGACGCACCATGTTAGGGATAGGGAAGGTTGGAACAGTGCTGGAGTTGCGTCGCGCTTGCGACACAACTTCAGCACTGCGCCAACCTTCCGCCGGCAGATGCGTCACGCATCTGCTTATCCTTGCGCCATGATGCGCTGCATTGTAAATGCGGCGCATCGGAAGTGGCGCAAGGGTAAACTTGCGTGACGCATTTTCCCTGGCGCATCCCTGCTGATATGCAGGGATGCGCCAGGGAACGTAAATATGCCCCTAAATTAGAAATAGATATTCTTCATGGGGATTTTCATTTCCCTTGTACCCACAGCTTGTGTTAGCTGGGGAGGCTGACATATTCTATTGGATGTTATTTCCTATATAAGTGACTGGAGAAGCTCCATACAATTTGGAGATGAAGGAATCCCAGCCAGGTTCGGAAATTTTGGCACTATTTGCTCTCAGGCTGCCACGTTCTAAGTCATTAATTGTTCACTAGAAGGCTTTCAAATTATTGGTTTTACAGGCGTAGTACAGCTTTGCCCATATTTCTTCATGATGGGCCCTTTTTGCCTTCCAAATCTCATTTCTATATATTCTTCTCAGACCTTTCAATGAGCACGATTTAGAAAATTTGAAAGCACAGTTTGGTTGTTTATAAACAACTCTTGCTGCTTTATTAAGAGACTTCCTTTGAAGATATACCCTGTGCGACTACCACCTGTTGTTTTTTGGCCTAATAGGGTTGCCCTTGGCTGTTGTGGTCTAATTATGAAGAACAGAAACATGGCAAAATTTCCACTATGGAATTTCCACATCAAAACTCACAAAGGGCTGATTCTATTTTGAATTCTGCAAAGGCCAGAATCTCCAGTGAGTGCCATATCAGCCTTCTCAAATTATAAGCAACTGGCATATGATCGAGATTTCTTGACTTTGACAGATAGTCACCTTTTAGAGCCAACATTATAATTTGAAGGTTGCGATCGCTTTCCACTCGGGAGCAACTTGGTACCCAACAGTCCCAGATGCTAAGTCCTTTGGGATGATGGTGTAATCAGTTATAGAATTTTGCCTTAAGTTTTCAAATGATGGAACACCTACTGTGTTATGTTGGAGACGTTCCCCTAACAACATAACATCGTATTTTTTGGGTTGGGAACAGCACAACTGGATTATATGTATGCTTGATGTATCTGAAGAGTTCCTAGAGACCAGATGCAAATTAAAATTGCCTGAAATAATTAGACTAATAGTAGGGTATTGATGTGTCAGAGTTTTAATTATTTCCTATAGGATGGTAAACTGGGTTATTTTGATCGATCTTTTTGTACTCAAATATACTTAAAAAAATAATCAGGGTTTGTAGGTGCATTTTAATGCATAGTAGCCATGTTCATTAAAAATCAATTTCCTGAGGCTCGGTATCTAGTTCCAATGAGACATAAATTGAAAGCTCATCTTTCGCTCAGCCATGTGTAGATGAGCGGGTTGCAAAGTTAGAGTACTCTTGGTAACCAATAATGGCCTCATTACACATTTTCCAGGTCTTTTGAAACATTAAAATCTAAAAATTCTGTAAAAGATTATGGTATCCCGGTCTTCCAACAGTCTGGAAAGGCCATGGATATTCCAGGAGCAAATATTGATGGATTTTTTTTAACTAACCGAACAATTCAACCATCAGTCATTCCCTAGAGATTTTCCTTTAGCAAGATTTTTCTATATTTCTTCACAAATATGTTGGACCGAGTTACAACTTGTAATTTTAATACCAGAGGAAAATGCGAGAATGAATAGTGGGCCAATTGCTCCATTTAGAACGTTAGCGTAACCTTCACGTTTTCCAATGGTCATATGATTTGTCAGAACGCTTCTTTTCACAGCTGGCATTAATAAGGTTGGATAGTTGTTGTCATTACAGTTCCTGGTCTCATTCCCCCATTTTTAAAGAGTAACCCATTTTCCAGGATTTTATTGACAGTCTCCTCACTATGCCATATAGTACAGGTTTTCGAGGGGAAAAGGAGAGCCTAAAGCATCTGTTGTAGTATGACTAAGCGCTGGAATTGAAGCTAATAATTTTAATATATTACTGAGATTTAATATATCATGTGGGCCCCTTGAAGCATACACTGGGATAAATAGAAGTTTTGCAGGAGAAGAGGGTCACGTATCCAAAACTTTGGTTATAATATTCATATTAAAAGAGATTAAGAAATGGTATTGTACTTTGTGTAACCAAAAAACCTGGGCGATCTCCTGCTAAAGAAGGTAGATTAAGAGTGCAATTGTTTTCTAGTGTTTCTTTTTGTGTTTGCTGAAAACTTTTAGTGGACGGGTAGATAGAAGGCAACGTTGGGTTTGGTGTTTTATATGGCTGAGGAATTGATGTAGTAGTTCGCCTTACTTTTTCCCCACCTCACACAGATGACTGACTATCTCTGCTAACTTGAGGGTGCCCTTGGTTATTATTTAGTCCGAAAGGATGGCTAATTGAAGCTCCATCACAATGATCTTTGGTTGACTGGTCGGGCATGTCTTCTGAAGCAATTGACACATCTTGACTACTCAGTGCTGCAATCAGCCCTTTCTCCACTACTTTCGCTTGTTGCATAGATGTTACTGTTGGTTTGAAGATTGGGTAGCTTTCCTTTGGTCTATCGGCCATACCTGTCTTAAATATTTTTTTCGTTGTATTTGTTCTATTATGAGCTTTTCTTTGCCTTTTCCTTGCTCTTTTGGTTAGCCCAATTGATTTCGAAATAGAAGATACATTTGTTTTGTTTATTACTTGCTTATCTTCACCCTCTTGGGCTGATAATGTTCATGTGGCTTCATTCACTTTTATACTCACCAGAGAGTCCTGTATGCTGCTTGGAATTCTTTGTTTTACTGTGGGATCTTATTGCTTACAGCTTGTGTGATAGATTGCGTTATTATTTGCTGCTGATCTTTATACTCTTGGGACACATTATGATTTGCTCCCTCATTTTCTATACCAGTCATATATTCCTCACTCCTGACTTGTCTGAGTGTTTGGACTGTTAGTTCTTTGACATCAAGACTCTGACAATATCTATGGTCTGTTATGGTTGCTAACTCCTTATTTTGCTGCACAGACATGAGTCTAACTTCATCTACTAGAGACCCAACTATGCTTGGTAGATTTGAGATTTTATCTATGACATGGGCTCAGGTGCAGGAAATCATTTGGCTGTCTCTATCTGATTGCACCTTTGTGACTAAGTTTGTCAAATTAAGTAACTTAGAATCTATCCCAGCTACAAATAGAGCAAGGGTGTTGAGCAACCCCACCTGTATATTCAGTTTATCTGAATGATAATTGAGGGCAGTAGTTATAGTATCAGTGGTGTTAAGCAAGTTGCCCCGTATTCCTGTTTGAGCCTCTGTTGGATCTACTGGGGAGCTTGCTCCTGCACAAAGGTTTTCATCGTATTTAGCTAGAAGGGAGACATCAGCCAACTTAAGTGAGTTATTCATAAAGTCTGCATTCTCTACCTCACTTTGACCTTGTGCAGTGGATACACACTCAATGGCTATTATCTCAGGAATCAGGGTCGGTTTCAGGTCAGAATGGATTCTTCCTATTACTGGAATTGGGCTGAAACGATCTATTTCAATTCTACCTTTTGGTCCATAAGGGCTTGAGATATCTTGAGCTTTTTTGTATTGGCCTTTTTGGTCTGTATTGCCAATGATACCGTTTGATTTGGGTCACCGTTTAGGGATGACTGAAATACTTCATCACTTATATTTAAATCAATGCCAGATGATATTGATCACTGTGTTGTTCAGGTTTATACTAAAGTCCAGATCTATTATGCCTGGAATGATTTTAGTGTTGGAATCTGCCACTGGCACCTTTCAGAGGCCCATCCACACTAGATACAGCGCTTGGTTGACTTGCCATTGTTGGGTGGCAAGAGGAATGCACTTGTACTTTTACAACCCCTGAGCGGGAGCCCACCTCTGGAGTAGGGGTTACACTGTTGTCTTCAGGACATTTTCTAGAACTTGGGCAATCTATTAAGGACATATCTCCAATTTCTTTCCCTAGAGATATTAGGCGATTGGTTGATGTTGCGTCAGCCTTTATATAGTTTGTCTCTGTCATTGCAGTTGTTATAGCCGTTTTTGATTGCTTACCAAGATCTTTATTAGTATTCTTAGTTTTTACAGAGTATTTAAAGTAATCTACAATGGTTGGCTGTGAAGCAGTACCACTATGTTGTTTTGGAGAATACCCCTCAAAAGCAAACGGGGAGGAAGCCGAAGTTGTTTTTATGATATTAACCCCTTCTGCCAGGGGTGTACTCGAGTCGATGCTTCTTGTCTCTAATGTTGTTTTCCCCAATCTCTTTTTCCCTTGTTTTATTTGCTGTTGTGTAGTTCCACACAAGCGATCGGACCTCATCATTGTCTTGCGTATTCACTGTGCCCCTTTACCTTACCTTTGCCTTGTCTCTTATGCCACTGGAGCTATCTTCCAACTTAACAGCTTTTAACTTTAGGTGCATGCCTGCTCAGGGAAGCATTCAGAGAGACACTGACACACTGGCACAACTGCACTACGTAATTCTCTATAAGCTGATTCAAAAGTGTTCATTTTCTTTCTTCTGCTCACTTTTAGGTTGATACTTGGCAACTGTGGTGCCCCCATGCCCCCAATCGCCGACCACCGATAGGTGAGTATTGGTCCTGGTATGTCAATGCGGTATGGGGAGGCACATGCTCACCAAAGTACCCACAGTTGGATCTCTTTTTCATCACTTACATCTCTTATGGCACTTAAGTTTGTATCTGTATTTGTAGTTGTGTTGCCCTGCTTTTACTCTTTTTAATATTTTTTCTTCTTCTCCAGCTTTCTAATAGTAGTAGGAGAAATGGGTTTCAGGGGATAGAACGTCTAAGATTATAACATACTTCTGACTAAGCAAGTCGCACCTGCTCGAAATCAAGATGCTTCCGCAGTTTTTGAGGGGGATGCAGAGGGCACTCGCACTTACACTTGCCTGAAAATCTGCTGGTCAAGCTAGCTAAGCTGCTCACCCTGCTCACCCTACTATTAAATCAAATCAGTCCACCGTTGGGCTGCAGTCTCTTCCCCTAGGATGCTCTGGGGGAGGTCAAGAGGGAGGATAAAAGTGCCTCATGTCTCGATGTCGGTGTATCCTGCGCAGAGCCTGGGACACGCTTTAAACATGGAATGCGTAGCCCCCCCCTCCTCACTGAGCGCTGTGTCTTGCAGTCAAATCCTGGGGCCAGGAAGTCGACTTCCGCATGGTCCCAATATTCAAGGCCGCACCATTGGCCGCACTGTGGGTGTGGCGTAGAAGCACGGCCCTCTCACTGCCCTCTCACGTCTCTGTGGCTGGGTCGCTGGTCACCCCAGATTTCTCCCAAATCCACGTTGGAGCCATGTTAGAGGCCGCGAGCCCCCGCAAGGTGCACCTGGTACTCTCCTCGCCAGGCTGCCTCGGCGGGGGGCGTGGGGGCATGGGTCCTCGCAACAACCACAGCAAGCAAGGGAGCAGACTCCACACCTCACGCTCCATTGCGCACCATGCCAACGGCACCAAACAGGAATCAGGAAACAGGAAAACAGCTTTGTAAATGTCACAATGCATTGAAAACATTGTAGATGCAGCATTTACTGAAGCAGATGCACATTGTACAGCCACCACTGCAGTCATTAATTGACCCATACTGCACTTCGGTCTTAGGTGGCAAAAAAATGCAATAGGCGGGGAGGGGTGTTGATGAATGATGGGTGGGATACATCTTGCTCACTTAACAAATACAGCGAGTCAAAGGAGTAGAACAAAATATAAAAAATACCCTGCACTTTGAACCATAGCTTTGATAACCCTAGATAAACTAAGTAGTCAAAGTAGGTGAGCAGCATGCTCCTCATGAGAAGCGCTGCCTTGCTTATTTGTCCAAACAATCCAAAAATTCATTCATCCTTTCATTCTATTTCACCCATAGCAACCATGATTAAGCTTTACTTTCTTTCATCCAGTCTTTCACCAAAATTTCCAATTCATTTTCCATCCATTCAAATATCCACCCTTTCTTCTAACTATCCTTTTGCCCATCCATTCCTTTACCCACCCACGCACCCTTTCACCCACCCACCCTTTCACTAATATACCATTTCCTTTCTTTTAACCTTTCGTTCTTTCATTTTTCCTTCAAGCCATCAACGCTCATTATGTGAGCTTTTGGTGAGTTGCAGATAGAAGAGGCCATAATAACTCAACCACTGCTACAGCTGGTAATGCTAGAGGGCAGGGGTTTCACAGTACTGAGCATAGTAATTGAAGAAATTATGTGACTTGCCAGTGCCCATCCCTGCTGTCACTTCTCCCCCTCCAACTGACTCGTCTCCTCCTGCAGCAGCACTGGAGCCGGCATCACTGGTGTTCTGTGTGGCTAGAATAAAACATCATACATATTTTAAATGCCAAATATGCCACCCCAAATACAACTGCAATACATCACTACAAGTCAGTTAGCACTGCAGCATCTTCTAACAAAAATATCACTCTAGGTATTTGATTGGTTCACAAAGTTAGACAAGCCAGGGGTGGCCAATGAAAGACATGTGGTGTTGGCTGGCTAATGCAATGGGAGTGGGACCTTATTCTTTTTTCCAGCCAGGCTGCACTGCCATGGGAAACTGCTGGTATACTGTATAAATGAATGAGACAGTAGCACACTACATTGGGGTGTGTGGTCCATAATGACCATGGCCACTCTCTCATGAACTCAACTGTTAGAGCATGAGCAGGACAAAGAAAGCCTTCTCTCAACAAACATACATGGTGAATATTATTTATAATACTAGCTTCTTTGGGCCTGCAATTTTCATGCTAGATAGTAGAGTACCAAAATGTGTTATTCGTAGTCTTACAGTACCACAAGATATATAGGAGAGAGGGAAAGATTACCAACAAAGCAGAAGAGAAGTTAACTAGAGATTAGAGTAGAGACTGGAAAAAGTCAGCTACCAAAAAAGAAAAACACATAATATAAGGAAAAAAAGATAATGCAGGGATAACAGGAATTAAACTAAAATTAAATCCATTGTGCTTTTTACAAATGGGTTCGTATCCCTTCCTCATTACCACGTGGAAGCAAGAAGGCAGGTAAGTGTGTCACAGAAACTTTATTTCTCACCAGCAACACCAGCCTCCAGTAGCAACTCCTATCCTGGAACCCAGCACCAATATTCCAATACCCCAAGATTCTACCCTAAGTCCACAACAATCCTAAAAACGAACATTAGGGAAATAATAACAAATAATATGACTTACTGGGATCAGCAGAGCTCTCGGCAGCAGCGCTCGTGGTTGGCGCCTCTTGACCAGCTTCTACCGAACCCTTGACAATGTCCCTCTTCTTGCCCTTGAGTGCTGATGTAACAAATGAAGAAGATAAAAAAATAGATTAGTGATTCAATTAATCTCCACAAAAAGTTTATGACAAGCAATTGCAGTCACATTGTACTTCTCAAAAATAGATCGCCTATAATACTAGTTTTGAGTCTATCAACTATCGTTGAGTTGCCCATACTAATCCTAAAATCCCTATTCCAAATTTCCTTAACAAAAACTACATTTGGAACTAATGCATTGCACTGAATGATCTTTGATTCTATTCCCATTTCTCAATCTCCTTCATGGACCAACTCAGTCTCCATTTATTGCAATGCTTATATGGATACTACACATAGTTGTGAAATAACTTGGAACTGTATGAGATACATAAACAAACTAAGTCACAAGGAGAACGCGCTACTCACTGATATAACTGATACACAATAATGACAGGAGAACAGTCTGCAATGGCTTCCTAATTAATCAGCAAAGCGAGCACCAATGATGAGTACAATCATGTAGCGCTGAGCACCTGCCTAGCAGAAACTAGAAACTGGATCACATAATAATATTCCAACGTAAACTTACTTCTGAGTGTGAGCAGCATGCTATTTAGAAAAAAAGTTAGCATTGTAGAAGAAAAACACAACAAATAAATTAATAATACTCACTGAGCCCCGGAATCTTTACACCTAGCAGGTCGAGCAGGTCCTGTTTCTGGTCCTGGATATGGGCCCAGTGGTGTGTCACCTGCTGGGCAGTGCACCGAACCTGGCTGGTACACTGCACCGATGGCGCACTTCCCCCAGTGCTGCTGACGCTCCCGCAGGGGGTATCCACTACCTGGCCTGCCACCTGCTACCATCATGGAGGGGAGATGGCGCTGCACAAAAAAACAGTGCTGCCACCCTCCTCCTCACCAAAGATCGCCTGGAGCTGCACACGTAACCACCCTGCCTTTGCCATGGCGCTGGCTGGGTTCAAAACAGAAAGGAAAAGGAAGTGAAAGGAAAGAAGAAAGAAATAAGAAAGTAAGGGGAAATAAACAAAAAGTCATGAAAAACATGAAAAAAGTTCCTAAAGCATACGTAACAATACACAAACACAAAGACACACACTAATAATAAAAATGAGGGATAGATTAGTTTTAAAGGGAGAGGATTACACAGATGAAGAGAGATTACATTTTAGGCCTAGCACCATAACAGAGAGCAGAAAAACAAGATGGCCGCACCCATGCAAACTGCGTGGTGCTGTTCGCATGTGATTTTGAATGCATGAACGCAAAAGAGAATTGCATGGTGTCGTTCATGTGTGATTTGGAACACAAGTACGCACTCCGCGTTTCCATTGCAATGCAAGCAGGAGCCCCGGCAAACTCCACTCACCAACGGAACTCCAAGTAGTGCAGTGGAGTTTTTTTGTGACTTCACAGAGTTCCGCATAGCGCAACTCTACAAACTCGACCCAGGCCTACTCATGTGACAGGAACCCATACAACAACAATGCGTACCATGTCATGCATTGCCCTTAAGCTGGGGCTAGCTGTAAAAGATTTCCCACCCAGCACTGGGTACTGCAAGAGTGGCACCGGTCACAACCACTTCTGGGCCCCACTTGGCAGTGGAACAAACAGGAGGAGCACACACACACACACAAACACGCACACACAGAGCAATCTGTAGTAAGAGGCTACAGGGATTGTCAGTATCCGGATATGTGTATACTCTTAAGCACCAGGTAGAGGGGCTCTGCAATTATATAAATCTGGGGGAATCGGTACCTCAAAATACTCCTGGCTTGGTAGGTGCCATATCTTCACCCTTGGGTTCTCTGGGGTGAGTGCGCAGGTCTAGGGCAGGGTTTTGATGAGTCCTGTAAACACTTCCCATGGCTGTAATCCCAGCTCACCTGCTTCTATCATTGGTTGCCAAGTTTGTTCCGCTCTTCTTGGGCTCCTCCCCTTTTGTGCTCTAGAACATGTCAGACACCCTCCCGTTGGCTGCTGGAACAATCCATCACACCCTTCTCGGGGCTGTCTCTGTCACTCTTTGTCAGCCAATCAATGACTTCCACCCTGCATGACTCCATCTTACTTATCCCATCTTCAGAAGCGACCAAAACTATTAGACTATTTCTTCAAAGGCAACATCTTACAAATTGCCAAAGGGTTTTTCCATAGTTAAAATGTAGCAGTTATTTATTTACTGTCTCACCAATGCATGCCATGTTTCCTACTGTATGTATGGTATTCAAAATAGCTATTCTTTATATAATAAAGATGAGAAGTATTTCATAACACAACTGAAATACATATTACGCAAATGGGCACACCATATGTTTATGAGGGGGTAAAACAGATGCATGTACAGCAGAAGTGCCTTTGGGGTACCGTGGCTCTCCTGTAACAGAGGTATAGAAACAGTTTGAGGCAGGGTGTGGCTATCCTAATGTTATG
Organism: Calotriton arnoldi; assembly: GCA_963921515.1. Classification (NCBI taxonomy): domain Eukaryota; kingdom Metazoa; phylum Chordata; class Amphibia; order Caudata; family Salamandridae; genus Calotriton; species Calotriton arnoldi. The sequence continues at coordinate 331,414 of CAWUFW010014003.1, read as the reverse complement.
AATCCGCACTGCATGCTGCCCACTGTGGGGCATGTAAAATGGAGGAAGCAGTTATTGGTGTGGAGTGCAGATCCATGATTCTGTGCTCCCTGCCTCCTCTTGCCACACAGAGCCGAGGCCGCACATCTCCAGATAACCAGCAGCACAACCGGATGCATCTGAGAGCACCTATGTTACCTTAATTGACAACCGAACAAATGTTTCCTCTGTCTGATGCCCCAGAGCCACCGGCGTCACCGATTCGCATGGTCTTTCAACACACCCATTGGCTACGGTCTATTGTGGAAGTTGGCGGCACATATCCCCAATGGTGGGTGCCACTGTGCTGGTAAACTCCGCCACGCTGCGGTAGCTGAGTTTTTGCCAAACTCCAAGCTCCAAGTGGAGCGGTGAGTAGGCAAATTCTGCTAACTCCACCGGCAGAGCAGAGGTAACTTCCCACCCCTAGTTTTCAGAACTATCTGGGTTTGGTAGGTTTCCCTAGATGGCCACCGAGCCCCGGACCAAAAATGCAGGTGGCCCCTTTGCAAAACCAGGTAATTTTGTGATCGGTAATTTTGATGCCTCCACAAAATGTTTTGGGCCCTTCTCTGTTGTCCCACCCCACAAGTAAGGTAGCATTTCTTTTGGGAGGCCTGGGGGAACACTGGCTGGTAGGAAATTTGTGCAAGCCGAAAGTTGGCTCACTGGGAACCACCTCATGCTTAACACCAAAAAAACAGAATTCCTCTTCATCTCCCCCCCTAATCACACACCCAAGATAGACTTGTGGCTGAGGCATCTAACTTCCTTTGACTGTGCTCCCCACATCATTGACTCCGCGAAATCCTTGGGAATCTCCCTAGACAAACACTTAAATATGCAGGCGCATATCAATAACGCCACCAAGGGAGCTAATCACCAGATGAGTATCCTAAGGAAACTTAAACCCTTCCTCCCACAGACCGACTTAAAAATGGCGGTACAAGCCCTAGTGTTACCAAGATTGGACTATGGAAGCACCACTCTATGCGGTCTTCCCAAATACAAACTGGCCCCGCTGAGGGCATCTCTTAATGCTGCGGCCAGACTGGTCTCTGGAACTAAAAGAAATAACCACATTTCTCTGACCTTGAAAGATCTGCACTGGCTACCCTACGAGGCAAGAATACAACTAAAGATCGCCTGCATGACTCATAAAGCCCTGCATAGCAATACCCCCAGTTACTTAGCACAAAAACTAGAGCGGTCGGGAGGCTGCAGACAATCGCGAAGTGCGAGTTCACTACTACTGAAACCACAATCCTTCCACAAAAAGAGAACTGGTTGCAGAGCATTCTCAGGTATCGCACCGAAGATTTGGAACTCCTTACCTCCAGATGTACGCAAAATCTCTTCCTTTTGCTCCTTCAAAAAAGAAGTAAAAATGCTTCTAATGAACAAATTCACATCCTAAGACTTTAATTCATAGGTGACTATTAGCCACATATGCTATCCTATATACCACTGTCTACCTCTTTTTTATTGAATGTCGAATATTGAATGTATGTATAGTACCCCTATCATCTAATGTTTAAAAACAGTGTATTGTAAAGCGCTCTGATACCCTCTTGAGTCATGTTCACGCTATATAAAACCTTATAAATAAATAAGCCCAGTGATCCTACAACTTTCCCACACAGAACTGTTAAGAAAAGTAGATTCTTTTTTTTACCTAAATTTGAAGTTTGCAGGGGATTCTGGGTAACAACATATTGGGGATCCACACAAGCCACACCTCCCTAGATGTCCCCGGGTGTCTAGATTTCAGAATTGTCTGGGTTTGGTAGGTTTCCTTAGATGTCCGCCGAGCCCGGGACCATAAACGCAAGTGCCCCCTTGCAAAACTAGGTCGTTTTTTGTGATAGATAATTTTGATGTCGCCACAATACGTTCTGGGCCCTTTCCTGTCACGGGCACTTGGTCCACCCACACAAGTGAGGTAGCATTTTTGCATCAGGAGACCTGGGGAACACTGGGTGGTAGGAAATTTGTGGTTTCTTTCGGCTTCTGGAAGAATATGGTGCAGTAATGCAAGGAAAATGGGTGACTTTAGTCCCATTTTGAGGTTTGGAGGACATTGTGGGTAAGAAAACTTGTTGGAATCCATGAGAGAAACACCACCCTGTACTCCCCAGGGTATTTAGTTTACGAAAATATCTAGAGTTGGAATTTTTTCCCTAGAGACAGTGTACCCCTTGGCAGAGAAAGACAGAAAAGACAAATATTACTGCACAGCCATCTATTCCTCAAGTACACACACATACTGGTTGGATTTGGCACAAGGGTGAGTGAAGGTTCATAATATAACATTTTATTAACAAAAGATTTAACAAAAATGAAATGCACTGTTAATAATTAAACAGTCAAAAAACTGAACCAATGACTCACAGCTCATGCGCTGTTAAGCCGCAACAAGGCACCAACCGCTTTACAGGCTATTCATACACCTTTCATATGTGACATACACAAGACCATTCGTATTGCCAGCTGTGGGTCCAGCACATTACAAAACTCACATCAACAGACAGCGCCATTCAAGGACCCATCACTTTCATGTGGCCACATGACTGACACAGCAATCACACTGGCTGGCGGCTGACGGAGTGTGTGCACTGGTGTTTGGTTAGCAGTGTGCGCAGTGCCCAGCAACGTCACTACTCGCACACCATCAGCCAAAAACAAGCTCACACACACCGCGAGTCAAGCACCAGTCCACTCACATTGCCAGACAAGCACCAGTCAACACACACCATCAGCCAAATGCCAGTCCATGCCCACTGCCAGCCAAACGCCTGTCCATACACACCATCAACCAAGAGTCAGTCCAAGCACACTGCGAGGCAAGCGCCAGTCCACGCACACATCATCACATTTTTTTTTTCAAAAAAGAAAGCACAAACCAATTGGAAGGAGATACAAAACAATAACTACAAACACAACAGCTCTGATGAAATACATCACACAAATGCCAACCATGAAATCTGAACAAAAAATATAAAATGATACAGACCCGTCAGTTTACTTTTACTCTCACAGTTGCACCTAAAAACTCTGTTGCATGTGATACAAGTTAAACATGTGGGCACACAGAGCCCAGGATTAGAAGGACAATCAGGGCAGTACATATGACTCTCCTTTCACATACCTCTGAGGGCACAGACTCTACATTTATCACTGGGAAAGTCTTTTTTGGCCGTGGGAGGAGTGTGATCTGGAAAGTGACGATCTTTCAATCTATCCACATCCTCAACTGCTGCAACTCTACAAACTCTTGCCCGTTCCATTACAACAAGGCTGCCTGTCACAGACTGCTGAAACTGAACAAATGTCATCTTTGACTCTGAAGAACAATCCTTGAATACAAAAAAAACATTGAAGTTTGCTAAATAGAATACATGGATAGCCAACTTCTTATACCAGACGTAAGCCTTAAGAACAGCAGTGTAAGGTTCCAACCTCTGATCTACAGTATCTACACTTCCCATGTGCTTATTTTAGTCTAAAATGCACACAGGTTTGCAAAGCAACCTGACCCCAAAGAGTCAAGGGTGAAGTACTTTCATCATGGATGGTAGTCAGCATGTAGACATCTCTCCTGTCAGAACATTTCACAGCCAGAAGTTCATCACTACACAAGGCACTGCACTGCCCCTTTCCAAGTTTTCTACAAACAAGTTAATTTGGGTAACCTTTACGGTTAGAGCAGATTGTGGCACAAGCAACAGTGTCCACTTTGAACAATTCCCTTAACAATTGCACACCAGTGTGGATGTTATCTATGTATAAATGGTGACATTTGTTAAAAAGTCCTCTACCAAGTTGCCACACAATTTTCTCACTAACTGAAAGTGGACGGACAACCAGAGAGTTCAATACTGAAATCCCTACTGGTGTACACCTTGAAATTATAGACATATCCAGTACTACTCTCAGTTGGTATATACATCTTAATTTCATAACATGCCCTATTGCTAGGAATGTACTGCCTACAAACCAAACAGCCCTTGAACAGGACAAAAGACATATCTACTACTATTCCTCTCACTGGAACATAGATCTTTGAAAATTGATCTACAAAGTGATCAAGGACAGGACGAATTCTAAAATGACAGTCACAATCAGGGTGATCTCGTGGCAACGCTGAAGCATTATCTACAAAATGCAGCATCTGAAGAAGAAGCAAATACTGATCACGACTCATGCTTGCAGTAAATATAGCCATTGCCATCAAGGGAATAGTAGACCAATATGAAGACAGCGACGGCTTCCTTATCAAGCCAATCGAAAAAGTTAAACCCAAGAACTTCTTCAACATATCTAGATTTGTGGGAGTCCACGCACAAGTTCAGCCAAGCACCAGTCCATGCACACCATCAGGCAAGCACCAGTCCACACAAGACTGATTGTGGTGGGCGACTTTAATCTCTGGGATAATGGAGGCCTTAGCCCGGCTTTTAAAGAGTTGACACAATCGTGTGAGAGCATAAATTTACAACAGTTAGTTCTTCTACCGACTCATCAAGCAGGCCATACGTTAGATCTTATCTTCGCCAATTGCACAGAGGCAACGGTGGCCGAGATACTGCCTCAAGCATGGACTGACCATTTCTTAGTCCAGTTCTGGCTGTCCATACCCGGCTTAAAAAATAAGCCAATTAGAACTGCAGCGCTTTACCGAGGTAGAGAATGGTTCAAACTAATAAAAGATGATAAAAGGCCACTGCTACCAGGAAAGGATACCTTTTCCTCCAACAAATCGGTGAGCGACATTACCAGGCCCTGTGTGATCAAATCAACCACTCGTTAGATTTGCACATTCCGGTTAAAGACATAAGTAATAAGAAGAAACCATCAGCCCCTTGGTACAACGCAGAATTGAAAAATGTGCGATTAAAGTGCAAACAGGCTGAGAGAAAGTGGCGCAAGCTTTATGAGGATGCAGATAAAAAAATCTGGAAACAGCTATTGAACCTTTATAAGGAGATGATTGTTAAATCTAAAGCTGAACATTATGCCAATAAGATTTTGCAGTCACCTAATAGTTCAAAAGCCCTCTTTACAATAATGAAGGATCTATCCAACCCTGCTTGTATGAGCAATAGGGTTGAGGCATCCAAGGACTCTGCAATGGTATTGCTGCGCACTTTAATCTGAAAATCAGCAGGATTATTGAGGGCCTTAACTTAAAGATCACTCAGGAGGGGGCTAATGATTGTAACACTATAGCAGATTTGGAACAATTTGTAGAAAGTAATGCCAATGCTCAATTAGTAACATTGGACTCATTTCACATTTCCAATTTGGAAATATTTAACAACCTAGCCTTGAAGGTTTCCTCAGGTTCACCTTTGGACCCCCTCCCGCAGAAATTGTGGAAAGAATTTCATTTGGAAATCTTTCCCCGGCTGTGGCAGATTTGCCGTCAATCCTTGGACGAAGGCATGGTCCCTGACTGCTGGAAGCAGGCAATGGTGACCCCACTGTTGAAAAAACCGACTCTCGATCCTACGTGTCCAGATAATTTTAGGCCCATATCGCTGCTGTCCTACCCGGTAAAAATCTTGGAGAGAGCGGTCAGCAAATCTCTTTCATATTACTTGGAGGAGTACCATCTCCTTGACGAAGCACAATTCGGCTTCCGCCCAGGGCATGGTACAGAAACAGCCCTGGTATCGGCACTTGACAACCTAAGAATGAGAGCCGACAATGGGGTGGCAACAGTTCTGATACTACTCGATATGTCCGCAGCATTTGACACGGTGGATCATGCTATTCTGCTGATGAGACTGGAGAAGCTGGGAGTGAAAGGGCTGGCACTACAATGGCTACGGTCATATCTGAATGGCAGACAACAAGTGGTGACTATTCCGCCATTCACATCCCCCAAGACCCCGGTCTTACAAGGGGTCCCACAAGGCTCCGCAATCAGCCCAGTACTTTTCAACATCTATCTGCGCCCGCTTATACCGATTATAAAGTCCTTTGGTATTGACTTGATTAATTATGCTGATGATACGCAATTGGTGTTTTCCCTAGAAGGAGCCCAGGCAGTATCAATGGATCAATTTCAGGAATGTATGCAGAGTACCACAAAATGGCTCAGACATAACTCCCTGCAATTTAACGGAGATAAGACCGAGATGGTAGTTTGTTCCACTGCCAAAGTTGCTCGCCCACTTCACTCGGAATTTAGGCTCTCTCCTACTGATAAACCTTTGACACCAAAAAAAACAGTGCGTAACTTGGGAGTTATGCTGGATGAGGACCTTCAGCTGGAGACTCAGGTTAATAAGCTAGTGGGCACCTGTCTCTCCCTGATCAGAGCATTACGCACAATCCTTCCACTCCTTCCTACTAACACTAGGTCAGAGGTGGTGAGAGCAGTGATACTGAGTAGATTGGATTACTGTAACTCTCTCTACTTGGGGGCTCCAAACTCACAGATTTTGAAGATCCAGAGGATCCAAACTATAGCTGCCAAACTGGCTCTCAATAAGCATCGTAGGTCATCTACATCGAGGGCTTTGAAGGACCTTCATTGGTTGCCAATTGGCCAGAGGATTAAGTTTAAATCACTATGTATAGTTTTTAAGGCAATCCATGGGTTAGGCCCGAAACCTCTGCAAGATAAATTTAAATGGTACGCTCCAAAAGGAATCTCCGGTCAGCAAACACCAATTTGGTGATTATGACGAGATACAAAAAAACAAGAACTGGCGGGAGAGCCTTTAGCGTTGCGGCGGCAAAGCTCTGGAACGACCTCCCTGTAGACATTAGACAAACTCAGGAACTACTACCATTCAGGAAAAAGCTGAAGACATGGCTTTTCCCAAGGGAGGGCTAATTCTGAGCTATCACTCATTGCAGGCTGGGCTATTTGTCCGTCTGTTTTGCATCCATACATCTTCTGGTCAGTCTCAGCGCCAGGATACCCTTGGGGTGACAGCTGCGCGGTATAAATATATTTTACATTACATTACATTACACACACTGCCAGCCAAGCGCCAGTCCACACACACTGCCAGCCAAGCGCCACTCCACGCACACCGCCAGTCAAGCACCACTTTACTCACACCGCCAGTCAAGCGCTCAGCCCATGCACACTGCCAGCCAAGCACCAGTCCATGCACACTGCCAGCCAAGCGCTAGTCCAAGCTCACCGCAAGCCAATCGCCAGTCCACACATACCACCAGCCAAGCACCAGTCCACATACACTGCCAGCCAAGTGCCAGTCTACACACATCGCCAGCTAAGTGCTAGTCCAAACACACCAAGTACAGTCAGACCATCAGCCAAACTCAAGTTCACACAAACACACACACACACAAACTTTCCCTCATGTCTAAAAATATGGCCGATCTGCCCCCAAGGGGGCAGAAATAGCCAAAATACATGTCCCAAAAAAAGGGGAGCGACCCTTGCCAAAGGGGCCGCTCCCCGACATTTAAATAAATAAAATCCCTGGTTACTCAGGGTTTTCTGCCCTCCTTGAGGGCAGATGGGACTAAAAATATGGCTGACCTGCCCCTGGGGGGCAGAAAATGGCCAAAACATTGCCCCAATAAACAAAAGAGTGACCCTTGCCCAAGGGGCTGCTCTCCAACATGTAAAGGTAAAAATCCCTGGTGTCCAGTGGCTTTCTGCCCACATGAGGCAGATGGGCCTAAAAATAGGGTCGATCTGCCACCAGGGCTGGTTGGGGGTGGCAGCGGAAGTACTTCAGCTCCCATCCCCCAAGGGGGCCTGTAGTTGGGCGGCCCATGGGGGGAGCACCAGCACTTCCCCTGTTGGGGGGTACTAGGATGGAATGGTTCCATCCTCAGCACATGAGCACTGTGGCTGAGGACAGAACCGTTCCATCAATAGCACCTAAGGGGTTAATATAGTGAAATATGTAGAGTGAAAAATAGGTATGAAGGTAACCTATGTATTTCTGAAATGTGCACAAGATATCAAATTCAGGAGCTGTGGGTATTTGTACATCTCTGAATTTGTGAATACCCGTAGGAGGATATGATTTATGATGGAAACCCAGGATGGGGTGACTTGCATGGATTCCATGAGGTTATTTTTACCCACAATTCCATGCAAACCTCAAACCTTGACAAAAAATGCACATTTTCTTTACATTTCTGTGATAGAAAGTTCTGGAATCCCGGGGAGACACACACTTCCTCCCACCCTGCATTCCATAAAGTCTTCTGATAAAAATGGTACCTCACTTGTATGTGTAGACCTAGTGCCTACGACAGGAAATATCCCAAAACACAACATGGATACATAACATTTTTCCAATCAAAACGGACTGATTCTTTGCAAAGTAGGTGGCTGTGGATTTTGGGCCCTAGCTCAGCCAGCACCTAGAGAAACCTAGTAAACCTGCACATTTTTAAAACTAGACACTTAGGGGAATCCAGGATAGGGTGACTTGCTTGAATCCCAAGAGGTTTTTTATCCACAATGCCCTGCAAACCTCAAACTTTACCTGAAATCACACATTTTCCTTACAATTCTGTGATGGAAAGTTCCGGAATCCATAGCATTCCTCCCACCCAGCATTACCCCACTTGTGGCGATAAAAATGCTGCCCCACTTCTGTGGCTGGGCCTAGTGCCTGCGACAGAAACGGATCAAACCAAGGTTGATGGGAGCCCTTGCGTGGGGACTCCCATTGACCTCGGTTTGATCCTTTCCTGTCGCTGGCACTAAGCCCATCCACCCAAGTGTTGCAGTGTTTTGATCAGCACAAGAGGGGAAATGCTCGGTTGTAGGAGTTTTGTGTATTCTTGTGGATTCCTGGAACTTTCCATCACAGAGATGTAAGGAAAATGCATGATTTCAGGCAAGGTGTGAAGTTTGCATGGCATTGTGGGTAAGACAACCTCATGGGAGTCACACAAGGCGTACCACCCTGGAATCCCCTGGTTGTCTACTTTTCAAAAATGTCTGTGGATTGTAGGTTTCCATGTGAGGGGGCTGAGCATGGCCCCAAATCCTGCATCTGCCCCTGTTGCTGATCTCTCCATGTAGGACTTTAGGGCCTTTTTGTGTCAAGATCTCTTGGCCCACCCATATAAGTGAAGTACTATTTTTATCAGGAGTCTTGGGGGAATGTTGTGTGGTAGGAAACTTGTGGCTTCCTGCAGATTCCAGTAGTTTTCCTAACAGAAATGTGAAGTAAATGTTTGTTTTTAGTCAATGTTTGAGGTTTGCTGGGCATTATGGGTAAAAGAAAATATTGTGGGATGCATGCAAAGCACACCACCCTGGACTCCCCCAGATGTTTAGTTTCCCAAACTGTCTGGGTCTGGTAGGTTGTTCCAGGTGGCAGTCTACCCAAGCTCAAAAAGTGCAGTCGTACACCACTACAAGTGGGATGATACTGGGAGTTAGCCGAACTCTCCTCGTCCATATGTAAAAACAACACCCAATAGAATGAAATGTCCTCTTGCTTGACATTGGAATGGGATGCTTTAGTCTGCAGGAAAGCAGAAAGTCTGTTGAGGTTTTGGGAGTGAGTGTGGGACCCGATGTTATGATGGCAAAAACCAACCCCATGAATTTATTAAAAAGATATATTGCTGCCATACAGTGGGCCCACTGCCCCCCAGAGAAAATTAGGGTATTTACCCCAATATGCCCCCTGTGGGGGCAGAAATATTGTTGCCTCCAATCGTTGGGGTGGGGGCATGGCCAAGCCCATGTAGCAGTCCCACCCCCCTATATTTATCCTATATATATATATATATATATATATATATATATATATATATATATATATATATATATATATATGTATATATATTTAGAAAAGTTCCCATTTCCCGAAGGTAAAGGATGACGACGCCATGTCTTGCTGAAATGATAATTTAATCGTCAGCTGCTGGACGCGTTTCGCCTGTCCTGCAGGCTTGTTGGTGAACTTTTCTAAATTCGTTACGGATCGAGCTTGGGTGATCCGAGTAGACGACATGCCCTTTGTTCAGGAGCAGCAGCGGTTCTTAAACCAAGCAGCAAGCCTTCATATATATATATATATATATATATATAAATTCACTGAAAAAGCCATAGGTTTCAGGGACGTTATAGTTAGAAATTATTATTTAAAAAACCTTTGAAATTCACTGAAAAAATCATAGGTTTCAGGGACATTATAGTTAGAAATTAGCCTTTAAAAAACCATAGAAATTCACTGAAAAAACCATAGGTTTTTTTAACGTACCCCTTGAACTCCTGTAGGGGGAGAGCCATTACACTAGCGTTAGGGGAGGCCAAACAGGTGATACTGATTAGGTGGGGCAAGGAAGGGGTTCCCACCCGGTTGGATTGGTTACATAAATTATGGGAGGTGGTAGGAATGGAGAAGATCACAGCCAGCATATCTCATAGTCTTCCTCGCTTCGATAAAACCTGGAAATCCACACTGGAGTTTTTATCTACTGAATTTAACGAGCTTACCTGCCCGATGTACCTACGTGTGCTTGGACTCACTAGAGATCCCCCCTGAGACCAGACGACAACCCTGCAGCAGAATCACAGGATGGATGATGGAGCCCACTACTCAAGCTTGATAACACCGAGGACTGACCCTCACACAATCCTCTTATGTTTCTCTTCACCTACACTTCTAGCCTCTATCCTTTATCTCTTTTCTAAAAATCTGACGTCTTCCCACCGGCCAATTGGTTGTAGGTGGTGAATTTTTTTATTCCTTTTGAAGACCAATAAAGAGATATAAACCATAAAAAAACAATAGAAATTCACTCAAAAACCATAGGTTTCAGGGACGTTATAGTTAGTTGGACATTTCACTCGTACAAAACAAGAGAAATTCGGCCCTTATAGTTAGTTTAGTTAACTATAACCCGCGCCCCGCAATGCACTGCTGATGTATTACATCATTCATGACATGGTCAGTGACATCACTGATGACATGACTGATGGCATCTCAAATGACATCACTAATGACATCACTGATGACATCATCCAGTGACTGTGTGTTTCTGTAAAGTTTAAATATGTTTTATATATATATATATATGCCAAGGTGTATTGAAGTATGAGTGGGTGTATGAGTATCTGAATAGATGATTTAGTAGGTGCGTGACTGACTGTATAAGTGAGTGATTAAACGTGTCTTACTGAATGCATGGGTTAGTAAGTAAACTGTGTAAATGTCTGTATCAGTCTGTCAGTTGGTGTGTAAGCGGCTGCATGGGTTGGTGAGTAGCTACATGAGTGTCTATATGGGTTATTGATTGGTTGTCTGAGTATCTGTATGGGTGCCTGAGTGTCTGTGTGGGTGGGTGGGGGGTGTGTGACTCTGTGCATAGATGTGTGAGTGGGTAATTCACTGGGTGTATGGTTTCAAGTGTGCATCTGTGAAGGGCTGTATGGGTGGGTGAGTGTGTGTATGGGTGTGTTGGTGAGTGAATAGATGTCTCAGTGGTACATGTGTGAGTAACTACATATGTGAAAGGCAGTATATGTGAGTGTTGGAGTATATAAATCACTATATGTGAGAGTGAGTGATTGTGAGAGTGGCTGTATGGATGAGTGTGTGCTTTTATCAGTGATTGTATAAGAGAGTAAGTATGTTAGTATCTGTATGAATAAGTGAGGTGGTGTGTGTATAACTGCATAGGTGAGTAAATGGGAGTGTGAATGATTCTTTGCATGATTGACTAGGTGTGTGAGTAACTCTATGGATGAGTGGCGATGTGTGATTGTCTGTATAGGTGGAAGAGTGCAAATGATAGTGCTGTATTGATAAGTGACTGCATGTATGAGTGACTGTATGGGTGAATGAGTGGACGTGTGTGTAGACCTAGGAATCAGTGAGTGGGTATGAAGTAACTGGTATTGGTGTGTCTATGGTTTGGAAAATGGTAGTCTGTATTTTAGAGTGGGTGTATCAAAGGTTATATTAGGGTGTGAGGAGGTGCATCAGATTATCACGTGGATGATGTCATCAGTGATGTCATCAGTGATGTCATTTGAGATGTCATCAGTGATGTCATCAGTGATGTCACTGACCATGTCATGAATGATGTAATATGTGACATCATCAGCAGTGCATTGCGGGGACGCGAGTTATAGTTAGCTCAACTAACTATAATGGCCGAATTTCTCTGGTTTTGTGCGAGTGAAATGTCCAACTAACTATAACGTCCCTGAAACCTATGGTTTTTTCAGTGAATTTCTATTGTTTTTTAAAGACTAAATTCTAACTATAACGTCCCTGAAACCTATGGTTTTTTAGTGAATTTGTATTGTTTTTAAGGCTAATTTCTAACTATAACGTCCCTGAAACCTATGGTTTTTCAGTGAATTTCAAAGGTTTTTTAAAGATAATTTCTAACTATAACGTCCCTGAAACCTATGTTTTTTCAGTGAATTTCGAAGGTTTTTAAATGATAATTTCTAACTATAACGTCCCTGAAACCTATGGTTTCTTCAGTGAATTTCAAAGGTTTTTAAATGATAATTTCTAACTATAACGTCCCTGAAACCTATGGTTTTTCAGTGAATTTCAAAGGTTTTTTAAATGCTAATTTCTAACTATGCCTACAGAGGTAGGACATGTGAAGAAAGAGGAAGAAAGGCGCAGAAAGAAGCAAGAGAAATGCAAAAAGAGGCAACAGAAGTCTAGAAAGACGAAGAAAAGTGCAGAAAGAAGTAAGAGATATGCAGAAAGAACCAACAGAGGTGCAGAAAGAGGCCTTGTTTCAAAGTCATCCTGTGCCCCCAACCTTTTACTGACTGGTACTGATGGTAACTGACTCTGACTAACCAGGCCCGGAGCCAGTGCTATGCTGAAAGACACTTAGAATACAGTGAAAACACCTACATATACTAGGGTACACTATGGGTTGGGGTATCCATGTCATTGGCATGACCTCCCCTGTAAGGCCCTAGTACATGATAGGGCAGGGGGATTAAAAGTACCTCTAACTCAGAGGTGCAGAAAGAGGCAAGAGAGGTGCATAAACAGGCAGGAAAGGTGCAGAAACAGGGAACAGGGGTGCAGAAAGAGGCAAGTGAGGTGCAGAAAGATGTAAGAGCAGTGCAGAAAGAACCAACAGAGGTGCAAAAAGAGGTAAGAGGGGTGCAGAAAAAGGTATGAAGGGTGCTCAAAGAGGCAAGAGAGGTACAGAAGGAGGCAGGAGGGGTGCTGAAAGAAGGAAGAAAAGTGCAGAAAGAGGCAAGAGAATTGCTGAAAGAAGCAACAGAGGTGTAGAAAGAAGCAAGAGAAGTGCATAAAGAGGCCCATGAGGTGCAGAAAGAAGTAGGAGCAGTGCAGAAAGAACCAACAGAGGTGCTGAAAGAGGCAAGTGAGGTGCAGAAAGAGGCAAGAGATTCGCAGAACAAAGCAACAGAGGTGCTGAAAGAGGCAAGTGAGGTGCAGAAAGAAACGAGAGGTGCAGAAAGAAGGAAGAGAAGTGCAGAAAGAAGTAACACAGGTGCAGAAAGAGGCAAAAAGGGTGCAGAAAGACGTAAGAGGGATACAGAAAAAGGCTAGAGAGGTGCAGAAAGAGGGCAGAAGGGTGCAGAAAGAGGCAAGAGGGGTACAGAAAGAAGCAAATGAGGTGCAGAAAGAGGCAACAGACTTGCATAACGAGGGAACAGAGGTGCAGAAAGTAGAAGAGAATTGCAGAAATAGGCAAGAGAAGTGCAGAAAAAGAAAGAAATGTGCAGAAAGAAGCAACAGAAATGCAGAAAGAGGCAAGAGAGGCACAGAAGGAAGCAAGAGTGGCTTGCACACCATTAGTACCAATTTAACACCCACATTTAGCAATAAGTAACAGGTGACCATTCTAGGTTTGCAAAGGGTCTTCCACCACGCTGTAACACTTGTCGCTGCATTTTTGGTAACGTTTGAGCTGTTTGAGCTAGAAAGAAACCTTTTTTTGTTCAAATCTGCAGATTAGGGAGCAGATGATGAATTATGTGGCTAATGCAGAAAATGTAGAAGTGTGCGAAAGTCGGTGCAGCCAAGCAGTCGCATAATTCCAGTGGCCCTGCTCATACCTCTGACTAGGTCCACAAGTGCTCCTCAGTGATTCCTTCTTTTGTCTCACTGAGTTCATAGTTGAGCTTCTATGGAAACGAGGAAGACTAAACCTGAGGTTACCACTCCACAACACAGACTACCATACCACATAATTACTCTCCATAACACATAATCCCACTCTACTTAATTCCTATACACGAAATACCACATACTTTCTATCCACATAATTTCACTGCACAACATACCACATAATTCCACTACACACAACGTACATCCACTCCACTCCAAAAAACATTAGTAAAAAACTTTTACATTTACAATGCCAATAGCTCAAACTCTCGCAAATGCGAAACCTATTACATTGCAAACACTACTTTAACTAGTAGTCGCGCTTGCAGAGTGGTGGAGAAAGGGTGCTGGGCCTCCGACCAGCGCTCAGGAATTCCGCTGCGTAGGATTTACAGGAGGTACCAGAAGGGTTTCTTGGCCCCCAAAGTCCCTCAGGAGTAAAGTGGACTTCATCCCCCATCCTGTAGCCTGCCAGGAGGCGCGTTTGCAGAGTGGTGGAGAAAGGGGGCATGGCCTCCGAAGACTTCTTAGCAATCCTACTGTGTAGGACTTACTGGAGGAAACAAGAGGGGTACTTGGCCCCAAGGACATCCTTGGGGCCAACTACCCCTCCTATTACCTCCAGTAAGTCCCACACAGCAGGATTGCTAAGTTCTCATAACAGGCCGCGCCCCCTTTGCACACCACTCTGCAAACGTGCTCCCTGGCGTGCTCCTGCAAGGGGATTGAAGTCCCCTTCGCTGCTGGGGGTCCTTTAGGGACCAACTAGCCTACCTCTTACCTCCAGTAAGCCCCACACAGTGGAATTGATGAGAGGTGAACACAGGCCACGCCCCCTTTTTACATCACTCTGCAAACGTGCCTCTTGGCGCACTGCTGCTCGGGGATGAAGTCCACTTGTGTCCTGAGGTCCTCAGGACACAAGAGGACCTCATCGCCCCACCACCCATCCCCGGGGCCTGGCAGCCTTTTTAAAAAAAAAAATATTTTGGGGAGGGGGGCCGCGTGGCCACCCTCTAGAGGCCAATTATGGCCCAGGGGACCCCATCCCCCGGGGCCTGGCCAGCCTTCTTTTTTTATGTTTTTTTTTAGAGGGGGGCCACGTGGCCCTCCTCCTCAGGCCAATTATGGCCTCGGGGACCACATCCCCCGGGGCCGACCTTTCCGATTAAAAAAAAAATCTATTTTTAACTAGAGGGGAGGGGGGCTGCATGGCCCCCCTCCCAGGCCACTTCTGGCCCCGGGAACCCCATCCCCCGGGGCTGGCCCTTAGCGTTGGGGACTGTGGGGAGCACCAGTACCCCCACGGTCCCAGCCAGCTCTCCGCCTCCTGCGGGAGCCGGCATTGCTTTTGCATGGGGAGCTGCTGACATGCAGCTCCTTGTCTAAAGCAATCTGCTTTGCTTTTTGGAAGCGAGAACAGGTTTCCTGCTCTTGCTTCCAAAAAGCAAAGCAGGGTTTGCTATGGCAGGGCGGGAGCCGTGCTCTCACCCTGCCTTAGCAAACAGCAATGTCCCGGGGGTGGGCACCCCAGGACATTGCAGGAGCTGGCCCAGGGCCATCAAGGGCTCCAGGAGGGGGGCCGCGTGGCCCCCCTCCCAACTATTTAAAGCCCCCGGGAGTTGGTAGTCCCCGGGGCATGGGGGTCCGCAACGGATCCACGCATTTGAATATTTAGTGCCCCGGGGAGGTGGTGGTTCCCGGGGCAGTATGGGGGGCTCAAGCCCCCCCACACTTATTATTACTTATAGCCCCGGGGAGGTGGTGGTCCCTGGGGCTTGAGGGTGCCCACTAGGCCCCCGCCCCTATTTAATTGAAGCCCTGGGAGGTGGCGGTCCCCGGGGCTGCGGGGGGGTGTGCCCCATGCATAAATTATGAAGCCCCGGGGTGGTGGGGGTCCCTGGGGCTGTGGTGGCCCCCACAGGCCCCCAGACCTTAATTTAGAATTGCCCCCAGGACCTGGCCCACCCGGGGGCTTTTTAACAAACGAAGCGCGGGAGACCGCGCTTCATTTTTTTTTATAATTTCAGCCGGATTCGCGCACCCAGCGCAAATTCGGCTGAAATTATTTTTAAAAAAATGCTTTTTTTGGGCCTGGGGGTCCTTGTGGGACCCCCTGAGCAGTCCTAGGGGGTCAGGGTGTTTCTACCCTGCCCCCTTTTCTTGTTTTTTACCTTTTTTTTTACCTTTTTCTTGTGACTCGGTTACCGAGTCACAAGATGGCTGCCAACATATTCTGGTTTGGAGTGTTGGCAGCCAATGAGAACTGAGCTCATGCTCGGGAGGGTTCGCAAATCCTCCTCGGTGCTCAGATATTGATATTTTTATTTTTTTAATTTCTCAGCAACTACTGAACGGATTTACACCATTTAAAAAATGGTCGCTTTCTGAACAAGAGCTACCTTTTTGCCAAATTTGGTGTAATTCCGTTCAGCAGTTCGGGCTGTAGCCGTGTCTAAAGTTTTCTATGGAAATTTACAAAGGGAAAACGTGTTTTGGGACCCCCCTTTTTTCTCGGCCCCCGCTTGATGAATCATCCTAAAACTTTCAAGACAGGAGCTGACCGGAGCGGGCCATTAGTTTTGAAAATTTCGCGAAGATTCGTCAACCGGCGCCAAAGATATTGGCAAAGAAATAACACTTTTTGAATAGAAACAAAGTCCTAACTATAACTACCTACTGGCGACCGCCAGTAGGTAATATATATCTATATATATATATATATATAGATATATATTACCTACTGGCGGTCACCAGTAGGTAGTTATAGTTAGGACCTTGTTTCTATTCAAAAGCGTTTTATATATATATATATTCCGTGAATGGGAGTGCCGCAGTATTTACAGTGTAGGGAACCGGAGCAAACCGTTTGAAAGGAGGCGTCTGAGGAAGGCTGAGAGCCGAAATGCATTACGCTGAATTTCATTGTGAATAAAAGCTTACTGAAAGATTCCCCGCTGTGTCCTCGTGCTACTTACCTGTGAGTAGCTTTCTTCATGTATTGCCACGCCCGCCAGAAGCGTGCCAAACGAGGACCTGTCCTACAAGAGTCCTGGGAGCTTTTTGGCATGAACTGTAATGTATCAAGGTGTTGATTCTGCCCGGGACCACCATGAATATTGGGCCATCCCTGTGGCCGCTGCCAGCTGGTGGCCTGTGACTGCACGGGGGAGCAAACTCACTATAGTTTGTTTCACGGCTCGCTTTGTCCCATGATCGTGGTTGGGGCGTTGGGGACCGGAGGGAAGACTAAACACTGAGAAATCTACGGCGTGCACCTGCCACTACATGGCCCCCCCTCTACGAGGCACATACAGCGATCACGTGGGCATAATTCAATCCTGCTGTCACCCGATTCTAACATGGTGTATGCTGGGAGCTGTAGGCTCACATATGACTACAGTTAACCCAATTGGAGCAGGATCAGCTGTTCTTCCGTGAATGGGAGTGCCACAGTATTTACAGAGGAGGGAACCGGAGCAAACCGTTTGAAAGGAGGCGTCTGAGGAAGGCTGAGAGCCGAAATGCATTACGCTGAATTTCATTGTGAATAAAAGCTTCCTGAAAGATTCCACGCTGTGTCCTCGTGCTACTTACCTGTGAGTGGCTTTCTTCATATATATATATATATATATATATATATATATATATATATATATATATATATATATATATATATATATATATATATATATATATATATTGAAGCTTCTATTCCACCGAAATGCACGGTCAGCACTCCGGAATGGGTGCGGTTTTAGCGTGGCGGCGGGTCCACGAATAAATACAGCTCAGACTTCCACTCCGACCGGAAAAGAAGGTACCACGCTCACGGGTGTAGATTCAATCCATTTATTTCTCACAAACGGTGGGACGCGTTTCGGCTTACGCCTTCCTCGACCACAGATTGTTTACCGGCATTACACGCCATTTTATCATACTCTCGCACATGCGCAAATACATTAAGCATGGAAATAAAAAGCGGCTTCCAAGATTAAGTCATTTCAAATAACAGCAATCGCCATTTTGAAGTGGGTTTTCAACCTCTTATAACTCCATAAATACTCATAATACCATTCATTATCATCATATTACAAAATAATATACATGAATAAAAGATTATTGACATCTTTCCAACCACATCATATGATCGAGTATGGTGTAATAAACAAACTTTTCAGAACATAGCGATCGCCATTATGGGCTAGATATGCTATTCCTTAATCAATGTTGTAATGAATATATCGAGTATAATATAGTTACCATCTTTTTGTAGTGTAAACTGATTCAGCTCTGAATGAGCTAACAATAATCATTCAACAATTTATAGAGTATCCAATTAAGCTCTGGATGAGCATTTTAGCTCTTTATACTCTCATTTTAGACATAATTCAACCTATATAATAACCAATTAACTCAAATTCATTAATCTTTGTCAATTGTTTTAGGTGAGGAATTTGATGGAGCAAAACATACATAATATATGCATTTTTCATACCACAAATATACAATATAAAAAGAATATTTTCAGACACGAGATCAATACTAGTGATCTATCTTGAGGACCTGATCAATATATAACTTAAGATTAAATTTTCAGCCCACATGAATAGCCAATTCTTCTTCCGTATTAAGACCTCCTGGGGTCCTTGTTTGCAGGTCGATAATATACCTAGATTCTAGCCTGCGTAAATGGAGTTCTCTGTTCCCCCCTCTTTCATTGGGAGGGACATGGTCAATGCAGAAGAATCGCAAAAGATTTCTATTGCTAGAGTGGGATTCGGCAAAATGTCTTGCAATTGGATATGCTGGATCCTTCTTCTCAATAGCACGAGCATGTTCAAGGATATGTTTTTTCATTGGATGTATTGTACTTCCTATATATAACAGGTTGCACAGGCAGGAAAGACAGTATACACAAAATGGAGTATTACAAGTAAGAAACTTATTAATTTTCCTCACTTTGTTTGAACCTGGTACTTTAAAGGTCAGTATCTTGCTGCTGTATTTGCACGCCTTACATCTTGTGCAGGGATAGAATCCAGTTAAATCACTTAAGCGTGGATTCTTTTTATTGCTACCCAGATGGCTTTGGATTAAGTTATCCCTTAGTGATCTACTCCTCCTGAACGTAATTTGGGAATAAGTAGATAAGTCCTTTCCTATTACTTGATCCGTCTTTAAAATATGCCAATTACGCTTCATAATTCTGGAAATATTTTGGGTCTCATCAGTAAATGTCATGATTAACCTAAATTCCAATTTGTCAGGATTCTCTAACTCTTGTCTCTGGTTCTTTAATAGTAACTTCCTAGGAATCTTCTCAACTCTATTTAAAGCTGATTGCACTAACTCATCTGGGTATCCTCTGTTCCTAAACCTTCGTGAGGCTTCTAAGGCTGACCTTTCAAAATCCAATTGCCTAGTACAGTTCCTTTTTAATCTTAAAAATTCCCCATATGGTATACTTTTGATTAGAGGTGCCGGATGACTACTGCTAGCCTCTAAAATTGAATTTCCAGCTGTCAGTTTACGATAGAGGGAAGTGCAAATGGTACCTTCTGCTATAAATACTTTCAGATCAAGGAAATTCACTTCTGTGGCACTTATAACCCCACTAAAGTGAAGGTTCACCTCATTGTTGTTCAGTGTAGTTATATACTCCTCTGCCTCCTGCTTAGATCCTTTCCATAAGATAAATAGATCATCTATATAGCGGTGCCACCCTACTAAACAGGAAAACCATTTCTGATAGTCATCAGCCCAGGCCACCTGCTTCTCCCACCAGCCCATGAATAAATTCGCGTAGCTGGGGGCGAAGCAGGTTCCCATGGCCGCACCTTTCAACTGTATATATAATTGTTGCTGAAAAAGAAAAATGTTATTGCAGAGGCAAAATGTCACAAATTCAATCAACATTTGACTGTGTTCAGCTAGATGTAGAGATCTACCCTTCAGAAAGTATTCAACTGCCTTGATGCCCTGAGTATGGTCTATACTGGTGTATAGACTAGTTATGTCCAGGACTATCATCAACATATCCGCTTCCCAATTAATGTTAGAAATGATTCTAATAAAATCTGTGGAATCTCGGACATGGGATGATAATGTCTTTACAAGGGGGGCAAGAAAAACGTCCACAAATTGAGACAAATGCTCAGTCAAGCTCCCAATAGATGAAATGATAGGGCGACCAGGCGGCTTGCTTGCATGCTTGTGAATTTTTGGCAGGTGGTAAAATGTAGGCAAAATTGGATATTCACAATTCAAAAAGCGTACGTCCTCATTGTCAAGCATCCCGCAAGTGGACCACTTCAATATCAGTACATGATAGTTATTAACGCTTTCCATGTATCTTTCCTTCGTAATTTTAGCATAGCTCTTTGTGTCTGACAATTGTCGTAGTGCTTCCATAACATAATATTCTCTAGTCAGTAGGACAATATTGCCCCCCTTGTCTGATGGTTTGCATAAAATGCTTGTATCTTCCTGGATTCTCTTGATCGCCTTCCCTTGTTCCTCTGAGAAATTAGATTTTAAGCGATTTCCTTTTATCTTTTTTGATTTTTTCTTTCTCAATTGTTGTAGTTCAAAAGTAACTGCTTCTTCAAAAGCATCAATTGTGTCAAATGCAGTATTGGGAATAAATGTAGATTTTGGTTTCAACCCAGATTTCATTCTTTTCTGATTAATTCCAAAACTCTCTATATTGGCTATCTCCTGTGTTTCTGAGATTGATACATCGTCTGCCAATATCCGGAATAAATTCAAGTCTTCACCAGTTAATTCTTCAGTCCTCAGCTCCATGCTCTCCGAGGTTTGCATTTGTGGTATATTCGATGAACCACGTAGTTTGAAAAATTTAAACAATTTTAATTTCCGTGTGAATAAAAAGAGGTCAATCCGTGCTTGAGTATATTCATACTTTTGTGTAGGGCAAAACGTGAGTCCTTTTTTCAATGTAGACTCCTCAATTTTAGACAGTTTCCGTGGCGTCAAATTTATGATTGTCAATTCATCAGTATCCATTACTTCCTGGCACCCCTCTTGCTTCTCGTTTGTGAGGCAATACCTGACCTTGTTGAAGCCTCCTCGTCTTGTTTTTCTCTTCTTTGTTGATTTCTCCATTCTGTAGGTTTGCCTCATCCTCCCCTCTGCCAAGTTTGTCGCATTAATTTGAATTCCTCGTGAAAAGGGAAAGTGAGGGGGTCTGTTCTGGCCCTTCTTCTCCTGATTGTTCAGCATCAGTCGTGATGTCTGACTCTGAAGTCTCCCGTTGTTCAACTACTTTGCATGCCAGATTAGATCTTAAAGCTCTTCTTGGTGCATCATATTTGCGAGCAAATGTCAACACACGTCCTTGCTCATAATCTTGCGCATCACGGTTGAATTTGCTGTGTTTTCTCTGTTTAATTTTATCCTCATATGTCAATAGACGTTTTTCATCCCCTCACGCAACTCTTCTCTGGTTTTAGTGTCTTTCTCTGTCAGGATCACTATTTCCAATTCTTCTATTTCTTTGAGACATTTTTGTCTATCACTCCAGGCAAATTTTATTAATATTTTGAGCATTCCAATGGAGGACTCAGCAGTGTACGCTGCCCATTCCTCTAGCAGCTTGGGGTCCGGGTTCTCGTAGGAGGGAACGATATATATATACATACCGCGTGGAATGCGGTTTACTTCTATATCATTTTGTAGTGACGTCGCCTCCCACCATTTCCGGATCTCCCTTTCATAGAGTCGCTCCAATTTACCTAATTGTGATTTAAGTCCTCCTAGTGTGCCTGATGTTTTGCTCACAGCGCCTTCCTCACTGATTTTGCCCCTCCTGAATACATCTGCTGCCGCTTCCAGGCGTACTTCGTCGGTAAACATAGTCAATACACTCTCAATATACTTGTAATGGTTGTTCTAGTCACCCTCGTTCCAGCCGTAATATCAATAAAGTTTTGTTGCATCGATGCATGCAAAAAAAATGGGAAATCAGAGTTGTGGAAACTCACCCGTTTTCGGCATGAATTCAATCTTTGTCCAAATGTTTCCAGGACAGGTACGGCGGTGCTAGCGCGCTTTTAAATTGAAGCTTCTATTCCACCGAAATGCGCGGTCAGCACTCCGGAACGGGTGCAGTTTTAGCGTGGCGGCAGGTCCACGAATAAATACAGCTCAGATATATATAGTTACCATCTTTTTGTAGTGTAATGAATTTGAGTTAATTGGTTATTATATAGGTTGAATTATGTATAAAATGAGAGTATAAAGAGTTAAAATGCTCATCCAGAGCTTAATTGGATACTCTATAAATTGTTGAATGATTATTGTTAGCTCATTCAGAGCCGAATCAGTTTACACTACAAAAAGATGGTAACTATATTATACTCGATATGTTCATTACATCACTGATTGAGGAATAGCATATCTATCCCATAATGGCGATCGCTATGTTCTGAAAAGTTTGTTTATTACACCATACTCGATCATATGATGTGGTTGGAAAGATGTCAATAATCTTTTATTCATGTATATTATTTTGTAATATGATGATAATGAATGGTATTATGAGTATTTATGGAGTTATAAGAGGTTGAAAACCCACTTCAAAATGGCGATTGCTGTTATTTGAAATTACTTAATCTTGGAAGCCGCTTTTTATTTCCATGCTTAAAGTATTTACGCATGTGCGAGAGTATGATAAAATGGCGTGTAATGCCGGTAAACAATCTGTGGTCGAGGAAGGCGTAAGCCGAAACGCGTCCCATCGTTTGTGAGAAATAAATGGATTGAATCTACACCCGTGAGTGCGGTACCTTCTTTTCCGGTCGGAGTGGAAGTCTGAGCTATATATATATGATCAAGACCGGGGTAACCCGGTCGAAACGCGTCATGCAGTGGAGATCCTCTGATCAATAAAGCACCTATCTCACTGAAAGCTGTTTGTGGTCTGTACCTGATTTCCTGTTCGTAAGGAACTTGGCCCAGGATTTGCAAGCTGATATATATATATATATATATATATATATATATATATATATATATATTACCTACTGGCGGTCGCCGGTAGGTAGTTATAGTTAGGACCTTGTTTCTGTTCAAAAGCGTTTTTTCTTTTGCCAATATCTTCGGCACCGTTTGACAAATCTACGCGAAATTTTCAAAACTAATGATTCACTCAGGTCAGCTCCTGTCCTGAAAGTTTCGGGGTGATTCATCAAGCGGGGCCGAGAAAAAAGGAGGGTCCCAAAATGCGTTTTCCCCATGGTAATTTCCATAGGAACTTTAGACAAAGCTACAGCCCGAACTGCTGAACGGAATTACACCAAATTTGGCAAAAAGGTAAGTCTTGGTCCAGAAAGCGTGCTTTTTTCAAATGGTGTAAATCCGTTCAGTAGTTGCTGAGAAATTCAAAAAATAAAAAATTATATATCTGAGCACCGAGGAGGGTTCGCGAACCCTCCCGAGCACGAGCTTCATTCTGATTGGCTGCCAACACTCCAAACCAGAATGTGTTGGCAGCCATCTTGTGACCGAGTCACAAGAAAAAGGTAAAAAAAGATAAAAAACAAGAAAAGGGGGCAGGGTAGAAACACCCTGACCCCCTAGGCCTGCTCAGGGGGTCCCACAAGGACCCCCGGGGCCAAAAAAAGCATTTTTATAAAAACAAATTGGCTGAATATGCGCTGGGTGTGCAAATCCGGCCGCTTCATTATCCTAAGCCCCTGGGTGGGCCAGATCCCGGGGGCAATGTATAATTATATAGCGGGCGCCAGCGGGGGCCCCCGCAGCCCTGCAGCCCTGGGGACTGCCACCTCCCCGGGGCATAGTTTAAATATAGGCGGGGTGGCCTCACGGGCCCCCCCAAGCCCCGGGGACCACCACTTTTCCAGGGCTTTAATAAAATAAGTGTGGGGGGCATCGTGGGCCTGCCACCTGCCTGGGGCTTTATTAAAATAAGGGAGCATGGCCTGAGGGCCACCTAAGCCCCGGGTACCGCCACCTCCCCGGGGCTTTATTAAAATAGGGTGGGAGGACCTCCCAGGCTCCCCCAAGCCCTGGGGACCACCACCTCCCCGGGGCTTTGTCAAATAATTAGTGTGGGGGGGCTTGAGCCCCACCACACTGCCCCAGAGACCACCACCTCCCCGGGGCACTGTTTATTTAAATGCGGGGGTCCGTTGCGGACCCCCGGGCCCCGGGGACCACCACCTTCCCGGGGCTATTTGTTATTGTTATTGTTATCGACACTTATAAAGCATACTATCACCCCACGGGTACCCTGGTGCTATAATACGTGTGCTCAACTAATCACAGAGGACGTGGAGCGAAGTTGACAGGAGAGGGCTAAGAGAATGGTGAGGGTCATGCTCTGGGATAGCGCCATGTCTTTCGCCTTTTTCTGAACTGAAGAAGATCTTCCAACTGTCTGATCTCAGATGGGAGGGTGTTCCAGAGCCGCGCTGCTGCGGTGCTGAAGGCCCTACTTCCAGATTTTGTTCTTTTGAATCTGGGCACTTTCACCAGTTTGGCAGAGGAAGAGCGAAGGCTCCAGGTGGGGGCATACCAGGCAAAGTTGTTCTGCATTGGTTTAGCTCCAGCACCATGCAGGGCTTTGAACACTATGCAAAGCGACTTAAATGGTATCCTCTGCAATACTGGGAGCCAATGCAGCTCCGAGAGAGTCTGAGAAGCAGATGAGCATCGTGGCCTTCTTAAGGCTAGCTTAGCCGCCATAGTCTGGATTCTCTGGAGTCTCTCAATCAAATATCTTGGGGACTCCAGAAGCAAGGCATTGCAATAATCCAGCCTGCTCATGATAGTACTTTGTACTATCAGCGCTCTAGCCTGTGTTGGTAGTAACGGGAGAATCTTCTGGAGGACTCTGATAAGGGAGAAACAGCTACCCACTGTTTTATTTACATGTGTTTCTAGGCTCAGTTTGTCATTGAACATAACTCCCAGGTTACGCACTGTCCCGGTGGGAGCCAGAGGGGTAGCTGTGGGTATAGGCCAAAAATGTATAGGAAGTGGGGGGAGGACCTTCCCGGCTGCACAGTAAAGTACTTCTGTCTTATCGGCATTGAATTGTAAGGAGTTCTCTCTCAGCCAATGTGCAGTGTCCCACATGCAGGCGTGGAAGTCTTCCAATGAAATAGACTGGTCTCCCTCTAGAGATAGGATAAATTGAGTATCATCTGCGTAGTTTACAAGATTGACATTGTGAGCCCTTATGACAGCAATCAGAGGGCTCATATAGATGTTGAACAATATTGGACTAATCGCAGATCCCTGAGGGACACCGTGCAGAATGTTGGTGAACTCGGATTGATAGGGGGGGAGGGCCACTGCCTGTCGCCTATTAGATAGGTAGGATTGAAACCACTTCAGAGCTGTGCCCACTACCCCAACCTCTTTGAGTCTGGCCAGAAGGACCTCATGGTTGACCGGGTCAAATGCGGCAGATAGGTCAAGCAAAATCAGTATAGCTGATTGTCCCTGTCTGCTCGCCTTCGAAGATCGTCCAACACGGTCACCAGAGCAGTCTCCGTTCCATGTCCAGGACGGAAACCAAATTGCACATCCTTCAGAATGTTATTGGTTTCTAGGAACTTGGAGAGTGTATTACTGACCAGTCGCTCTAAGATCTTTACTGGGTAGGGTAGTAGAGAGATGGGCCTGTAATTTTTTGGACAAGTTGGAACAAGCGTTGCTCTTTTCAGAAGTGGTGTCACCAACACTTGTTTCCAGCAATCCGGCACTGACCCGCTGGTCATGGATTGATTACAGATCTGCCGGGGTATCGGGAAAAGTTCTAGGCCCAATTCCTTCCAAATTTTGTGTGGTAGTCGGTCCAAAGGTGATCCTGAGGAGACACCCAGAGCCATTCTATTAAAATCCTCCACCGAGAGTGTCTCAAAGTGGTCTAAGGAGCTCGGGTTCTCTGCCCCTGCCCATCTCGTCTTTTTAGCATGTAGAGAACCTCTAGCCCTACCAATGTGATCTTCTTCCTCAGTCACATTGCCCATTTTGAGTCCATCAATGATTTTTCTGATTTTGTCTTCAAAGAAGGTCGCTAGGCTATCACAGAGATCCTGAGTAGGATAAATCTTCTTTTTAGAACAATCCGGGTTGGCAATATCACTCATTATTTAAAAAATGCTTCTAATGGTGTTAGGCGCTTTCAAAATGGTGTCTGCGAAGTACTCTGCTTTTGCTAAAAAAAAATCTTTTTTGTAGTTAACTATTGCCGTCTTCCAGATGGTTTTATCTTCGTCTGCATATACCCTTCTCCACTTCCTCTCTGCCTGCTTGCACCTCTGTTTCAAGTTTTTTAATTTTTCATTATACCATGGGGCTGAGGGTCTACCTGTTTTTTTATGGCTTTTTAGAGGGGCAATCTGATCCAGTCTAATGTTTATCTGTTCACAGAAGGCCGCATAATTCTCTTCCACCTGCTTGTCCTCATCAAAGCACCCATTAAGGGGAAGTACAGGGAATATTTTTGCCTTTTTCAGGAGCCCCTTCCAGTCCCTACTCAAAAACTTCCTCACCTCTCCGGTGGTTGAGATGCACATCCTGGGGTTATATACCCGAAATTTGATCAGGTGGTGGTCAGACCAACCCACTGGCAGGATGTCCACTGCTCCTATAACTTGCTTTTCGGAGAAAATTAAATCCAATATATGTCCTCCCTTATGCGTTGGCTCTGTGACCCATTGTTGCAGGTTTAAGCTTTCGCAGGATTGGAGATTATTGTAGCCTGAGTCTAGATTCCCATTTATCCACAGGTTAAAGTCTCCCACAATGAGCAGTCTGGAGTGGGTGATCGCCATATTACTAAGGACCTCAATAAGTGCCTGCTGTTGTTGAGGGCTGACTGCCCCAGGAGGCCTATAGCATACTATGCCGGTCAGCACATGTCCCTTAGGATCTTTTAACGAAAATCCAAATAGTTCAGAGCCCTCTACCTTATCAATATCCATTGGGGCAAAGTCCCATACCTCTTTATAAATAATCCCTACTCCACCTCCCCTGCCACTGGTTCACGGCTTATGGAAAACTTTATATCCCAGTGGACAAGCCAGCCCTGACTCCAAATCTGAGCCGGGGTGTGTCCATGTCTCTGTCATGAACAGTGCATCCAGGTCATGAGTTTCTAATAACAATTGAGTCTCCAAGTGATGCTTAGACAAGGATCTGACGTTAAGCAGACCACACATAAGGATATCCCTTCTGACAAAGTACGACTCAGGTCCTGCAGTCTCCTCAAGCTTGTATTCTCCCACCCCACCCCCAATCTCACCTATATCCCGTAGTTCTTTGCTTGTATAGCTTGTATGACAGTATCCTTTGTTAGCTACCTCATGCCTCCCCAAACGGGCAGCATGGCTTGCGCTGTGCGCAGCCGGTGCGCTGATGGGCGCAGACGGGCTTGCCTTTGGCTCACCGGCGGCGCGCCGGCGGCGCGCCCGCTGCGCAGCCACGCCAGCATGTCTTTTTTATGGGCGAATGCGGGGAAAGACTAGAATGCTGACCTCAAGTATGGAGGGTCCGCTCTGACTGATGGACACCGCAAGGTCAGGCAAACGGGGATAAAAACCTCGATGTAGGTCAGGAATTGAAACAGATAATAAAAACAGTTTTTAAACAAATTCATACATTGCATGATGGGGGGCCACGCGGCCCCCCTCCTGGAGCCCTCGATGGCCCTGGGGACCACCACCCCCCAGGGCCGGCTTCCTGCAATGTCCCGGGTGCCCACCCCTGGGACATTGCCGTTTGCTATGGCAGGGCGGAGCACGGCTCCTGTCCTGCCATAGCAGAACTCCTGCTTTGCTTCTTGGAAGCGAGGCAGGAAACCTGCTCTCACTTCCAAGAAGCAAAGCAGAGTTGCACTTGGGCAAGGGAGCTGCATGTTAGCAGCTCCCTTGCCCAAAAGCAATGATGGCTCCTGCAGGGGGTGGGGCGCCGGCTGGGACCGTGGTGGCATTGGGGCTC
This sequence comes from Calotriton arnoldi, assembly GCA_963921515.1. NCBI lineage: Eukaryota > Metazoa > Chordata > Amphibia > Caudata > Salamandridae > Calotriton > Calotriton arnoldi. The sequence goes on along the minus strand of CAWUFW010014003.1, from coordinate 303,314 downwards.
CCCCACAGTCCCCAACTTGAGGGCCGGCCCCAGGGGTAGTGGCCCCGCTCCCCTTTAATTAATTTTTTTTTTTTTTTAAATAAAAAAGCAAGGCTGGCTGGGCCCCAGGGGATGTTCTCCCCGGGGCCATAATTGGCCTCAGGAGGGGGCCCCCTCCAAAATAAAATAAAAAGGAAAGGCTGGCCAGGCCCTGGGGGATGGGGTCCCCAGGGCCCAAAAGGGTCAGGGGAAGGGTGGCCACACGGCCCCCTTCCTAAAATTAAAAAATAAATAATGGAAGCCCTGCAACTCGTGGAAGCCCCGCCCCCTTTCACTACTTCTCTGCAAACTCATCTCTTGGCATGTTCTATGTTGGGGATGAAGTCCCCTACCCTACTGATGGTCCTTAGGGGCCAACTAGCCCATCTCTTACCTCCAGTATGCCCCACACAGTAGGATTGCTGAGAGGTGGTCCGAGGCCATGCCCCTTTTTACACCACTCTGCAAACGCGCCTCTTGGTGCACTGCTGGTGGGGCAATGAGGTCCTCTTGTGTCCTGAGGACCTCAGGACACAAGTGGACTTTATCCCCCGGGCAGCAGAGTGCCAGGAGCCGCGTTTGCAGAGTGGTGTAAAAAGGGGGCATGGCCTTTGAGCACTCTCAGCAATCCAGCTTACTGGAGGTAACAGGAGGGCTAGTTGGCCACCAGGGACCCTCAGGAGGAAAGGGGACTTCAATCCCCATCCAAGAGCGCGCCAGGGAGCGCGTTTGCCGAGTGGTGGGCAAAGGGGACGTGGCCTGCTATGAGAACTTAGCAATCCTGCTGTGTGGGACTTACTGGAGGTAATAGGAGGGGTAGTTGGCCCCCAAGGATGTCCTTGGGGCCAACTACCCCTCTTGTTACCTCCAGTAAGTCCCACACAGTGGGATTGCTAAGACGTCTTTGGAGGCCATGTCCCCTTTCTCCACCACTCTGCAAACGCCTCCTGGCAGACTACGGGATGGGGGATGAAGTCCACTTTACTCCTGAGGGGCTTTGGGGGCTAAGAAGCCCTCCTGGTACCTCCTGTAAGTCCTATGCAGCGGAATTCCTGAGCGCCGGTCGGAGGCCCAGCACCCTTTCTCCACCACTCTGCAAACGCGATTACTAGTAGAAGAAGCATTTTCAATGTAATAGGTTTCGCATTTGCGAGAGTTAGAGCTATTGGCGTTGTAAATGTAAAAGTTTTTTACTAATGTTTTTTGGTGTAGAGTGGATGTACGTTGTGTGTAGTGAAAGTATGTGGTATGTTGTGCAGTGAAATTATGTGAATAGAAAGTATGTGGTATTTAGTGTATAGGAATTATGTGGAGTGGGATTATGTGTTTTGGAGAGTAATTATGTGGTATTGTAGTCTGTGTTGTGGAGTGGTAACTTCAGGTTTAGTCTTCCTCGTTTACATATAAGCTAAACTATAAACTCAATGAGACACAATAAAAGAAGGAACCACTGAGGAGTACTTCTGGACCTAGTCGGAGGTATGAGCAGGGCCACTGGAATTATGTGACTGTTCGGCTACACCAATTTTCACATATTTAAACATTTTCCGCATTTGCCATATTTTCCATCATCTGCTGCAGTTTTGAACAAAAAAAGCCTTGTTTTTAGCTCAAACGGCTCAAATGTTCCCAAAAATGCAGCGTCATGTGTTACAGCATGGTGGAAGGTCCTTTTTAAAGCTTGAATGGTCACGTGTTACTTATTGCAAAACGTGGGTGTTAAATTGGTACTAATGGTGCACAAACCTCTCTTCTTTCTGTGCCTCTCTTGCCTCTTTCGGCATTTCTCTTGCTTCTTTCTGCACCTTTCTTCCTCTTTCTGCACCTCACTGTCTTCTTTCTGCACTTCACTTGCCTCTTTCTGCACTTCTCTTGCCCTTTCTCTGCACCTCACTCTGCCTCTTTCAGCACCTCTGTTGCTTTTCTCTGCAGATCTCTTGCCTCTTTCTGCACTTTGCTTGCTTCTTTTTACACCTTTCTTGCCTCTTTCTGCTCCTCTCTTGCCTCTTTGTGCATTTCTCTTAGCTGTTTCTGCAGCTCCCTTGCCTCTTTCTGTACTTCTCTTGCCTCTTTCTGCACCTCACTTGCCTCTTTCTGCACCTCACTCTCTTCCTTCTGCACCTCTATTGCCTCTTTCTGCACTTCTCTTGCCTCTTTCTGCAATTCCCGAGCCTCTTTCTGTACCTCTCTTGTCTCTTTCTGCACTTCTCTTGCCTCTTTCTGCACCACTCTTGCCTCTTTTTGCACCTCTGTTGGTTCTTTCTGCACTGCTCTTGCTTCTTTTTCCACCTCACTTGCTTCTTTGTGCACTTCTCTTGCTTCTTTCTACACCTCTGTTGCTTCTTTCAGCAATTCTCTTGCCTCTTTCTGCACTTCTCGTGCTTGTTTCTGCACCTCTCTTGTGTGTTTCTGCACCCCAGTTGCCTCTTTCTGCACCTCACTTGCTTCTTTCTGCACCCCTCTTGCCTCTTCCTGCACCACTCTCCCCTCTTTCTGCACCTCTCTTGCCTCTTTCTGCACTTCTCTTCCTTCTTTCTACACTTCTCTTGCCTCTTTCTGCTCCTCTCTTGCCTCTTTCTGCATTTCTCTTGCCTGTTTCTGCACTTCCCTTGCCTCTTTCTGTACCTCTCTTGCCTCTTTCTGCACCTCACTTGCCTCTTTCTGCACCTCACTCACTTCCTTCTGCACCTCTCTTGCCTCTTTCTGTACTTCTCTTGCCTCTTTCAGCACTTCTCGAGCCTCTTTCTGTACCTCTCTTGCCTCTTTCTGCACCTCAAGTGCCTCTTTCTGCACTTCTCTTGCCTCTTTCTACACTTCTCTTGCCTCTTTCTATACCTCTATTGCTTCTTTCTGAACCTCACTTGCCACTTTCTGCTCTTCTCTTGCCTCTTTCTGAACATCACTCTCTTCTTTCTGCACCTCTCTTGCCTCTTTCTGCTCCTCACTTGCTTCTTTCTGCATCTCACTTGCCTCTTTTCAGCACCTCTGTTGCCTCTTTCTGCAACTCTGTTGCTTCTTTCTGCACTTCTCTTCCTTCTTTCTGCACTTCTCTTGTCTCTTTCTATACTATACTGCTTTCTGCACCTCTTTTGCAAATTTCTGTATCCCTCCTGCCTTTTTCTGCACCCCTGTTCCCTCTTTCTGCACCTTTCCCACCTGTTTCTGCACCTCTCTTGCCTCTTTCTGCACCTCTGTTGCTTCTTTCTGCACTTCTCTTGCTCCTTTCTGCACCCCTCTTGCCTCTTTCTGTACCCCTCTTGCCTCTTTCTGCACCTCTCCTTCCTCTTTCTGCATCTCTCTTGTCTTTTTCTGCTGGTCTCTTGTCTCTTTCTGCACCTCTTTTGCTTCTTTCTGCACCTCTCTTGCCTCTTTCTGTACCTCTCTTGCCTCTTTCTGCACCTCTGTTCGTTCATTCTGCACTGCTCTTGCTTCTTTCTGCACCTCTCTTGCCTCTTTCTGCACTTCTCTTCCTTCTTTCTACACCTCTCTTGCCTCTTTGTGCATTTCTCTTGCCTGTTTCTGCACTTCCCTTGCCTCTTTCTGTACCTCTCTTGCCTCTTTCTGCACCTCACTTGCCTCTTTCTCACCTCACTCACTTCCTTCTGCACCTCTCTTGCCTCTTTCTGCACTTCTCTTGCCTCTTTCAGTACTTCTCGAGCCTCTTTCTGTACCTCTGTTGCCTCTTTCTGCACCTCAAGTGCCTCTTTCTGCACCTCACTTGCCACTTTCTGCTCTTCTCTTGCCTCTTTCTGAACAACACTCTCTTCTTTCTGCACCTCTCTTGCCTCTTTCTGCTCCTCACTTGCTTCTTTCTGCACATCTCACTTGCCTCTTTTTCAGCACCTCTGTTGCCTCTTTCTGCAACTCTGTTGCTTCTTTCTGCACTTCTCTTCCTTCTTTCTGCACTTCTCTTGTCTCTTTCTATACTATGCTTCTTTCTGCACCTCTTTTGCAAATTTCTGTATCCCTCCTGCCTTTTTCTGCACCCCTGTTCCCTCTTTCTGCACCTTTCCCACCTGTTTCTGCACCTCTCTTGCCTCTTTCTGCACCTCTGTTGCTTCTTTCTGCACTTCTCTTGCTCCTTTCTGCACCCCTCTTGCCTCTTTCTGTACCCCTATTGCCTCTTTCTGCACCTCTCCTTCCTCTTTCTGCATCTCTCTTGTCTTTTTCTGCTGGTCTCTTGCCTCTTTCTGCACCTCTTTTGCTTCTTTCTGCACCTCTCTTGCCTCTTTCTGTACCTCTCTTTCCTCTTTCTGCACCTCTGTTTGTTCATTCTGCACTGCTCTTGCTTCTTTCTGCACCTCTCTTGCCTCTTTCTGCACTTCTCTTCCTTCTTTCTACACCTCTCTTGCCTCTTTGTGCATTTCTCTTGCCTGTTTCTGCACTTCCCTTTGCCTCTTTTCTGTACCTCTCTTGCCTCTTTCTGCACCTCACTTGCCTCTTTCTGCACCTCACTCACTTCTCTTCTGCACCTCTCTTGCCTCTTTCTGCACTTCTCTTGCCTCTTTCAGTACTTCTCGAGCCTCTTTCTGTACCTCTGTTGCCTCTTTCTGCACCTCAAGTGCCTCTTTCTGCACTTCTCTTGCCTCTTTCTACACTTCTCTTGCCTCTTTCTATACCTCTATTGCCTCTTTCTGCACCTCACTTGCCATGTTCTGCTCTTCTCTTGCCTCTTTCTGAACATCACTCTCTTCTTTCTGCACCACTCTTGCCTCTTTCTGCTCCTCACTTGCTTCTTTCTGCATCTCACTTGCCTCTTTCAGCACCTCTGTTGCCTCTTTCTGCAACTCTGTGGCTTCTTTCTGCACTTCTCTTCCTTCTTTCTGCACCCTCTTGCCTCTTTCTGTACCCCTCTTGCCTCTTTCTGCACCTCTGTTGGTTCTGTTCTGCACTGCTCTAGCTTCTTTCTGCACCTCTTTTGGAATTTCTATATCCTCTTGCCTCTTTCTGCACCCCTGTTTCCTCTTTCTGCATGTTTCATGCCTGTTTCTGCACCTCTGTTGCTTCTTTCTGCACTTCTCTTGCCACTTTCTGAACCCATCTTGCCTCTTTTAGCACCTCTGTTGCTTCTTTGTGCACCTCTCTTTCCTCTTTCTCCACCTCTGCTTCGCCTTTTCTGCCAGTTCTCTTGTTTCTTTCTGCACCTCATTTGCTTCTTCCTGCACTTCTCTTGCCTCTTTCTTTACCCCTCTTGCCTCTTTCAGCACCTCTGTTGGTACTTTCTGCACTGCTCTTGCTTCTTTCTGTACCTCTTTGCAAATTTCTGTATCCCTCCTGCCTCTTTCTGCACCCCTGTTCCCTCTTTCTGCACCTTTCCCACCTGTTTCTGCACCTCTCTTGCCTCTTTTCTGAACCTCTGTTGCTTCTTTCATGCACTTCTTTTGCCTCTTTTTGCATACTGCTTGCCTCTTTCAGACACTCTGTTGCTTCTTTCTGCACTTCTCTTGCTCCTTTCTGCACCCCTCTTGCCTCTTTCTGTACCCCTCTTGCCTCTTTGTGCACCTCTCCTTCCTCTTTCTGCATCTCTCTTGCCTTTCTTCTGCTGTTCTCTTGCCTCTTTCTGCACCTCTTTTTGCTTCTTTCTGAACTTCTCTTGCCTCTTTCTGTACCTCTCTCTTGCCTCTCTTCTGCACCTCTGTTGATTCATTCTGCAATGCTCTTGCTTTTTTCTGCACCTCTGTTGCAAATTTATGCATCCCTCTTGGCTCTTTCAGCACCCCTCTACCATCTTTCTGCACCGCTCTTGCCTCTGTTCTCACACCTGTTCCCTCTTCTGCACCTCTTTTGCCTGTTTCTACAACTCTCTTGCCTCTCTTTCTGCAGTTCTTCTTCCTCCTACTGCACCTCTGTTGCTTCTTTCTGCACCCCTGTTGCTTCTTTCTGCACTTCTCTTGCTTCTTTCTGCACCTCTCTTGCTTCTTTCTGCACTTCTCTCGCTTCTTTCTACACCGCTCTTGCCTCTTTCCCCTCTTGCCTCTTTGTGCACCTCTCCTTCCTCTTTCTGCATCTCTCTTGCCTTTTCTGCTGTTCTCTTGCCTCTTTCTGTACCTCTTTTGCTTCTTTCTGCACTTCTCTTGCCTATTTCTGTACCTCTCTTGTCTCTTTCTGCACACTCTGTTCGCTCATTCTACACTGCTCTTGCTTCTTTCTGCACCTCTGTTGCAAATGTATGCATCCCTCTTGCCTCTTTCAGCAACCCTTCTACCATCTTTGTGCACCTCTCTTACCTCTGCCTGCACACCTGTTCCCTCTTTCTGCTCCTCTTTTTCCTGTTTCTGCAACTCACTTGCCTCTTTCTGCAGGTCTTTTGCCTCCTACTGCACCTCTGTTGCTTCTTTCTGCACCCCTTTTTGCTTCTTTCTGCACTTCTCTTGCTTCTTTCTGCACCTCTCTTGCTTCTTTCTGCACTCATATTGCCTCTTTTTGGACCCCTCCTCCCTCTTTCTGCACCCTCTTGCCTCTTTCTGTACATCTTTTGCTTCTTTCTTCACTTCTTTTGCCTCTTTCTGCACCTCTCTTGCTTCTTTCTGCACTTTTCTTGCTTACTTTCTGCATCCTTCTTCCTTTTTGCATCCCTCTTGCCTCTTTCTGCAGTTCTCTTGCCATTTTCTGCACCTTTCTTGCCTCTTTCTGCACCTCACTTGCCTCTTTCTGCACTTCTCTTGCTTCTTTCTACACCTCTGTTTCTTCTTTCAGCAATTCTCTTGCCTCTTTCTGCACTTCTCTTGCCACTTTCTACACCTCTCTTGCCTCTTTCTATACCTCTATGCCTCTTTCTGCACCTCACTACTGCCACTTTCTGCTCTTCTCTCTTGCCTCTTTCTGAACATCACTCTCTTCTTTCTGCACCTCTCTTGCCTCTTTTCTGCTCCTCACTTGCTTCTTTCTGCATCTCACTTGCCTCTTTCAGCACCTCTGTTGCCTCTTTCTGCAACTCTGTTGCTTCTTTCTACACTTCTCTTCCTTCTTTCTGCACTCTCTCTTGTCTCTTTCTATACTATACTGCTTTCTGCACCTCTTTGCAAATTTCTGTATCCCTCCTGCCTTTTTCTGCACCCCTGTTCCCTCTTTCTGCACCTTTCCCACCTGTTTCTGCACCTCTCTTGCCTCTTTCTGCACCTCTGTTGCTTCTTTCTGCACTTCTCTTGCTCCTTTCTGCACCCCTCTTGCCTCTTTCTGTACCCCTCTTGCTTCTCTTTCTGCACCTCTCCTTCCTCTTTCTGCATCTCTCTTGTCTTTTTCTGCTGGTCTCTTGTCTCTTTCTGCACCTCTTTTGCTTCTTTCTGCACCTCTCTTGCCTCTTTCTGTACCCTCTCTTGCCTCTTTCTGCACCTCTGTTCGTCTCATTCTGCACTGCTCTTGCTTCTTTCTGCACCTCTCTTGCCTCTTTCTGCACTTCTCTTCCTTCTTTCTACACCTCTCTTGCCTCTTTGTGCATTTCTCTTGCCTGTTTCTGCACTTCCCTTGCCTCTTTCTGTACCTCTCTTGCCTCTTTCTGCACCTCACTTGCCTCTTTCTCACCTCACTCACTTCCTTCTGCACCTCTCTGCCTCTTTCTGCACTTCTCTCTTGCCTCTTTCAGTACTACTCGAGCCTCTTTCTGTACCTCTGTTGCCTCTTTCTGCACCTCAAGTGCCTCTTTCTGCACCTCACTTGCCACTTTCTGCTCTTCTCTTGCCTCTTTCTGAACAACACTCTCTTCTTTCTGCACCTCTCTTGCCTCTTTCTGCTCCTCACTTGCTTCTTTCTGCATCTCACTTGCCTCTTTTCAGCACCTCTGTTGCCTCTTTCTGCAACTCTGTTGCTTCTTTCTGCACTTCTCTTCCTTCTTTCTGCACTTCTCTTGTCTCTTTCTATACTATGCTTCTTTCTGCACCTCTTTTGCAAATTTCTGTATCCCTCCTGCCTTTTTCTGCACCCCTGTTCCCTCTTTCTGCACCTTTCCCACATGTTTCTGCACCTCTCTTGCCTCTTTCTGCACCTCTGTTGCTTCTTTCTGCCCTTCTCTTGCTCCTTTCTGCACCCCTCTTGCCTCTTTCTGTACCCCTCTTGCCTCTTTCTGCACCTCTCCTTCCTCTTTCTGCATCTCTCTTGTCTTTTTCTGCTGGTCTCTTGCCTCTTTCTGCACCTCTTTTGCTTCTTTCTGCACCTCTCTTGCCTCTTTCTGTACCTCTCTTTCCTCTTTCTGCACCTCTGTTTGTTCATTCTGCACTGCTCTTGCTTCTTTCTGCACCTCTCTTGCCTCTTTCTGCACTTCTCTTCCTTCTTTCTACACCTCTCTTGCCTCTTTGTGCATTTCTCTTGCTGGTTTCTGCACTTCCCTTGCCTCGTTCTGTACCTCTCTTGCCTCTTTCTGCACCTCACTTGCCTCTTTCTGCACCTCACTCACTTCCTTCTGCACCTCTCTTGCCTCTTTCTGCACTTCTCTTGCCTCTTTCAGTACTTCTCGAGCCTCTTTCTGTACCTCTGTTGCCTCTTTCTGCACCTCAAGTGCCTCTTTCTGCACTTCTCTTTGCCTCTTTCTACACTTCTCTTGCCTCCTTTCTATACTCTCTATTGCCTCTTTCTGCACCTCACTTGCCACTTTCTGCTCTTCTCTTGCCTCTTTCTGAACATCACTCTCTTCTTTCTGCACCACTCTTGCCTCTTTCTGCTCCTCACTTGCTTCTTTCTGCATCTCACTTGCCTCTTTCAGCACCTCTGTTGCCTCTTTCTGCAACTCTGTGGCTTCTTTCTGCACTTCTCTTCCTTCTTTCTGCACCCCTCTTGCCTCTTTCTATACCCCTCTTGCCTCTTTTTGCACCTCTGTTGGTTCGTTCTGCACTGCTCTAGCTTCTTTCTGCACCTCTTTTGGAATTTCTATATCCCTCTTGCCTCTTTCTGCACCCCTGTTTCCTCTTTCTGCATGTTTCATGCCTGTTTCTGCACCTCTGTTGCTTCTTTCTGCACTTCTCTTGCCACTTTCTGAACCCATCTTGCCTCTTTTAGCACCTCTGTTGCTTCTTTGTGCACCTCTCTTTCCTCTTTCTCCACCTCTCTTGCCTTTTTCTGCAGTTCTCTTGTTTCTTTCTGCACCTCATTTGCTTCTTCCTGCACTTCTCTTGCCTCTTTCTTTACCCCTCTTGCCTCTTTCAGCACCTCTGTTGGTACTTTCTGCACTGCTCTTGCTTCTTTCTGTACCTCTTTTGCAAATTTCTGTATCCCTCCTGCCTCTTTCTGCACCCCTGTTCCCTCTTTCTGCACCTTTCCCACCTGTTTCTGCACCTCTCTTGCCTCTTTCTGAACCTCTGTTGCTTCTTTCTGCACTTCTTTTGCCTCTTTCTGCATACTACTTGCCTCTTTCAGACACTCTGTTGCTTCTTTCTGCACTTCTCTTGCTCCTTTCTGCACCCCTCTTGCCTCTTTCTGTACCCCTCTTGCCTCTTTGTGCACCTCTCCTTCCTCTTTCTGCATCTCTCTTGCCTTTTTCTGCTGTTCTCTTGCCTCTTTCTGCACCTCTTTTGCTTCTTTCTGAACTTCTCTTGCCTCTTTCTGTACCTCTCTTGCCTCTTTCTGCACCTCTGTTGGTTCATTCTGCAATGCTCTTGCTTTTTTCTGCACCTCTGTTGCAAATTTATGCATCCCTCTTGGCTCTTTCAGCACCCCTCTACCATCTTTCTGCACCGCTCTTGCCTCCGTTTGCACACCTGTTCCCTCTTCTGCACCTCTTTTGCCTGTTTCTACAACTCTCTTGCCTCTTTCTGCAGTTCTTTTGCCTCCTACTGCACCTCTGTTGCTTCTTTCTGCACCCCTGTTGCTTCTTTCTGCACTTCTCTTGCTTCTTTCTGCACCTCTCTTGCCTCTTTCTGCACTTCTCTCGCTTCTTTCTACACCGCTCTTGCCTCTTTCCCCTCTTGCCTCTTTGTGCACCTCTCCTTCCTCTTTCTGCATCTCTCTTGCCTTTTTCTGCTGTTCTCTTGCCTCTTTCTGTACCTCTTTTGCTTCTTTCTGCACTTCTCTTGCCTATTTCTGTACCTCTCTTGTCTCTTTCTGCACCTCTGTTCGTTCATTCTACACTGCTCTTGCTTCTTTCTGCACCTCTGTTGCAAATGTATGCATCCCTCTTGCCTCTTTCAGCAACCCTCTACCATCTTTGTGCACCTCTCTTACCTCTGCCTGCACACCTGTTCCCTCTTCTGCTCCTCTTTTTCCTGTTTCTGCAACTCACTTGCCTCTTTCTGCAGGTCCTTTGCCTCCTACTGCACCTCTGTTGCTTCTTTCTGCACCCCTTTTGCTTCTTTCTGCACTTCTCTTGCTTCTTTCTGCACCTCTCTTGCTTCTTTCTGCACTCATATTGCCTCTTTTTGGACCCCTCCTCCCTCTTTCTGCACCTCTCTTGCCTCTTTCTGTACATCTTTTGCTTCTTTCTTCACTTCTTTTGCCTCTTTCTGCACCTCTCTTGCTTCTTTCTGCACTTTTCTTGCTTCTTTCTGCATCCTTCTTCCCTTTTTTGCATCCCTCTTGCCTCTTTCTGCAGTTCTCTTGCCATTTTCTGCACCTTTCTTGCCTCTTTCTGCACCTCACTTGCCTCTTTCTGCACTTCTCTTGCTTCTTTCTACACCTCTGTTTCTTCTTTCAGCAATTCTCTTGCCTCTTTCTGCACTTCTCTTGCCTCTTTCTACACCTCTCTTGCCTCTTTCTATACCTCTATGCCTCTTTCTGTACCTCACTTGCCACTTTCTGCTCTTCTCTTGCCTCTTTCTGAACATCACTCTCTTCTTTCTGCACCTCTCTTGCCTCTTTCTGCTCCTCACTTGCTTCTTTCTGCATCTCACTTGCCTCTTTCAGCACCTCTGTTGCCTCTTTCTGCAACTCTGTTGCTTCTTTCTGCACTTCTCTTCCTTCTTTCTGCACGCCTCTTTCTATACCCCTCTTGCCTCTTTGTTCACCTCTGTTGGTTCTTTCTGCACTGCTCTAGCTTCTTTCTGCACCTCTTTTGGAATTTCTGTATCCCTCTTGCCTCTTTCTGCACCCCTGTTTCCTCTTTCTGCACGTTTCATGCCTGTTTCTGCACCTCTGTTGCTTCTTTCTGCACTTCTCTTGCCGCTTTCTGAACCCATCTTGCCTCTTTTAGCACCTCTGTTGCTTCTTTCTCCACTTCTCTTTCTTCTTTCTGCACCCCTCTTGCCTCTTTCTGTACCCCTCTTGCCTCTTTGTGCACCTCTCCTTCCTCTTTCTGCACCTCTCTTGCCTTTTTTCTGCAGTTCTCTTGCCTCTTTCTGCACCTCATTTGCTTCTTCCTGCACTTCTCTTGCCTCTTTCTTTACCCCTCTTGCACCATCCTTAATGTCTCCCTGATAGAGGGTTATCTCCCTCAAACCTGGAAGGCGGCGCAGGCCATTCCAATTTGAAAAAACCCCAAGGCCTCTATGACAGATCTGTCCAATCTTCGGCCCATCTCCCTCTTACCTCACCTTAGCAAAGTCTTGGAAAAATACATTAATCAACATCTTTCAACCTATGTCGAAACCAACATCTGCCTAGACCCTTCCCAATAAGGTTTTAGGCCCAATCATAGCATAGAATTGGCCCTATTAGAAGTCACGGATAACATCAGAATGACTCTTGATAGTGGCCATTCCACCATACTTGTGCTATTGGATCTCTCCGCTGCATTCGACACGATATCTCACCAGATTATGCTTATGAGACTGAGGGAGATTGGACTCAACGGAGCGGCCTTACAGTGGATGACTAGCTTTTTGTCATCTCGTACTCATACCGTCAACCTGGGCCTATTCCGTTCTAAGACCACGGTATTGACCAAGGGTGTCCAGCAGGGCTCGTGTTTAAGCCCTACGCTATTTAACATCTATATCACTCACTTGGCCCACTTGCTTAGGTCTCATGGTTTCCTGCCCATTTCCTATGCTGATGACACTCAGCTTCTCTTCACCTTTGACAAAACCTCAACGTATGCTCTGTCATCCTTCCCTGAAGGAATGACCGCTATATCAGATTGGATGAGGAGAAATTTTCTCCAATTAAACGCAGGGAAAACTGAGATAATGCTCTTCGGAGATGCCCCTCTTCTCTGGTCTCCGAATTGGTGGCCTGTCGCTCTTGGCCCACCCCCCACTCCCAAAACCTCAGTTATGAATCTGGGCTTTCATCTTGATCAGGCACTTACACTGAAGGAGCATGTCGCCCGTACTGCAAGCAATTGCTTTCATGTGCTGGGCATGCTACCTCGAGTCTTCCCCTTCTTGCCAGACTGCACTCAGAAAACTCTTATTTAGACTATGATCCTGGGCCGCCTTGATTATTGCAATGCTCTTCTGCTTTCTGCAAACGAGTCTTCCCTAAACAGGCTTCAGGTGGTCCAGAACACGGCTGCACGGCTCATTACGAACTCCACACCTAGAACCCCTTCCTTGCCGCTGCTACGCAAACTCCATTGGTTACCAGTCCGCAAGCAGATAAAGTTTAAGGCAGGCTGTATAGTCTACAGAGCTATCCATAAAAAGGGTCCCTCTTACATCTCGAGCAAGCTCAAGCCTTCTACCCCACATAGGACCCTAAGATCCTGCAGCAAACTTCTTTTACAGGTCCCTAGGGTCAGGAAAGCTAGACTTGGTGGGAAATCCTTTTCCCTCCTCGCCCCCCTATACTGGAATGAGCTCCCCCTACAGCTCTGACAATGCCCGGACTATCTACGTTTCAGGAAACTGCTTAAAGCCTCCCTGTTCTAATCTGTTCATAGCCCGCCCGTAGGTCTGCTACAGCGCAGAGATACCCCTTCGGGAGTGATTCAGGCGCTCTACAAAACCCTTAAATAAATAAATAAATATTTCAGCACCTCTGTTGGTACTTTCTGCACTGCTCTTGCTTCTTTCTGTACCTCTTTTGCAAATTTCTGTATCCCTCCTGCCTCTTTCTGCACCCCTGTTCCCTCTTTCTGCACCTTTCCCACCTGTTTCTGCACCTCTCTTGACTCTTTCTGCACCTCTGTTGCTTCTTTCTGCACTTCTCTTGCTCCTTTCTGCACCCCTCTTGCCTCTTTCTGTACCCCTCTTGCCTCTTTGTGCACCTCTCCTTCCTCTTTCTACACCTCTCTTGCCTTTTTCTACAGTTCTCTTGCCTCTTTCTGCACCTCTTTTGCTTCTTTCTGAACTTCTCTTGCCTCTTTCTGTACCTCTCTTGCCTCTTTCTGCACCTCTGTTGGTTCATTCTGCACTGCTCTTGCTTCTTTCTGCACCTCTGTTGCAAATTTATGCATCCCTCTTGGCTCTTTCAGCACCCCTCTACCATCTTTCTGTACCTCTCTTGCCTCCGTCTGCACACCTGTTCCCTCTTCTGCACCTCTTTTGCCTGTTTCTGCAACTCTCTTGCCTCTTTCTGCAGTTCTTTTGCCTCCTACTGCACCTCTGTTGCTTCTTTCTGCACCCCTGTTGCTTCTTTCTGCACTTCTCTTGCTTCTTTCTGCACCTCTCTTGCCTCTTTCTGCACTTCTCTTGCTTCTTTCTACACCTCTCTTGCCTCTTTCTCCTCCTCTCTTGCCTCTTTGTGCATTTCTCTTGCCTGTTTCTGCACTTCCCTTGCCTCTTTCTGTACCTCTCTTGCCTCTTTCTGCACCTCACTTGCCTCTTTCTGCACCTCACTCATTTCCTTCTGCACCTCTCTTGCCTCTTTCTGCACTTCTCTTGTCTCTTTCAGCACTTCTCGAGCCTCTTTATGTACCTCTCTTCCCCTTTTCTGCACCTCAAGTGCCTCTTTCTGCACTTCTCTTGCCTCTTTCTACACTTCTCTTGCCTCTTTCTATACCTCTATTGCCTCTTTCTGCACCTCACTTGCCACTTTCTGCTCTTCTCTTGCCTCTTTCTGAACATCACTCTCTTCTTTCTGCACCTCTTTTGCCTCTTTCTGCTCCTCACTTGCTTCTTTCTGCATCTCACTTGCCTCTTTCTGCAACTCTGTTGCTTCTTTCTACACTTCTCTTCCTTCTTTCTGCACCCCTCTTGCCTCTTTCTTTACCCCTCTTGCCTCTTTCTGCACCTCTGTTGGTTCTTTCTGCACTGCTCTTGCTTCTTTCTGCACCTCTTTTGGAATTTCTGTATCCCTCTTGCCTCTTTCTGCACCCCTGTTCCCTCTTTCTGCACGTTTCATGCCTGTTTCTGGCACCTCTGTTGCTTCTTTCTGCACTTCTCTTGCCTCATTCGGAACCCATCTTGCCTCTTTTAGCACCTCTGTTGCTTCTTTCTGCACTTCTCTTTCTTCGTTCTGCACCCCTCTTGCCTCTTTCTGTACCCCTCTTGCCTCTTTGTGCACCTCTCCTTCCTCTTTCTGCACCTCTCTTGCCTTTCCCTAGTTCTCTTGCCTCTTTCTGCACCTCATTTCCTTCTTTCTGCACTTCTCTTGCCTCTTTCTTTACCCCTCTTGCCTCTTTCAGCACCTCTGTTGGTACTTTCTGCACTGCTCTTGCTTCTTTCTGCACCCTTTTTGCAAATTTCTGTATTCCTCCTGCCTCTTTCTGCACCCTTGTTCCCTCTTTCTGCACCGTTCCCACCTGTTTCTGCACCTCTCTTGCCTCTTTCTGCACCTCTGTTGCTTCTTCCTGAACCTCTCCTTCCTCTTTCTGCATCTCTCTTGCCTTTTTCTGCTGTTCTCTTGCCTCTTTCTGTACCTCTTTTGCTTCTTTCTGCACTGCTCTTGCCTCTTTCTGTACCTCTCTTGTCTCTTTCTGCACCTCTGTTCATTCATTCTATACTGCTCTTGCTTCTTTCTGCACCTCTGTTGCAAATTTATGCATCCCTCTTGCCTCTTTCAGCACCCCTCTACCATCTTTCTGTACCTCTCTTGCCTCTGCCTGCACACCTGTTCCCTCTTCTGCACCTCTTTTGCCTGTTTCTGCAACTCTCTTTTCTCTTTCTGCAGTTCTTTTGCCTCCTACTGCACCTCTGTTGCTTCTTTCTGCACCCCTGTTGCTTCTTTCTGCACTTCTCTTGCTTCTTTCTGCACCTCTCTTGCTTCTTTATGCACCCATCTTGCCTCTTTTTGCACACCTCCTCCCTCTTTCTGCACCTCTCTTGCCTCTTTCTTTACCTCTTTTGCTTCTTTCTGCACTTCTTTTGCCTCTTTCTGCACCTCTCTTGCTTCTTTCTGCACCCCGTTGTCTCTTTCTGAACTTGTCTTCCCTCCTTCTGCACCTCTCTTGCTTCTTTCTGCATTTTTCTTGCTTCTTTATGCATCCTTCTTCCCTTTTTTGCATCCCTCTTGCCTCTTTCTGCAGTTCTCTTGCCATTTTCCGCTCCTTTCTTGCCTCTTTCTGCACCTCACTTGCCTCTTTCTGCACTTCTCTTGCTTCTTTCTTCACCTCTGTTGCTTCTTTCAGCAATTCTCTTGCCTCTTTCTGCACTTCTCTTGCTTGTTTCTGCACCTCTGTTGTCTCTTTCTGCACCTCACTTGCTTCTTTCTGCACCCCTCCTGCCTCTTTCTGAACCCCTCTCCCCTCTTTCTGCACCTCTCTTGCCTCTTTCTGCACTCCTGTTCCCTCTTTCTGTACCTTTCCTGCCTGTTTCTGCACCTCTCTTGCTTCTTTCTGCACTTCTCTTTCTTCGTTCTGCACCCCTCTTGCCTCTTTCTGTACCCCTCTTGCCTCTTTGTGCACCTCTCCTTCCTCTTTCTGCACCTCTCTTGCCTTTCCCTAGTTCTCTTGCCTCTTTCTGCACCTCATTTCCTTCTTTCTGCACTTCTCTTGCCTCTTTCTTTACCCCTCTTGCCTCTTTCAGCACCTCTGTTGGTACTTTCTGCACTGCTCTTGCTTCTTTCTGCACCCTTTTTGCAAATTTCTGTATTCCTCCTGCCTCTTTCTGCACCCTTGTTCCCTCTTTCTGCACCTTTCCCACCTGTTTCTGCACCTCTCTTGCCTCTTTCTGCACCTCTGTTGCTTCTTCCTGAACCTCTCCTTCCTCTTTCTGCATCTCTCTTGCCTTTTCTGCTGTTCTCTTGCCTCTTTCTGTACCTCTTTTGCTTCTTTCTGCACTGCTCTTGCCTCTTTCTGTACCTCTCTTGTCTCTTTCTGCACCTCTGTTCATTCATTCTATACTGCTCTTGCTTCTTTCTGCACCTCTGTTGCAAATTTATGCATCCCTCTTGCCTCTTTCAGCACCCCTCTACCATCTTTCTGTACCTCTCTTGCCTCTGCCTGCACACCTGTTCCCTCTTCTGCACCTCTTTGCCTGTTTCTGCAACTCTCTTTCTCTTTCTGCAGTTCTTTTGCCTCCTACTGCACCTCTGTTGCTTCTTTCTGCACCCTGTTGCTTCTTTCTGCACTTCTCTTGCTTCTTTCTGCACCTCTCTTGCTTCTTTATGCACCCATCTTGCCTCTTTTTGCACACCTCCTCCCTCTTTCTGCACCTCTCTTGCCTCTTTCTTTACCTCTTTTGCTTCTTTCTGCACTTCTTTTGCCTCTTTCTGCACCTCTCTTGCTTCTTTCTGCACCCCGTTGTCTCTTTCTGAACTTGTCTTCCCTCCTTCTGCACCTCTCTTGCTTCTTTCTGCACTTTTCTTGCTTCTTTCTGCATCCTTCTTCCCTTTTTTGCATCCCTCTTGCCTCTTTCTGCAGTTCTCTTGCCATTTTCTGCGCCTTTCTTGCCTCTTTCTGCACCTCACTTGCCTCTTTCTGCACTTCTCTTGCTTCTTTCTACACCTCTGTTGCTTCTTTCAGCAATTCTCTTGCCTCTTTCTGCACTTCTCTCGCCTCTTTCTACACTTCTCTTGCCTCTTTCTATACCTCTATTGCCTCTTTCTGCACCTCACTTGCCACTTTCTGCTCCTCTCTTGCCTCTTTCTGAACATCACTCTCTTCTTTCTGCACCTCTCTTGCCTCTTTCTGCTCCTCACTTGCTTCTTTCTGCATCTCACTTGCCTCTTTCAGCTCCTCTGTTGCCTCTTTATGCAACTCTGTTGCTTCTTTCTGCACTTCTCTTCCTTCTTTCTGCACCCCTCTTGCCTCTTTCTATACCCCTCTTGCCTCTTTGTGCACCTCTGTTGGTTCTTTCTGCACTGCTCTAGCTTCTTTCTGCACCTCTTTTGGAATTTCTGTATCCCTCTTGCCTCTTTCTGCACCCCTGTTTCCTCTTTCTGCACATTTCATGCCTGTTTCTGCACCTATGTTGCTTCTTTCTGCACTTCTCTTGCCTCTTTCTGCACACCACTCGCCTCTTTCAGACACTCTGTTGCTTCTTTATGCACTTCTCTTGCTCCTTTCTGCACACCTCTTGCCTCTTTCTGTACCCCTCTTGCCTCTTTGTGCACCTCTCCTTCCTCTTTCTGCATCTCTCTTGCCTTTTTATGCTGTTCTCTTGCCTCTTTCTGCACCTCTTTTGCTTCTCTCTGAACTTCTCTTGCCTCTTTCTGTACCTCTCTTGCCTCTTTCTGCACCGCTGTTGGTTTATTCTGCACTGCTCTTGCTTCTTTCTGCACCTCTGTTGCAAATTTATGCATCCCTCTTGGCTCTTTCAGCACCCCTCTACCATCTTTCTGCACCTCTCTTGCCTCCGTCTGCACACCTGTTCCCTCTTCTGCACCTCTTTTGCCTGTTTCTGCAACTCTCTTGCCTCTTTCTGCAGTTCTTTTGCCTCCTACTGCACCTCTGTTGCTTCTTTCTGCACCCCTGTTGCTTCTTTCTGCACTTCTCTTGCTTCTTTCTGCACCTCTCTTGCCTCTTTCTGCACTTCTCTTGTTTCTTTCTACACCTCTCGCCTCTTTCTGCTCCTCTCTTGCCTCTTTGTGCATTTCTCTTGCCTGTTTCTGCACGTCCCTTGCCTCTTTGTGTACCTCTCTTGCCTCTTTCTGCACCTCACTTGCCTCTTTCTGCACCGCACTCATTTCCTTCTGCACCTCTCTTGCTTCTTTCTGCACTTCTCTTGTCTCTTTCAGCACTTCTCGAGCCTCTTTATGTACCTCTCTTCCCCTTTTCTGCACCTCAAGTGCCTCTTTCTGCACTTCTCTTGCCTCTTTCTACACTTCTCTTGCCTCTTTCTATACCTCTATTGCCTCTTTCTGCACCTCACTTGCCACTTTCTGCTCTTCTCTTGCCTCTTTCTGAACATCACTCTCTTCTTTCTGCGCCTCTCTTGCCTCTTTCTGCTCCTCACTTGCTTATTTCTGCATCTCACTTGCCTCTTTCAGCACCTCTGTTTCCTCTTTCTGCAACTCTGTTGCTTCTTTCTGCACTTCTCGTCCTTCTTTCTGCACCCCTCTTGCCTCTTTCTGTACCCCTCTTGCCTCTTTGTGCACCTCTGTTGGTTCTTTCTGCACTGCTATTGCTTCTTTCTGCACCTCTTTTGGAATTTCTGTATCCCTCTTGCCTCTTTCTTCACCCCTGTTCCCTCTTTCTGCACGTTTCATGCCTGTTTCTGCACCTCTGTTGCTTCTTTCTGCACATCTCTTGCCTCTTTCTGAACCCATCTTGCCTCTTTTAGCACCTCTGTTGCTTCTTTCTGCACTTCTCTTTCTTCGTTCTGCACCCCTCTTGCCTCTTTCTGCACCTCTGCTGCTTCTTTATGCACCTCTCCTTCCTCTTTCTGCAGCTCTCTTGCCTTTTTCTGCTGTTCTCTTGCCTCTTTCTGTACCTCTTTTGCTACTTTCTGCACTTCTCTTGCCTCTTTCCTTACCTCTCTTGTCTCTTTCTGCACCTCTGTTTGTTCATTCTACACTGCTCTTGCTTCTTTCTGCACCTCTGTTTCAAATGTATGCATCCTCTTGCCTCTTTCAGCACCCCTCTACCATCTTTCTGTACCTCTCTTGCCTCTGCCTGAACACCTGTTCCCTCTTCTGCACCTCTTTTGCCTGTTTCTGCAACTCTCTTGCCTCTTTCTGCAGTTCTTTTGACTCCTACTGCACCTCTGTTGCTTCTTTCTGCACCCCTGTTGCTTCTTTCTGCACTTCTCTTGCTTCTTTCTGCACCTCTCTTGCTTCTTTATGCACCCATCTTTCCTCTTTTTGCACCCCTCCTCCCTCTTTCTGCACCTCTCTTGCCTCTTTCTGTACATCTTTTGCTTCTTTCTGCACTTCTTTTGCCTCTTTCTGCACCTCTTGCTTCTTTCTGCACCCCGTTGTCTCTTTCTGTACTTGTCTTCCCTCTTTCTGCACCTCTCTTGCTTCTTTCTGCATTTTTCTTGCTTCTTTCTGCATCCTTCTTCCCTTTTTTGCATCCCTCTTGCTTCTTTCTGCAGTTCTCTTGCCATTTTCCGCACCTTACTTTCCTCTTTCTGCACCTCACTTGCCTCTTTCTGCAATTCTCTTGCCTCTTTCTGCACTTCTCTTGCTTGTTTCTGCACCTCTGTTGTCTCTTTCTGCACCTCACTTGCTTCTTTCTGCACCCCTCCTGCCTCTTTCTGAACCCCTCTCCCCTCTTTCTGCACCTCTCTTGCCTCTTTCTGCACCCCTGTTCCCTCTTTCTGTACCTTTTCTGCCTGTTTCTGCACCTCTCTTGCCTCTTTCTGTACCTCTGTTGCTTCTTTCTGCACTTCTCTTGCCTCTTTCTGCACCCTTCGCACCTCTTTTAGCACCTCTGTTGCTTTTTTCTGGACTTCTCTTCCTTCTTTCTACACCCTTCCTGCCTCTTTCTGTACCCCTCTTGCCTCTTTGTGCACCTCTCCTCCATATTTCTGTACCCCTCTTGCCTCTTTAAGCACCTCTGTTGCTTCCTTCTACACTTCTCTTGCTTCTTTCTGTACCCCTCTTGCCTCTTTCTGTACCCCTTTTTCCTCTTTGTGCACCTCTCCTGACTCTTTCTGCACCTCTTTTGCTTCTTTCTGCAGTTTTCTTTCCTCTTTCTGCACCTTTGTTTCTTCTTTCTTTCAACAATTCTCTTGCCTCTTTCTGCACTTCTCTTCCTTCTTTCTGCACCCCTCCTGCCTCTTTATGTACCTCTCTTGCCTCTTTGTGCACCTCTCCTAACTCTTTCTGCACCCCTCTTGCCTCTTTTTGCACCTCTGTTGGTTCTTTCTGCACTGTTCTTGCTTCTTTCTGCTCCTCACTTGCCTCTTTCTGCACTTCTTTTGCTTCTTTCTTCACCTCTGTTGCTTCTTTCAGCAATTCTCTTGCCTCTTTCTGCACTTCTCTTCCTTCTTTCTGCACCCCTCCTGCCTCTTTCTGTACCTCACTTGCCTCTTTGTGCACCTTTCCTAACTCTTTCTGCACCCCTCTTGCCTCTTTTTGCACCTCTGTTGGTTCTTTCTGCACTGCTCTTGCTTCTTTCTGCTCCTCACTTGCCTCTTTCTGCACTTCTCTTGCTTCTTTCTACACCTCTGTTGCTTCTTTCAGCAATTCTCTTGCCTCTTTCTGCACTTCTCTTGCTTGTTTCTGCACCCCTCTTGCATCTTTCTGCACCTCTGTTGCCTCTTTCTGCACCTCACTTGCTTATTTCTGCACCCCTCTTGCCTCTTTCTGCACCCTTCTCCCCTCTTTCTGCACCCCTCTCCCCTCTTTCTGTACCTCTCTTGCCTCTTTCTGTACCCCTCTGCCCACTTTCTGCACCTTTCCTGCCTGTTTTTGCACCTCTCTTGCCTCTTTCTGTACCTCTGTTGGTTCTTTCTGCTCTTCTCTTGCCTCTTTCTGCACCCTTCGCACCTCTTTCAGCACCTCTGTTGCTTCTTTCTACACTTCTCTTCCTTCTTTCTGCACCCCTCCTGCGTCTTTCTGTACCCCTCTTGCCTCTTTGTGCACCTTTCCTACCTCTTTCTGCACCCCTCTTGCCTCTTTTTGCACCTCTGTTGGTTCATTCTGCACTGTTTTTGCTTCTTTCTGCACCTCACTTGCCTCTTTCTGCACTTCTCTTGCTTCTTTCTACACCTCTGTTGCTTCTTTCAGCAATTCTCTTGCCTCTTTCTGCATTTCTCTTGCTTGTTTCTGTACCTCTCTTGCGTCTTTATGCACCTCTGTTGCCTCTTTCTGCACTTCACTTGCTTCTTTCTTCACCTCTCTTGCCTCTTTCGGCACTTCAGCTGCTTCTTTCTGCACTTCTCTTGCCTCTTTCTGCACCTCTGACTTAGAGGTAGGTTTAATCCCCCTGCCCTATTATGTACTAGGGCCTTACAGAGGAGGTCATGCAATCACAGGGGTACCCCAACCCATAGTGTACCCTAGTGTATGTAGGTGTTTTCACTGTATTTTAAGTGTCTTTCAGCATAGCACTGGCTCCGGGCCTGGTTAGTCAGAGTCAGTTACCACCAGTACCAGTCAGCCAAAAGTTGGGGGCACAGGATGACTTTGCAACAAGGCCTCTTTCTGCACCTCTGTTGGTTCTTTCTTCATATCTCTTGCTTCTTTCTGCACCTTTCTTCGTCTTTCTGAACTTCTGTTGCCTCTTTCTGCATTTCTCTTGCTTCTTTCTGCGCTTTTCTTCCTCTTTCTGCACATGTCCTACCTCTGTAGGCATAGTTAGAAATTAGCATTTAAAAATTCTTTGAAATTTACTGAAAAAACCATAGGTTTCAGGGGCGTTATAGTTAGGAATTAGCATTTAAAAAACCTTTGAAATTCACAGAAAAAACCATAGGTTTCAGGGACGTTGTAGTTAGAAATTAGCATTTAAAAAACCTTTGAAATTCACTGAAAAAACCATAGGTTTCAGGGGCGTTACAGTTAGAAATTAGCATTTAAAAAACCTTAGAAATTCACTGAAAAAACCACAGGTTTCAGGTACGTTATAGTTGGACATTTCACTTGTACAAAACCAGAGAAATTCGGCCGGTATAGTTAGTTGAGCTAACTATAACTCGCGCCCCCGCCATGCACTGCTGATGACGTCACATATTACATCATTCATGACATGGTCAGTGACATCACTGATGACATCACTGATGACATCTCAAATGCCATCACTGATGACATCATCCAGTGACTGTGTGTTTCTGTAAAGTTTAAATATGTTTTATATATATTTATGCCAAGGTGTATTAAAGAATGAGTGGGTGTATAAGTGTCTGAATGGATGATTTAGTAGCATACAGAGAAAGAGAAAAATGCCTCAGGGATTGATTTTGTGCAGGAAGGTGTTCCTTCCTACACAAAAACAAACCTGCTTGCAATGTAGGCCACCTTGCACCATGGTGCAAGTGAGAGACTACATTGGCGCTAGGCAGCACATTGTGTGCCAGCACTGGGAAAAGGCTGGAATGTGCCGTTTTGTGATAAATATGGCACATTCCTTCTCTTCCCTGTAAAGCAGCACAGCAAGGTGACTTACTGTGCTGTGTTACTTTTTGATAAATATGGACACCAATTCCTAAACTATTTTTACTAACTATGCATCTTAGGTTCACTTTGCCCATGGAAATTTCCACATGCAAATGCATGTTTGCAAAATCCTTCGGGTACTGGTGATTTCTGCTTTTATAAACGTAGTCATTGGTTAAGGTTTCTGAGCATACTTGCATGGTTCCATTTTGCATATAACAACAAAATATGAAAGTGTTTGGACATTCACTAACAATTTGAGGGTAATTTTCCACCCTGGAAATGCTTGCAAATGCTCTTCATTTAAGGGCAGGAAGGGACGTCTTCATATTTTAAAATAACACAGGGAAAGGAGGTTGAAGAAAATTGCTTCCCTGAGTAGATAGAAAAAAAGTTACATGAATCCTGTAGACATCCTGTAGATGTGAATATTACTCATGTTAACATTAGAACAAATTAACATATTCTCCAATCACAGGAGGATAACTAATGGTGTGTGATGTAGGATACACATTGCAGTATCTTAAATGCTCTAAGTGAAAATTTGCTGCCCAGCCCAGTGTGTTTCCATGGTTTCTGTTGTTTCCCCTAGCTAGTGTTTGTGTTTTTTTGTTTTTCCCTACTGAGCCTGACAATAATGTGAGAGCCAGTTGTCAAAGGGGCTGAAACACCAAAGGAAAAAGGAAGCAGGGAACTCTGCCAAGTGTAGGTGGAGAGTAGCTCATTTATATGGAGCACCATACAACACCACCAACACTCTGAGATATATATATTTTTTTTAACCTTAATTTCTCAGAAACTACTGAATGGAATTACACCAAGTCAGAAAAAGCACGCTTTCTGGACCAAGATCATGCTTTTTGTCAAGTTTTGTTTAATTTCGTTTAGCTGTTTTGGCTCTAGCTGTGTCTGATTTTCCTATAGACAAATTAATCTGGAAAACGCGTTTGGGACTCCCCCTTTTTCTTGGCCCCCCACATGACAGATCAGGGCAACACTTTCCATGAAGAGGCTGAGGTGGAAGAACATTTTTCATTAAAAGTTTGTGAAGATTCCTCAAATGGCACCAAAGTTATAAGGAAACAAAAAAATGCTTTTCCTAATGTTGTCCTAACTATAGCAGGTCAGTGAATATATATATATATATATGTATATATATAAATTCACTGAAAAAAACAAAGGTTACAGAGATGTTATAGTTAGGCTCACATTTCACTCGTACAAAAACCAGTGAAATTCAGCGGTTATAGTTACCTGAGCTAACTATAACTTACGCCCCCGCAATACACTGCTTAGGACCTCACATATTACATCACTCATGACATGGTCAGTGGCATCACTGAGGTTTGTCGTGATTTTCTTCAGTTGAGATCCAATTGGGACAGATAATCGAAGAAGATTAATTTGGGTGAGATCTGGAAGTATCAATAAACAAAACTAAAAACAAGATGACGGACTGATTGATTTGCACTTCACTGTTATTCTGCTGCCCCGTCAGGTTAGTTGTGCACAATACTCCGGCACTTGTCACCTTTTAGTGCCTCTGATCACAGATTCACTCGAAAAAGATCTGGAAGTATATTGCTTCCAGTTAGTAATGCTCCGATTCTGCTTCTTTGGTCATGTTCTCTTTAAATTTCTTATAACGTAATCCTCCCAAATTTCTATGTAGTGCTTATATTATTTTCAGACCATCATGTTAGATATGGCAACAACCATAAACTATCTGCACTGGCTCATAATCCAGAAGTGAGGAAGAATTTACTCCATTAGTGGATGCGTCCGTAGTACCTTCTCATACCTAAACCTTGAAGTTAGGAGATATGTATGGGAAGCATGTGATGGAGAAGGAGGTGTTTTAAAAAATGCCCTATTTATTGCTTGGTCATAAATAAGAGTACAGCAGTAACTGCACGAAATGTATAATTTCTCATGGCCCACAACTATTTCCATGGCAAATATGGGTGAGGTCAGGAATAGACAACTGACCCTGGCATGTGGTAATTGAGGTTCTAAACCTGGAAAGCATGCTTTGACATGCATTGTGTAATTCTGGGCAAATAACAGTATCTCTCAGTGCCTCTAGTGGTACATACTTGTACAGGCCGATTCATAATGATTTGGTTTCACTTACTCTTGTAGTTTGTCCAAATTTCAGGAGTGAACTCACTTGTGAAATTCGTGACTAAACCAGGACTACTCTCAGAGTAAGTCACATTTACTCATAAATCATATGTTGTGAAGCGGGGCTGTGCAATTTAAAGAGAAATATGTGTGATGTGTAATGAAAACTATCTGTGATTTAATGTTAATATAGATTTTTTAAATAGTTTTGCTGCTTAGAATTAAATTTAACAGCTTGTCAGTATGGACAGTGTTTCTGGTACATATGCCTAGCTTACAAGTAAATACATCCATAAAGGCAATTTTAGATGTGCCTTCTTGCAGCATTCAGAGACAGGCCTGTAGTCAAGTAGACATTGCAGGGAGAACAAAATAGTCAGTCATAGTCACTTCAGAGCATGTTATGTTTTTTTCCTTTTAGAAAGCTCCAGCACAGGGGCCTGAAAAATTCCCCATCTATCAGGACCATCCAGCTCATCTGCAACAAAGAATTTTTTTAGATACATTTTCCCAGATATAATCAATGTTTAAGGATATCAGAAGTGGATTTTCATGCATTCCTTGAAACTGTAGATGTAGAATGAGGAATTAATCTCCGCTTCAACTCTGTGTCAATGGACTGACCCACAACAGAAAGTAGGGGGTCTTCCCAGTCCATATGTCCTTTAAAAACTTCCACAAGAGGGCTCTGTCATTTTATCTATCCCCTTTGACTTTAACTAAACAGTAAATTTCAATAGTTTATCTGTATTCATTTTTAAGATTTTCGGAACCGCTTATTCCATTTCTGAATGTTGCTGATATATACGTTGCTCATTAAATTGTAAAATTGAGTATCAACCTTTCTTTGTGATACCAAGCTGCTCAGGAGTAGAGTTTGCAGGGGCCCTGTTTACCACCTACTCATTGATTAGCTTGACCTCCTCGGACGCAATGACTAATTGTCTGCATGCAATGTGCGGCATCTGAATTGGACTTTGTATGTCTATCCTCATCTGCTATGGACAACCAAGCACTGGTTGCAAGTTATGCACCTGTTCCAAAGTCTCTAATGACCTCCTCAAAATGTATGAGTTTAAGAGAAAAAGAACACAGAAGAAATGAAGGGACACTGCTGTAGGTATAAACTGTCACCTACCAGTGTGAGTCTTCGATTGCCTTGCATGCAAGGGCTTAGCTTGGTCAGTAATATGGGGGATGAGCTTCAAATTTTCTGACAATCAGACTGGCATATAATGTTTAAACATATATATTCATGAGATGAGCCTATGGGGCAGTGGAAAGGAGAGAAATGTGGATTGGTTGGAGTACTAAGAAAGAAAACACAATATTTTGCAAAATAATCAATATTTTTGAGGACTTTCAAAACAGAGAGGGATAGAGTGTGATATTTTGTCTGTGTGTATGTGAAAGGTCCTGGTGAAATCTAACAGACATCTCACCATACCTGACTGAAAGCACCTGCACCAAACTATTTATCAGAAAATACAATTAATAGGGGGTGTAATAACTCAACCCCCCCGAAGCTACGCCCCTGCTTGCATGACTCAATTTGGAAAAGTAATACATTCTGCAATTAGCGCAGCAATTTGTTCTCCCCTTCTCATTGGGTAGTGGCTATTTTTCACTGCATGAATGTTTGTCAGATGGTATAACTGAAAGAACAAGTAATAGATATGCATAGGAGATTGGTGACTTGTCTGTTTCCTCCATCCTTGCAATCTTATATATCATACATAAACATCCAACAGATGACATTGGATAGAGCATATCAGATACACCAATAAACCTCAAAGATGCTACACCGCCAAAACAACCAGGCCTCGATGACACCCTAGTCCCAAACAAATGATACATTGTTGTCCTAAGCAATGGACAAGTAATAGTTAAAAGCTCTCTGACACCTAAAAGCAGACACCTACAACTCATTTGTCAGGCCACCGCTACCCAGGCAGAGAAGGACCAGAAACAAACCGTAGAGAAGATTATCATTCATACCCCATTCTGTAATGTAAGTCCAGAATCGTGCCCTGAGTCAATCTCACACTACAATCACCGCAAGGCCACACTATTGACATGCTGTATGCTATACAAATGGCAATAACCCAACATGCCATATCTAACCTAACAGTGTTAATAGGATTTCTGCTCCACCAGAACCCAGGCTTATTCTCTTTAAAGCCATGATTATCATACATAAGGCCATCTACCAAAGTTCACCAGACTTCATGGAAAATAAATTGAAATGGTGCAAACCATCTAAATCATTGCAATTGGAGCATCAGTTTCTTCTAAGCAATTCTAAGTCTCACACCCTTCTCTATGAGGACAGAATCTTCTCTGTCACTGCTGCTAGGACATGTAACTCCTTTCGGTGCACAGACAGAATATCGAGTTTTTAATATCGATATACAAAAATATCGAGTTGGAAATATCGTGATACAGGAATATCGACAGCAAGAATATCGTGGTTCAGAATATCGACTTTAAGGTAAGAAATATAGTTTTTTAAAATATCGAAGTCAGTAATATCGTTTGCAAAAATATCGTTGTTGAAAATATCTATTTTTAAATTAGTGTTATGTATTTTAGTATGTATGTTAAAAGTATGTTATCTAATTATTTTTAATAAGTATTGCTTTTGTTTTTAATTATATGTGTTAAATTTTTAGGGCCCGATTCCGATCTCGCTCGGAAGCACTCCTGACGGCATCCGTCAGTAGCGAGTCCGAGTCGTACGCGTGATTTCCGTGCGACTCGTACAGCTGTACAAGCGAGCAAGTACGATGCGATAATCGCCTTGCGCTCCGAGCGGCTCGTACGCGTCAGCGATCCCCTCCGGATGACTCCGCCATGGCCGACACGCACAGCGCAATGGTACGGATTCCCGGACAACCAAGTATGATGCGCGCGCCGAGCAGCTGGATCGAGTCAGGGCCTCCGACTTGAAAAAGCTTCGGGAAGTGGACTTCCGGGGTCCGTAGCGGGCCCTCCTTAACCCGTGCTCCTTCGACTCGATCACTAGGGGGGGCCCAAGGGTCCCCCCTATACATGCATGCACGGTGCAGGCGGGACCAAGGCGTCCCCGCGACACGGGGCGCCCTCGTCCGAGACGTGCATTTATTGCCTTTGGGAGCCTATGTACGCAACGTACGCCAGGCTCCCATAGACTTCAATGGGGCTCCGAGCGCCCCGAGTCCGTCAGCGCTGCAAAGCATCGTACTCTGTCGCTCGGAGCCCAGGAGCACGAGTTGCTCGGAAAGCTCTATGAGCGCGAGTCGGCCATAGGGCTTTCCGAGCGAGATCGGAATCGGGCCCTTAGTAATGATTAACTTTAGGTTAATTAAATTTTGCGTTTTTCAGTTCTGTAGCGGGTTGTGGGTTTATAGGGGATTAGGGTGGGAAGTAATTTAATTATAATAAATAAATTAATATTTTTTATTTATTAGAATTTATTTAATTAGATTCTATAGTGTTAATTGTGGTAATTAAATTTGTATTAATTAATTATTAATTGGTTGTTAATTTATATTAATTAATTCATTGATAATTATGTTAATTGTGTTATTTATTTTTTTAGGATCGGGTAGTGGGTTTATAGGGGAATAGGGTGGGAAGTAATTTAATTATAATAAATTAATTAATATTTTTTATTTATTTGTATTTATTTAATTTAGATTTTATAGTGTTAATTGTGGTAATTAATTGTTTATTAATTGGTTTTTAATTTTAAATAAGTAATTAATTGATAATTATGTTAATTGTGTCAATTTTGTAGGAGCGGGTTGTGGGTTTATAAAGGGAATAGGGTGTGAAGTAATTTATTTTAAAAATAATTAATAATTAATTGTTAATTAATGGTAATTAAATAATTAAAAATTAATTATGGAAATTGTGTAATTAATTTGAGATGTGAGTTGTGGGGTTTATAGTGGTGGGAAGTAAATCATTTTCAATTAATTAATAGGTTGTTGTTAATTGATAATTTAATAATGTAAAATTTGTTATGGAAAATGTGTAACTATTTTTATGTGTGTGTTGTGGTGTTTGTTGGGGTAGAGGGTGGAATGTATTTTAAGTTTTATTAATTAATAATTATTTGCTCAATAATATTCATTTATTAATTGATAAATGTTTATGGTAATTGTTTACTTTTATTTTGTGTGTGGATTTTGGTTTTATAGGGGTAATGTTTGGTGAGTAAATTAATTTGTATGTTTTAATTTTATTTTAATTAATAATATTTGTTTATTTGATAATTAATTATATTAATTATGGCGGTACAGTTTTTAAGAAATTTAGATGTGTGTTGTGAAATGTGTGGTGTTATAGGGTAGGAAATAAAAATATTGATTTTGTGTAATAATGTTTTTGATTATAATTAATTTATATTAAATATAGTTATTTGTTTGTAAAATCATTTTTACATTTTTATAACATAATGTTTGTAGGTAATTTTTAGATTTTTTTTACATTATAATATGTTGCTATCTTTTGTAATTTTTGATATTTTTATATAATTTTTTTTTGTGTTATTAACAATCTTTGTATTGTAGCTGATATTTTGTTTCTTTTTTATTTTGAATTGACTTTGTTGGGAATATTTATTTTAACCCTCTGCTATCCAACACTTTCCCTACTGTTGCACTCATTGTAGTGGGAATAGTAATTTGTACCCCTCCGCTAACCAACACTTTCCCTACTGTTGCACTCACTGGAGTGGGAATAGTAATTTTTACCTCTCCGCTATTCAACACTTTCCCTACTGTTGCAGTAGTTGGAGTGGGAATAGTAATTATTAGCTCTCCGCTATCCAACTCTTTCCCTACTGTTGCACTGTTTGGAGTGGGAATAGTAATTTTTACCTCTCCGCTATACAACACTTTCCCTACTGTTGCACTCAATGGAGTGGGAATAGTAATTTTTACCCCTACGCTATCTAACACTTTCCCTACTGTTGCACTCATTGGAGTGGGAATAGTTTTTTACCCCTCCGCTATCTAACACTTTTACTACTGTTGCACTCAATGTAGTGCAAAATGTAAGTTTAAAAATTATTAAATATTTTAATAATTTATTTTATAATATAATGTTTTTTATTAGAATTTATGTTATAGGTGTATGTATATATATATATATATATATTTATTTGTTAATTTGTATATATTTATAATATTTTAAAATAAATTAAAGTTATAAGTTTATTAATTGTTTTACAGCAAATATACATTTATATATTGCATTTTATATATGTACGTTTAAATTTTTTAAATTACATTTATTTATTATATTTGTTAAAATGTACATTACATCTAAATAATTTTTTTAAAGTTAATTTTATAATTTAATTTATTTTACATTATTTTTTATACATAAATAATATCAATATTTTGTACATCGATATTTTTAACATCTATTTTTTTCCCGATATTTTTGTATTTTACATTTTAAAGATAGGATGTCGATATTTTGGATATCGATATTTTTGTATCAATATTTGTGCATGGGGATATTTATGTAGTCGATATTATGTCAGTGATCCACTCCTTTCAGCTTTGTCTCCAACCTTTTCAGTGCCACTTCAGAAAACAACTGAAACATATTTATTTACCTATAATAGTTTGTACAACCTGAGTCCATCAGTTACTAGCAGTTAACAGACTCCTTAGCACCAAGAAGTGACTACAGATCTGGTTGCGATAGAAGCCCTCGAGAATGAGGAACTGGTAACTGAGCTAGGTCAAGCTGAAAGAAATTCCAGGAAAAGCCTCTGAGAAGCATCACAATTTTGAAGAGCCTGAGGAGGAATATCCCTCTCATGCTCGAACTTACAATACCTAATTACAAAAGCAGAATCTTCTGCCTTAAAGGAACCTGCAGCAAAAAGGCAGCTCCTAGATGTCTCAGAGGAGGAAGAAGATTCAGTAACAAAGGAAGAATAAAAATGTTTCCAAGGGCGCTGTCCATAGATAAGCTCTCTCACATTAGAAATGAATTGGGGTTTGAAAGTTAACCAAAAAATCTGAAGAGGACATTTTTGCATAATACAGCAAGCAGGACAAGGATTATCTCCCCTTTTGTGAACTCCTTAAAGCATTTTGGCAAAAGAATGGAAGGATATAGATAAACCATCCTTTCGAAGATTCTTGGATAAAAGATATTCATTACAGGATCTTTATGGAAAATTCTAACAACTGCCATGGTTAATAAAATGTTGTCAAGTATGGGCTCTTCAAAGTCTTTGGCTTCTGAAGAACCTTAAAGTTTGATCCTTCCTATATAAAGGTGAAAACCCCCATAGAATGGGTATATTCAGCAGCACCTTTTTCACCTTGGACACGTTCATATGCTATGCATGCTCTCAAACCCTGTTAAATGACTTGAAAACACTTTTTGAATGTTTACAGGAAGGTTCTGACTCAACGGCCATTATGGGAAATATGGAACTCTCTGGAAAATTTTTAGCAGACACTACGTTTGACTCAATTATTCAATTATTGACTACATGTTCATTAGTTCTGAATTTGCACCATGGTTCCTTAAAGGAGAGATAATACCCTCAGACTGGGGGGATCACAATGCACTGTGTGCCTCTGTTACATTGCTGATTAATAGATACCAGTGTAATGTTAATTTAGCTTCTATCACCCAGCATTGTACTGATAGCTTAAGATTAGTCTGGCGGCTTTGTAACCCAATTGAATCATTGTCGATGCTGCTCAAATCTCATTTGCCTTTATTTTTAAACTGTGTGTCTGATGGCGACTATGGGATGGAGATGTAGCACTTTAATAGTTTGGTATATACCATCAGGAAGTCTCTGTTAAACCCAATCACTTCACGTGATGAGATCTCGCAGTGGTTTGATGGGTCTTGCTCCATGGCCAATCGCAGACTGAGAAAAGCACTGAGTGCCCATCCCAGGGAAGTAACTGAGGTCCGTCAGGTGCGACAACAGTATAAAGGTGCCATTTTAAACAGGAAGAAGGAACTTTATAAAAACGGATTGGGAATTATTGGAATGAGCAGCATCTGGGAACGATATCAAGCATTTTTGGGCTCTTGTAAAACATAAAAGAACAAGGACTTCTCCCCCTAATCCCCTGATGCTTTATAGTACTTCCGGAGCTAACTGGGCATCGCATTTTATCTCTATTTATTATATCGAGGAAGATCCAACTTTGTCTGCCCTATTACTTTTAAGACTACAGAATTCACAGCCCCTTTTTATAGCTAGGCAGGAAGTGGATTTGGCCATATAGCATAGTACAGGTGGGAAGCCTCCAAGGCCAAATGGTGTTCCTATCGACTTGTTGAAATGCTTGCCCAACCTATGGAGCCCCTTGATCGTTAATGTTTTCAATCAGTTTCTGGCTGCTGATATCCCCCAATCTTGGGCTTATAGACGACTGTGCCCATCTTCAAAAAGGGCGAATGCATGTACCCTAAGTGTTACCACCCTATAGCTCTTATCAACAGTACAGCTGAAATCATAGGTAGAGTGATATATGATCGCCTAGCTAAGTGGGCAGGTGATAATGGTATCATTTCACCTTTCCAATTTGGATTTAGGCCCAATTTAGGAACTAACTAGCAGTGTCTAAATCTAAATTTGATAATAAGTAAATATATCCATGCAAGACGTTCTCCCATCCATCTTGCCTTTATGGACCTATCCACTGCATTCGATTCTGTGAACAGGACCAAATTGTGGCTATTGATGCTGGACTTAGGGGTGGATCGATCTATAGTGAATTTTCTTTATTCCCTGCATGCAGATCTTTCTGCTAGAGTGCTGATAAATGTTTCCGGTGAACTATCACTGCATTTATATTGAGGAGGGGGGTATGGCAGGGTTATATATTGGAACCCATGCTGTTTAATCTGTATATTAATAGGTTATCTGACCAACTAGTTTTAGCTGAAGTGGACACCACTAGAATGGCAGGCACTTCGGTGCCTGCCTTATTATACTCTGACGACGTAGTCCTTATAGCTCTCACCCCCAATGCTTTGAGGGGGCTAGTGGATCTCTTTGTTCTTTTTATGTAGGATCTAGATTTAATACTTAATTACGCCAAGTCACATATTATGCCTTGTGGACCTGGCAAAAAAAGGTTTAACAGGATTATAATTAAGGGTCAAGCACTGACTAGGGTTGACAATTTTTGTTATTTTGGTTTGAATTTTAGCTCTTCAGTATCCTGGCACTCGCAGACTAATAATTCTACTCTCAAACTTTGTAGAACTTTGTAATCTATTTTTTTTTTTTTTAAATATTTTTTATTATTATTTCATATCCAGAAACATCATATTACACAAAAAAAATAGCTATTAATTAATCATAGTTCATATTACACAGGTCATTTAGTAGATATATATACATTAACCGGGGATAAAATTCATTTCTTTTTTAAACTTAGCAGGTAGAACAAAATAAGGGCCCAAAGCGGAATCAGCCTTTAGTGCCAGATCAATATTAATGTTACTATACAGTCTATGATTAAAACCAAGGTCTAAGCGGTTCATAAAGTGCATAGCATATAATACATATCGGATAAAAGTTACAAAAACATATTATATAAACTTCTAACAGTTAAAACCAGAGTGTAAAATCCTGTGCAGTACTTTTCATGCTTACCCTATCAGCCTCACATTATTACACCAATTGGGGATCCCTCTTCTTACTACGGCTCCCTCATCTCTTTATTCCATTCAGAAATGAGTGCCCAGATTTTCCTCCCACGAGTTCTAGCCTGTCTGCCCCTACAAGCATACAGGGCCTTCTCTTGGTTATAAATTCCGAGCAGTCTGGCAAGCCACATCTGAAACGTTGGAGGTTCTGCATCTTTCCACCTGACAGCCAGCATTATTCTAAATACTGCTGTCCCCAGAAATAAACAATATCCCTGCGCAGAATTGAGGGCCAGAGAGCTATCACATCCTAACATCAGCAGTGTGGGAGTCAGTTCAAATCTGAAACCAAACAATTTCTCCCAGAAATCAAGCAGCCCCTTTTTAATACACCTAGTTTGACACAGTCACAAAACATATGTATCAGGGTTGCAAGACCTACCCCGCACCTAGGGCATTTATCATCCTGCCTTTTTCCCCATAAAAATAACTTAGAGGGTGTAAAATATAAATTGAAAATAGTTTTATATAGTTGTGCCTTTAAATTTGTGGATATAAATAGCTTAGCTGATAGGGATAAACTCATGTATATATCCACCTCAGGATTATCCAATTTGGATGCCCAGAATGTCTCATGTTTTTCCAAATCATCTGGTTGTTTCCCAAGTAGTAAACTGTAAGTATTCCTGATTTTATTTGATCTCCTAGTGATAGCTTCTAGCAGTGGTATCCTTTCTAAGTTCATCGTTGACCTATATATAGTTAAAATATTCCTAATCTGTACAAATTTAAAATAATGATTTGCTGGGATTCCAAAGTCACGCTGAAGCTGTAAAAATTGCAAACCTTGAACCCCCCCATAAAAATCACCAATTGTGCCTACCCCCAGTTCTTCCCACCTTTTCCCCATTTCGTCATATACCTGATGAGGAAATAGCGAAGAACGCCAAAGGGGAGTATATCTGCAAATTTTAGGAATCGACATAATTTTTGAAACTTGCTTCCAGATTCGCCATGCGAAGTTAACTTTTTTGTAATAACTCGGCTCCGTTTGTCTCAATAGCAAACCCCATATCTCCTTCCCTAACGCAAGTTCATATACTGTAGGCACCCCCGGATCTTCCTCCAGTTCATTATTTCTAGCTCCTTTTACTATGAACAAGGGGGTCAACTGATGAAGAAGGGCTGCCCAATAGTAAAACGTAATATTGGGTATCGTAAGCCCTCCTCTATTTTGTGGTAGGGTTAGATATTTTAATGCTCTCCTCACTTTCCCGTATTGCCAGATAAAATTAGAAAAATAGAATCTAAAGTTTTTAATACATGGTCATCCACCATAAGGGGTATTGAACGAAACAAATAGAGTATCTTAGGCAACATTGTCATTTTCAAAAAATTCCCTCTTCCTATAATAGAGAGATGTTGCCCATTAACTCTCTTTAGTTCCGTAGCTATTAAATTAACCAAAGGATCAAAATTAAGTTTAATAATATCATCCACTTTTGCACTAACTCGAACCCCCAAATAGACTGCCGAATCTGCTCGTCTAGGATCGTTAAAATCCATGTTTTCTGTACAAATAACAATGGTCTTCCCTTCGTTCAGAGCATAGCCTGACAGACTCCCAAAACCCTCAGCTATCTGGATAATTTCTTCAATTGCCTCTGCTGGATCCGTAGTTAATATAGCAACGTCATCGGCATAAACCAGGACTTTTGTCTCATACCCCCTGGTTACCACTGGCTTAATCTTCTCAGAGTGTAAAAATTTCACCAGGAGAGGGTTTATATACATGGCAAATAAAATAGGGGAACAAGGACAACCTTGCCTAGTCCCTCTGGTTACTACAATATTCCTAGACTCCTTCCCCATTATTTGTAACCGGGCTTTTGGTTCGCTATACATAGCTTTAATTGCCCTTATAAATTGATGTCCAAACCCGTTCAGCTCCAGTATCCCCCATAAAATTTCCATGACACCCGATCGAATGCCTTTACGGCATCGAGGAGGATCATAGCCATCTGGCCCCCGGTCTCCATCATGATATCAAATAATGCAATAGCCCTCCGAGTGTGATCTGTTGTTTCTCTCCCGGGGATAAACCCATGTTGCCAAGGGGAGACCAAACAAGCTATGACCCTCCCCAACCGATTAGCCAATATCTTGGAATAAATTTTTGTATCTGCATTAATCAGAGAAATCGGTCGGTACGATGACGGGTTGTCAGCTGGTTTCCCTTTCTTAAGAAAAATTATAATATCAGTCTCTTTCCACGATTCAGGGGGTTCCCCACTATATTGAACACCCCTAAACAAATCCAATAAAAGAGAAACTATTGCTTCTCCCAGTATCTTATAGAGCTCTAGCTGAATCTTATCAGGACCGGCAGCTTTGCCTAATGCCATTCCTTGTAATGCTACCTGGACTTCCTCTAATGAAATTTCCTTTTCTAGATCTTCCTTAGTTAAAATATCCAACCTTTCACCTAGTTCAGAGTTACCCACTAAATGAACTATATCCTGTAATACTTCAGCTGTATCCTTTTCATTATACTTATCCTCTTGATATAAAGTTTGATAATAATCCTTAAATACCCCGATAATATCATCTGGATTTGTATATGTATGCCCACTCATTTTAATAGAGGATATTGCATTCATTGAATTCTTCTGTCTAGTGCGAAGAGCTAACCTCCTCCCAACTAGCTCACCATTTTCATAGGAGCTATTCCGCTGGGATTGGTATTCCTCTGCAGATTTTTGTGTTAACCAGCTATCAATTTCTGCTTTCAGAATTATTATTTGATACTGAATTTGAGCCCCTTCCAGCCCCTGTTCTATTAATGAGATGTGCTTCTCTTCCGCCTCCGCTAGCTCCCGCATTAGTTGTTGATTCCTAATCCTCCGCAAGGTCCTAGCCCTTGCAACAAAGCTGATAGTTTCCCCTCTGAGACCGGCTTTAAAGGAATCCCACACAATCCCCCTACCAGCACTATATCTATTCATATCAAAGAATTCCTGTGACCAATTCTTAATATGTTCGATATAATCATTATTTACGAGGAGTTTCCTATCAAACGTCCATTTCCTCAGAGATCTCCTAAAATTTACATTTTCCAACTCCAAGATTAGAGGGTTGTGATCTGAAATCACCTTCGGGAGTTTCTTAATATTTGCTACAATTAACACATCTTTTGTGCAGAAAAAATAATCAATCCGAACATACTTCCTGTGCGGACAAGAATAATATGTATAACCAGCGTTATTTGGATTATTCACTGCCCAGACATCCACTAAACCATGACTATTTATGAGGGAGGCTAGTGCTCTATAAACTCTGGGCTTTCGTCCATGATACCCCCCTTGATGCTGTCCTTGTTTTGAGGCAAGTGAAATATTAAAATCTCCACACATGATTAATGGGCTGGGCCATGATGCAAGTTCCAACTCCAAATCTTCAAAAATCTGAGGATCTTCCTGGTTTGACCCATAAATTGAACATAAGGTAAATCCTGCCTCTAATTCCACTATAACCCACCTCCCCTATATATCCACTGCCTTTCGTTTAACCAGTCCCAAATTAATCTTAGCTAATATAGCCACTCCCCGCGTATTCGAAGTTTGGGAGGTGCATGCTAGTAGATTATATCCTCTAACACCCAACAGCTCTTTTTTGAACTTTGTAATCTTATCAGACCTTGTATTGGAGGGACAGTTCAACCAGCACTAAATATGTATAATGCTCGGTGTGAGTCAGTGCTGCCACTTATGGGGCAGGTTAATGGGGTATCACAAAAAGCAGTTCACTTCAGACCGAGGAAAATTGTTTCCTCCGTAGACTGCTGTACTTACCTCCATCTACAATGAGTTTTATTATTCACTCTGAGTTAAGGCGGGGATTTATACTAGATAGGGTCCATTTGGTCCCTCTTTTATTGTGGATAAGCATTTGGTTAAACCCGGCTGCTATGCTCTGTAGAGATATCATTTGCAATTGTCTTAACCAGGACAGGGCTCTTTCAATCCCATGGTTGCATATATTCCTGACACTTTTGTTATGCTGGGTCTGTCTTCTTTGTTTATGGAGCCCTCAAGTATTGCTAAAACTGATATGAAAAGGGTAAAAGTAATATTCATGGAGCATTGTGAAAATCTAAGATGGAAAAATGGACTATACAAAAGCATGGTTTTGACCTATTATCGATCTTTGGCATCAGGACAACCTACTCTGTTTTTATCCCTTGACCTTACCCAATGGGAACGCTCACTTCTTTTTCGCTCTAGGGCTGGTACCATATACTGGTCCCTCTACCTTAAAAATGTGTTGGATGCAGATGGGAATGTTATTGTGTCCTGCCCTTGCGATAATCAGTCCTAGCAAACACTGTTGCACTTTATGTTCTTTTATAGTCTATATAGTCTACCACAAAAGCACTTTTTAAAACCGCTGCTAAGAAAAATAGGATTGTATCAATGCAGAATAGCTTTGCTTTACTTACAGTTTTTAAGTTCGCCTGAAATCTGTTTTCAAGTCTGTGCATTTTTTAAATGGGCCATCCAGCCAAGAAAAGGAATGATAGATTAGAATGTAAAATGAATTTTGATATGTTTATATAATTTTAATTTATATCAGATGATGAGCTTGTATTTTAGTGGAAGAGGTGTGGCGCAGCGGCCAGGGTCCCTGACTCCGGACCACAGAGTTCACAGTTCGATCCTCGGTGCCGGAGGCAGGTAAGCCCAGCACTATGTGACTCTGGGCAATAGCTCGCTTAATCTTCCCGACGGCCACCAGCGCCTTGACACCCTTGGGTAATTGTGCGCTTTACAAATACTGGATTTCATTTCATTAGTGCCATTAATTAAGTTTGTATACATATGTACATTTTTACTGCCCTGGTTTTGAGTGTTTTTATTTATTTGTTATCATTTGAGAAGTACTAATCATGTCATTTATGGTATTGTCACTGTCATCTTGTATTTAAAAAAAATATTGCTATCTGAGTGTGTTTTTCTTTTATGATCTATATAGATCGAATACAAATTGTTGTTGTTGTTGTTGACTCCTTGTGGTCTTCTGCAACTACAGCAGCCATATCTGCATGAAGAATTTAAAGGTTAAGACCATGGAAGCTGAATGTATTTCTTTATAAAGTTTTATATAGTGCAAACATGACCCGTGAAGGTGTCAGAGCGCTTTACAGGTGATCAAAGTAAGAGACAAGCAGTAGACAGGAGAACAGTCTCATATACGAGAGAGGTACAATCAGAGAAAATTAACAAGTGTAGGAACTTAACCTCCATAGGAAATCAGCAAGATAGTAATCATAATTAGGGCTCCCGGTTTTATGGTATTTATTTTTTTGCCATTTCCGTCTGTATTTATCCATATTTATTTTTGGGGCATTTTTTCTGTATTTATCCACATTTATTTTTGCCACAAGCAAAAGACGACGCTACAGCTAGTACTTTTCCACATTTATTTAAATTGACAATGCACACATGCGCTCACTTAAACTAGCGATTTGTTGTGGCTTTAGCAGTGCTTTAAATGGTCCGGTACTGAGTAATTTGAAAAGGAGTGTACCTGTGCTTCTCAGTTCTGCTATAAAAACACTTTAGGATAGAGTACAAGCACTTATCAGGAGCAAACATGTGCCAGCGCTTCTGTATTTCCATCTAATGCCAGCTATAAATCTGCCTTCAAAGGTCTATGTTTTCACACAGAAAGTACGTAAGGTTTCCTATATTGGTGGTGGTGTGTGTGTGTGTGTAGATAGACAGAGTGATAGATAGATCCCAATCTAGACGCCACGTCCTTTTGATACATATTATATATATATATAGGTAACAATTAAGAACGTGGCATGTAGCTTGGGAGCTCTCTGCTGCCAAAAGCTGTTTTCAATACCCCGTGAGACTTGCTTTTCACTGCATGTTTCAGCAACGAGCGCTGAACTATCGAGACATTTTTGCATTAATTAGCAGCCCTTCCGGTTTCACAGATGCCCCCATAAACAGTGAATGAATTTAGTATTTTCAAAGCCCAGGCAGACACGTGCTGCCTGCTTCCGGATGAGATCAAAGGCGGGAATGGCTTTTGCATGTATTAAATTCTGCGCCCGAAGCTCTTTAAAGCAAAGCCCACACATTACCTGAACATTATGCGCAGCTGTGCGGTGACTTCTTTAATTTATGGTCTTTTAAGACAGAGCCTCGAGTGCAGCGATCTGAGGGGAGGCACGGATCCAACAGGCCGGTAGGGTTGGGACAGAGTCAGCATAGAGCTGGCGGAGTCAGTCCCTCGCCTGGGGAGGCCGGTGATTTCAGTTTAGATGGTAGTGTCTGAGGCAGGGCCAGAACCACCTTTGAGGGCACCTGGGTCCGGTGATGTTTGGGACAGTCAACAATATACTGGCTATTACAGGCCTCATGGTGAACAACTCCCCTCTCTCTCTTGTGATGCCACAAAGCTGGCCGATGCTGCACTACAGAAATGCCAATAACACGCCTTAACATACAACACTCAACGATAATTGTTCAGTTTGAGTGCACTCTAAATTTCTACAGACAATGGCAACCCAAGCCCAGAGGGATAAAGGCAGTTGGCCAGGATCACACCATTTGATGAAATGGTGCAGCCAGGAGTCAAAACTGCTAGAACACTTCACCTGGTCTCCAGATGTGCTCTTCAGGGTGGACTTTAGCGCCGCGAGACCCTTAGGGGGTTGAGCGCACCATACAAGGGCCCTTAGTAGGAGGAACTGTGCTGTTTACTTAGATAAAGAACCCCGGAAGTGGAGGTTTTGATGCCGGAGCGGGCTTCAGGACCGGTTCTAGAGAAGCAGCAGCTTTGTCTGTGTGTGCATCTTTGGCCTCAGGGCACACAGTTTACAATATTCATAGGGTTCAGCCCCTGCTGCTTCGCACAGCGACGCCTACTTATGGCATAAAAATGAACAGGTAACTTTTACCCACTGGTGGAGCTGATGTGGTTTCTAATAGTGCAGAGGGGCTTTCCTCATCCCTCCAGGAGAAGGCACTATGCGCCTAATGTAAAGCAACTGACACAGACTAGCAGTTATTTAACGAGTATAAATTACTGAAGGACGTAGTACTTGTACTCTGCAGCGTACTGGAAGGAAACGCAATTATAAAGAGGAATCCGTTTTCAAAAGACATCAGCATTACTGCGCACAGCACAGCCAGTGCCACAGTCCTGTCGTACAAACAAATGGGGAGAAACAGTTAAAAAATAGAAAACATAACTAAAATATAGCAGATAAAGCCTCGTTAACAAGTAAATGGTCTTCAAAAGACCAGTGAAGTACTCGGGTGCGACTGTGTGTGTGCCCGGGAAGGAATTTCCAGCAGCAGGAAGGGGGCGTGGCGAGATAACTCTGGATTCGAGCACGGCAGCGCAGCAAAATTTTCTAGTATTTTGCGGTTTTTACATATAAATACAGACAAAGGAAAAATTGTTTTCCGTCTGTATTTATATGTAAAATTCCGTTTAAACGGAAAACCGGGAGCCCTAATCATAATCAACAAATGAGTAAAAGTCAAGGATAAGATCAATAGACAAAATGTGTGATCTAAAGCAAAACTTTTTTCATCAGAAGTGTTTTCACTTCTTTTTTGAAGGAGGCGGTAGACAGAATCAGACGGATTTCCGGAGGGAGAGAGTTCCAAATTTTCAGGGCAATACCTGAGAAGGCTCTGTTGCAAGATCTGTTGCAAATCTGAGGTTTCAGCAGCAGGATGCTGGTACTTCGCAAGGATCTGGATCCGCCAGATAGTTCTAGTTTCTGTGCCAAATACCAAGGGGTATTGAAATAAAAGGCTTTGAGTCATGCATGCAATTTTTTGTTGTATTCTTGCTTCATAAGAGAGCCAGTTCAAGGATTTTAGATCTGAGGAGATGTGTTTGTTTCGTTTTGTTCCGGTGATGAGTCTGGCAGCAGCATTAAGAGAGGCCCTTAGAAGGGCCAGCTTGGATCGAGGCAGGCCACATAGTCTAGCACTTCTGTAATCCAGCCTGGGAATGACTAGAGTTTGAACTGTAGATTTAAGGTTGTCATGGGGGAGGAAGTGTTTTAATTTTCTTAACATTTTCATTTGATACTTTGCTCCTTTGGTGGCGGTACTAATGAGATCTTGCATGTTCAGGTATTTGTCGAGTGTAATTCCCAAAGATCTTACAGACTCTATAATGTGATCTGAGCAGTTGAGGGCAGTTAGATGTTTCATCCATAGGTCAATCTTGAGATTGTGGTTGGGTGGGGCAGTGAGGAGGAATTTTGTTTTGACAGTGTTTAGTTAAAAGGGGTTGCGAGTTAGCCACTTCTGAGTATTTTGTAGAGCTTTGTTGAGAAACATGATGTTTTCTGGGGAGGAGATTTTCAGATACAGTTGGATGTCATCTGCGTACATATGATAATGAATGTTAGAAGGAGATTGCTAGAGGTTCCATGAATAAGTTGAAGAGAATGGGTGAGAGGGCATAACCCTGTGAGACCCCTAGGCTGCCCGCAGTGGACTTGGACAGGAATTGTTTAACCATGACATTTTGGGTTCTGTTGTGGAGGAAGGAGGTAAACCAATGTAGGGCAGTCCCTGATAACCCCATCCTCTGTTCAAGTAAGTTTAGAAGACTGTTGTGTTTAACAGTATTGAACGCAGATAAGTCAAGGAGGATAAAGAAGGCACAATTCATTCTGATGTAACATTTTTAATATGTCATCCATTATGTGTATGTGCACTGATTCTGTGCTGTGACCTTGAAGGAAGCCAGATTGGCATTGGTCAAGGAGATGGAAATGATCTATGTGGTTGCAGAGTTGGGTCTAGACACATTTTATAAGATGCTTCTTTGGAGTGGGAATGTTGGAGATTGAGCGGACGTTGTTAAGGGGTGAGCATTCTGCAGTTGTTTTTTTCAAGTTAGGGGTAACCTGCCCTACTTTTAGACAGTCATGGATAGTGCCTT
Source organism: Calotriton arnoldi (assembly GCA_963921515.1). NCBI lineage: Eukaryota > Metazoa > Chordata > Amphibia > Caudata > Salamandridae > Calotriton > Calotriton arnoldi. The sequence continues at coordinate 261,326 of CAWUFW010014003.1, read as the reverse complement.
GGTGGAGCGAGGCATTCACGATCTTGGCTCGTAAAGGAAGGATAGAGGATTTGATTTCCTTAAAGATATTTGGAGGTAAAGGTTTGATGAAGTGATTTGAGGGTTTCAACGCTACTTCCAGTCTCAATCAGAGTGGGCGCCAGGGCAGAGCAGGAAGATTTGGTGATGTCTGTGGGAATTACACATTAAGCCGCTCGTGCGGACTGCAGTGTACTGCAAGGGCTGATGGAGGGCAACTGTGAGCTGGCAGTGGTTTGGGATAGTGTATGGTCTGCTGCGGCCATCGGCAACAAGTGTCTACTGCACTCATCTGCCCCCTACCAGGGCACTGCAATTTTTCCCTGAGCGCAGGTGTCCAGCGGGCCAGGGGAGGGAGAGGAGTAGCAAAGGCGAGAGAAGTCCTGAGCGGGAGGCAGCCCATCTAAGTAGGTCAGCGAGGCCTGAATTTCAGGAGGGGGTACTCACCGAGCTTCCAATGTGCCACCATGCATCCTCCATCGAGCTGCAGTCAAGCCAGTACTCGATCATCCCAGCTAGTCAAGGTGGCAGGCCAGGGAACTGGCAGGGCTGCGGGTAGGGGCAACCTTTCTCAGGCAGCGTAGTAGCACCTCTATCATTCGAGGATCATCAGGGGCCCAGGTTATCTCCCGGTGAGGTCAGTATGGCAATGATTCAGAGCTCTTCCAATATCCACGAGGAGAGTGAACACTGCAGGCATCGAACAGGTAGCGAACAGTTTCGATCGGCAGACATTCATCAAGTATTCCAAATGTAGTCCTTGTTTCAATGATGTATGGTGAAGTGGTGGATGGCAGGGTTAAACCAGGGATATGCACAATCAATCAATCAATCAATCATGTCACTTATAAAGCGCACTACATACCCGCGAGGGTCTCAAGGCGCTGGGGGAAGAGGGGGGTGGTGCTGCTACTGATCGAAGAGCCAGGTCTTGAGGAGTCTTCTGAAGGCCAGTAGGTCTTGGGTCTGTCGGAGGTTGGTGGGGAGGGTGTTCCAGGTCTTGGCGGCGAGGTGGGAGAAGGATCTGCCGCCGGCGGTCGTTTTCCGGATGCGGGGGACTGTGGCGAGGGCGAGGCTGGTCGAGCGGAGCTGGCGGGTGGGGGTGTAGAAGCTGAGTCGTCTGTTGAGGTAGGCTGGTCCGGAGTTGTGGAGTGCTTTGTGTGCGTGGGTGAGGAGCTTGAAGGTTATCCTCTTGTTGACAGGGAGCCAGTGCAGGTCTCTCAGGTGGGGTGTGATGTGGCTGCGTCGGGGGATGTCGAGGATAAGACGTGCAGAGGCGTTCTGGATGCGTTGCAGCCATCTGAGGAGCTTAGCCGTCGTTCCTGCGTAGAGGGCGTTTCCGTAGTCCAGCCTGCTGGTGACGAGGGCCTGGGTGACTGTTTTTCTTGTTTCGGTGGGGATCCACTTGAAGATCCTGCAGAGCATTCGGAGGATGTTGAAGCAGGATGAGGAAACGGCGTTGACCTGCTTAGTCATGGAGAGGGTGGGGTCGAGGATGACCCCTAGGTTGCGTACGTGGTCGGTGGGTGGCGGGGCTGTTCCCAGTGATGTTGGCCACCAGGAGTCGTCCCAGGCTGGAGGGTTGGAACCAAGGATGAGGACCTCCGTCTTGTCCGAGTTCAGCTTCAGGCGGCTGGTCCTCATCCATTCGGCGACGGCCTTCATTCCTTCGTGGAGGTGGGCTTTGGCGGTGTGAGGGTCTTTGGTGAGGGAGAGGATCAGCTGGGTGTCGTCGGCATAGGAGATGATGTTGAGGTTGTGCTGTCGGGCGACGTGGGCGAGGGGTGCCATGTAGATGTTGAACAGCGTTGGGCTGAGGGAGGAGCCTTGGGGTACGCCGCAGATGATCTTGGTGGCCTTGGATCGGAAGGGGGCGAGGCGGACGCTTTGTGTTCTGCCGGAAAGGAAGGATGTGGTCCAGTCCAGGGCCTTCTCTTGGATCCCGGCGTCATGAAGGTGTGTTCGTAGTGTGTGGTGGCAGACCATGTCGAAGGCGGCTGATAGGTCCAGGAGGATGAGGGCTGCTGTTTCTCCGTTGTCTAGCAGGGTCCTGATGTCATCGGTGGCGGCGATGAGGGCGGTTTCGGTGCTGTGGTTGCTGCGGAAGCCGGACTGGGAAGGGTCCTGGATGTTGTTCTCCTCGAGGTAGCGGGTCAGTTGTTTGTTGATGATTTTCTCGGTGACCTTCACGGGGAACGGGAGCAGAGAGATGGGTCGGAAGTTCTTGAGGTCCTTGGGGTCTGCCTTGGGTTTCTTGAGTAAGGCGGTGATCTCGGCGTGCTTCCAGCTTTCCGGGAAGGTTGCTGTCTCGAAGGAGATGTTGATTATTTTCCGGAGATGGGGCGCGATGGCTGTACTGGCTTTGTTGAAGATGTGGTGAGGGCACGGGTCTAGCGGTGAACCGGAGTGGATGGTGTTCATGATCTCGCTGGTGTCCTCGTCGTTGATGTTGGTCCAGGAGAGCAGGCGGTTGGTGGTTGTGGGGGCAGTGGTCTAGGTGGTTGCCGGGGCGGTCGTGGTGTTGAAGCTGTCGTGGATGTCGGCGATTTTGCGGTGGAAGAAGGTGGCCAGTGAGTCGCACAGGTCTCGCGACGGCTGGATGTCGTTGGTGTTGGAGCTGGGGTTGGAGAGTTCCTTCACGATGTTGAAGAGCTCTTTGCTGTTGTGTGCGTTGTTGTCTAGGCGGTCTTTGAGTGAGGCCCTTTTGGCGGATCTGATGAGGTGATGGTGACTGCGGGTGGCGCTCTTGTGGGCGGCGTAGCTGTCCGCTGTCCGTTCGTGGAGCCAAATCTTCTCCAGTTTTCGGCATGTTCGTTTGGAGGCCTGGAGGTCTTCGGTGAACCAGGTGGCTTTCTTGCTGGTGTGGCTGTTGGGCGGATTCTTGAGCGGGGCGAGGGTGTTGGCGCAGTCGTCGATCCACTGTCTGAGGTTGCGGGCGGCGGTGTCGGGGTCGGAGGGTTCGGCGGGTGGGCTCAGGGCGAGGGTTGTGGTTAGCTGGTCTTCCGTGACTCTGCTCCAGCAGCGGTGAGGCATTTGTTCAGTGCGGTGGTGCGTGGTGGGCTTCCTGTAGGTGAAGTGGATGCAGTGGTGGTCAGTCCAGTGGGGTTCGGAGGTGTGGTTGAAGGAGACGTGTGGGCTTGCGGAAAAGATGGAGTCGAGCGTGTGGCCGGCGGCGTGGGTGGGTGTAGTCACGAGCTGTCTGAGTCCGAGGGTGGCGAGGTTATCGATCAGGGTGGTGGAGTTGGTGTCCTTGTTGTTCTCGAGGTGGAAGTTCAGGTCCCCGAGGAGGATGTAGTCCGTGGAGGCGATGGCGTGTGTGCTGACGAAGTCAGCGATGGAATCGCTGAACTGTGGTCGGGGTCCGGGGGGTCTGTAGATGAGGGTTCCTCTGAGGGTGGTGTTGGGATCGGTGTGGATCTGGAAGTGCATGTGTTCGGCGGTGCTGAGGGTGTCGTCGGTGTTGGTTGAGACTCTGAGGGTGTTCCTGTGGACGATGGCGATGCCTCCTCCGACTCCGTTGGTGCGGTCCCTGCGGGTGATCTTGTATCCGTCCGGGATGGCAATGGCGATGTCGGGGGCTGAAGCGGGATTCAGAAAGGTCTCCGTCAGGAATACGACGTCTGGGGAGGTTGAGTCGAGAAGGTCCCAGAGTTCGATGGCGTGTTTGCGGGCGGAGCGGGTGTTGAGGAGGATGCATCTGGGGTAGTTGGGTTCTTTCCTGGGCGGTGGTTTGGCGGGGCGGGTGCTGGCGAAGCTGCAGTTCCGGCAGGTGAAGGGCCCTTGGGTGCGCTTCGGGGTGGCCTGGTAGCAGGCGTGATCTTTTCCGGGGTTGAGTGCGTGGAGGGTGCTGGCGTCGTATCGGCGTCTGTTGATGTGGCGGGCACGGGGGATGCCCGGACCAGGGGGTCTGGCGCTGGGCGCGGTCACGGCACGGACGGGCGCAGACGGGCTTGCCTTAGGCGCGCCTTCGGCGCGCTAGCGGCGCGGCCGCGCAGCAGTTGCCATAAATGGGGAGGTGGGAGGGAGGAGCAGGGAATGGGGCAGCGAATGGGCAGTGAGGGGGCGGGGCCGCAGGGGCGCAGCGGCGGGAAACAGGCACAGAAGGGAAAACGAGCACAATCAGGGCATCAAGGGGGCACAGAAAGGAAAAAAAAAACGAGCACAATCAGGGGCAGCAAGGGGGCACAGAAAGGAAAAAACTAGCACAATGAGGGGCAGCAAGGGGGCACAGAAAGGAAAAACGAGCACAATCAGGGGCAGCAAGGGGGGCACAAAAAGGAAAAACGAGCACAATCAGGGGCAGCAAGGGGGCACAGAAAGGAAAAAACTAGCACAATCAGGGGCAGCAAGGGGGCACAGAAAGGAAAAACGAGCACAATCAGGGGCAGCAAGGGGGCACAGAAAGGAAAAAACGAGCACAATCAGGGGCAGCAAGGGGGGCACAGAAAGGAAAAAACGAGCACAATCAGGGGCAGCAAGGGGGGCACAGAAAGGAAAAAGCGAGCACAATCAGGGGCAGCAAGGGGGCACAGAAAGGAAAAACGAGCACAATCAGGGGCAGCAAGGGGGCACAGAAAGGAAAAACGAGCACAATCAGGGGCAGCAGCAGGGCACACAGACGGAGCTGTGTGGTGGGGGAGCGACCTACCAGTCAAGGTCAGGGGTGCACAGAAGGGTGATCCCAAACTTGGGAGCTGCCATCGTGAGCTCCTACTCGGTGGGCATCTTGTGGGGTAGAAGACCCTAATACCTTGGTTTCCTATTTCAGGACAAAGAGTATTTGGCCTGGAACTTAATGATTTTGTTCAGAATACAGCAGAGGAGAAAAAAGTTACTCCAACTTTTCAAGCCCCCATGAGAAAATCTTTTATACAAGAGAAATTTTCACAGGGATTACAAGAACTAGACAAGTCTTTTCATGGCCAAACCTGTGTTCGAGGGTCGAGCTTTCTGGAAAATCCCAGCCTTAACAACCCCAGCAGTAACAACCAAAAGCATGACGGCAGAGTACAAGAGGGTGTAGGCTGACTGGCCAAGTTCATGAATCAATGAAAAGCATTGCTAAAAGATCCATGGGATCCCTCAATTGTGAGAGATGGTTATTTTCTATAACTAAAAGTGCAACCCCCAGATTCAGTATTCTGGGTCACTCCTCTCACAAGGTCGGTGGTAAAGAAAAAAGCTCTGCTGAAATGGATTACAGATATGCTGGACAAGGGCACAGTTACAGAGGTACTGTACTCTCAGAGAGGCAGAGGGACTTTTTTTCTGGTGCCAAACTTATATGGTAAATTCTGTCCAGTCCTAGATCTGAAATCTGTGAACCAATATGTCAAAAACTAAATTTTCAAAATGACAGCGATACAATCAGCAATCCCATTGATTCCGAATGGGGATTTTATTGCAACTCTGGATATGCGAGACGCCTATTTTCACATCTCTATTCACCAGAACAGCCAACAGTTTCTGCTGATTGCAGTACAGGGAACCCACAACCTGTCAAACCTTTGCCCTTTGGCCAGCCTTAACTCTGAGACGTTTTATGACGTTATTAGCACACGTAGTGGCCCTTTTACATCTGGAGGGTCAACAGATTTATCCATACCTTGATGACTGGTTAATCTTGGCATCACTGTTTTCAAAGGCTCAGATTGGCGTGAAGAAAGTGTGGAATTCTGTCTGAAAACTTTGGTCCAGGTTCTTAGTGAACTGGAAGAAATTTAATCTGACTCCAACATAAGAGAGACTCTTCATAGGGATATTGTTCAAAACTGAATGGTCTTCTTCCAGATACCAGGAGGATATCTCTTGAAGGGAATCAACATTGCCTGCTTTCTCTGCAACAAGTTCCAGCTAGGCTCTCACTCAAAATTCAAGGACAAATGGCAGCATCCATGACAGTAGTCCCTTGGGCTCGCCATCACTTTGAGCCATTTGTTTATCATTGGCAGACCCAATGGGCTCCAGAAACTCAGAATTACCAGCATTAAATTCCCATATAAATGTCAATAAGTCATGATATCCAGTGATGAATGGGCTCCCCACCACTGCCCTGAGAAACACAGGTGGCAGTCATATTATAGTAGTTGACAGGTTAGTATCCCCAGACCAGTATGTGCCAGGAGAAGCAAGGAGAGTAAAGGTAGTCCCAGGGGAGGTCACAACTAGACCTGTAGCCTTAGTGCCCCTGGAGAGAGTGCCTTTAGCTGGCATAAGGTGGTAGTCAGTCCTGACCTCCCCCTAGATTGCATCCTAGGCAATACGCTCCCAGAGGTTGATCTGAACCCAGAAGGGGCAGTCGCTCAGGGCGCTTCCCAATCAAAGTATCCTGGAGGTCCTGACCCTAAGGACCTTGACCCCAGAAGAAAGAAAAAGGTAGGAGAGGAAGGCCATTCTTAGCAAGAGACCCAGGAAGCCAAGGGCATTCAACCCCAGTAAGAGAGAACCCCAAAGATGGCATTAACAAGACCTCTCCTGACCCCCAAGAAGTCCTGAAGAGTCAGGTAACTGCTCAGAACCAGTGTGTCACCCCTGAACTGACAGAAGGAGCAGTGGATGGAGGATGTCTGCCACATGAGGTGGTAGCCCCCACTCTGAACAGCTAGGGATGCTTCAAGAACTCACAGTTGCCCCTAAGGCAGCCCATCTACCTGCCAGTGGAGAGCTCAGGATGTGGTTCTGGAAACTTTCAGCTGTCAGTGGCCTCTGTTGGGTACTAGTCTTCATGGCAGCACTGTATTTGGCCTGGGAATTAATTAGGCCCCCTTACCCTGTTGGTCAATGTGGGGTTGCTCACATGTTGGGTGTTCACCTCATCTTCTCACAATACCCCCACATAGGTCCTTTGGATTCACACTAGTAAATCTCTAGCTCAGTCCTGGTAGTGTGGCACAGAGCAGTCGGACTTTACCAGAGGAACATGTGTTAAGCATTTCAGAATACCAACATGGAGGATAAGTAATTGACAAGACTCAAAAGAAATATGATACCAATTTATAAAAATAATGCAGAATTGTCTATGAATTTAGACACCAAAATGAAGACAATTAGATGAGTATGACCGGAGGTATGGATTTTAGAAGGAAAAATAAATCAGTGCATTTCATACTGCAAAACTTTAACGCTGTGGTCAGTACGACAAACCACTAGTGACAATCGGTCACTTGCAGGTCGAATTTAGTGGAAACCACTGGGGGTTACGGTGATGAGGGTCCCAAGTCCAGGCCATGCCAGTCAATTGAATTTTACCTGGCTCGTAGGGCCCGGGTGCATAGTTGCCCTGGCTGTCCCTGGTGCGGAAGCAGGAGCCACGGGAGAGCTGGCTTTACGGCTTAGACGGTGTTGGTGAGGAAATAGATGCAAAATCTTGACAACGGGGACATTGAGGTATTTAGTTGAAGATGCTGCAGGATTTCCTCGGGGCATAGCATGAACAAAGGTAGTGGTAGCCAGACTGCCCACCAACAAGCCTTGGCAGTGGCAAATTCATCTTGGAGTTACTTTGACGTCCTGGAGTCTAAGGGGAAAATGGCCACCTAAAACTTGCTGGCAGTCAGGATTATGTATCCCGACAATACACTGGACCATTTACTTTTGGCCAATCCCTCTGTAGACCCGATGGCCAGTGATTCTTTGGTTCTGGGAGCGTGCTTTTTTCAGTGGGCTGCAGGGGACTAGTGCAACTAGTCCAAGGGAGTTCTAAGTTTCCTTTGGCTCTCAGAGGGGTTCCTCTTTTCTTTGGAATTGATCTCTGGTCCGGGATGAGGCGTAGTCTTGCAGTTGCAGGGTGGTTGCCACAGGTGCAGGGTATCACACTTTTGCTTTGTGCAGGTCCTGAAGTCTCAGACTTGGGTCTCTGTTTGTCCTTGGGTGCTAGTCAAATCAGATATGAGGTTCTGGTGACAGGGGTGCCCCTTAAATCCTAGATTTAGGGGCATTAGGGCTGTAGGTACAAGTCGACAAATGGCTACTAGCCCCAGCGACTAATGCGCCCCTGATATGATCACACCTTTGCTACCCAGAACCCTCTATTCTGCCACTTTTTAAAATGGCAGAAACCCTCCTTTGCTGTACACACTAGGTAGCCCACCCTAAAGGGTGGCTAGCCTTCTGGAGGTGTACACCTCCTGACTACATCATTGTTCCACTTGCTGGAAGCAAATGTGCCTTGGGGCAGTGGGATGGGAGTTTCCTCCTTTGAGAAGCAGGCTGGATGCATATCAGAGGAGGTGTAAGCTTTGAAGCTCACCGCCTTGATGTGCTACTTCACTAGCCATCTGTCAGGGAGGGAGGTGTCACCTCCTTCCCAGGCAGGCCTTTGTTTCTGACTCCTGGGAGTGTTCACACCTCCTGGGAGGGGGTCAGATTCCTGACTTGGCAGCAACAGCTGCAGGCTGTCAGCCAGGGCACAGTAAAGACTGTGGGCAACCTTTAAAGTAGCCACCTGGGTGTATGCACATCAAATCCAACAATGGAATCATGTCAGGCTTGATGAGTCAAGTTGTTTGATACCAAACATGACCCTTTTTAGTGGGTCCATAATGGAGCTGGCAACCTTGGGGTACCTGGGCTATAGCCCATATTATCCTATGGCCCCCCTGAACACTTATAGTAGCCCCTTAGTGGAAAGAAGCTTGCAGTTTTATGTTCACACCTTTAATATAATGCACCCTGCCTCCTGGGCTCAGGAGGACTACCTTAGGGGTGACTGACATATTTTAAAAATAGTGTTGTGACCTTGTCACTCATGGTGAGGGCAAAGTCGAGTTTGAGCAGTTAACAACGCTCATGCAGTCTGCAGAGGCAGGACCACTGTCATCTGTTTACTTGGATCACTCAGGGTGGCACAATCAGTGCCTCAGGCCCTGGTGACCTATTTAACTCCCATGCCCTGTTTACCACTGGTACCACTTACCAGGTACTTATAAGGGGATTATAGTCCTTTCCAATTGGGGTTGCCAATTCACATACATCATATTTTGGAAGAGAGCACTGGCACAAGGGCCTGGTTAGCAGGCTCCAGTGCACTTTCAGAGTCAAAAACCAGCAGCTAGTAGTCCAAATGGGGTATAAACACAATGGGGTCACCCTGTGTCCCTCAGAACCTGGGTATGTATGTGTATAGCTACAGTGGCTCTGTCAGGAAGAAAGCAATTACTTAGCTAATAAAGAAGAATCTAGGGAGGAAGTTTTGGTGTGCGGCTCTCTACGTAATCAATATATCAGAGAGTACTATAAATGGAATAAATCGCAGCGCGTTAAAGCACAGAGAATGGAACACAAAGATACAGAGCAATGACTCAGATATGTCTGCAAAAGATTATTATTATCGTTATTTTTTGAGGTTTTTTACAAAACATTTTAAAAAAACACATTTTTTCAAGGGCTGTCAAGGTGAGAAACAATCTTAAAGTGACAGTGAGTGCTCGGTGCTGGTAGTGCAGTGCATATATACAAGAGTGAAGCTATGTACAAGTATATACAAATTGAGAAATGGTCAGAACAGCAAAGAAGACAATGTCTCTGGTGGTTGACAGGACAGCTCAATGGTATACACCAAGAGACTTGTTATGGCTGAACCAAGTATTGTCGTCGACGTTTCGACCCTGGCAATGCGTTAATAAAGTGTCATGATGGATCATCTTCAGGACAAAAAGACAGCCCAACAGGTGAGAGGTATCCCTTTGCATCACTTGCTGGGTGAGGGCTGCCAGGAAGATCTGCACGTATCAAGATGGCGCAGGTAAGTCGATGTCCCTCATAGGTATGGGAATCTCTGAGGTGAAAAGGCTGTGGGAATGGATCTGCCTTTTGTAAATACAGACCAGGCCAGCGTCCTCTGGGGTGAAAAGGCTGTAGGAATGAATCAGCTTTTGGTAAACACGATAGTGTCAAAGCCAGGCCAGCGTCCTATGTAGTGTAAGCTGTTACTTAATTCAGCAGGAAACAATTCCGAGACTATCTAAGCAAGAGTCCTGGCGAATTCCGCGCGTCTCTGTCAGCAGGCAAAGTCGAGTTTGAGCAGTTAACAATGCTCATGCAGTCTGCAGAGGCAGGACCACTGTCATCTGTTTACTTGGATCTCTCAGGGTGGCACAATCAGTGCCTCAGGCCCTGGTGACCTATTTAACTCCCATGCCCTGTTTACCACTGGTACTACTTACCAGGTTCTTATAGGGGGATTATAGTCCTTTCCAATTGGGGTTGCCAATTCACATACATCATATTTTGGAAGAGAGCACTGGCACAAGGGCCTGGTTAGTAGGCTCCAGTGCACTTTCAGAGTCAAAAACCAGCAGCTAGTAGTCCAAATGGGGGCAAAAAGTGGGGGGACACCTGAAAAAACATGTTTTCTTACACAGACCAATCTGTAAGGGAGGGGGGGTTTCACAACTTTATAGGATGCAGGAAGATCACTGTTGGAAGATTTATGCCTAGTTGACACCTCGAGGGCTAGACGCCCTTTGTGGAGTGGTTTTTCCCAATACTCAGAGGCACATAAAACATATGCAAGGCTGGACTACATTATTGTAAATACAGCTGTGGAAGAAATTGAGTTATTAGTTGAAGGGGGTAAGCACCCACCTCAAGTAATACCCACAATCATTGTCAGGGTAAACAACTAAAGTCACTAAATACACCTGAGTTTAACCCCCTTGTAGCTATGGCAGAGAGCAGAAGGGATTGACTTAGAGGCAATGTGTAAAGTATTTATGCAATACAAAAACAGTAGTAAAGTTGTAATGCAAAACAATAAAGATCCCAAACCGAACTAGAAAAATAGAATAACATGTAATAAACAAAATGGCAAAAATCCAATAATCGGAAATGGAGACATGATTTTTGAAAGGTTTATGAAGAATAGCACAGAGAAGCACAATGTGCCAATGATAGTCAATGGTTGCGATAGAACAGGACCTAGGAGCAATTTGACACTGACTGCAATGGAGCATGGATCGCTTAAACTAAACAGGCATTTTTAGAAACATTTTCACATTCTAATAATTGATGCCAATAGAAGGGTAGAGCTAGGGAAAACGGTGTCATTTTGAATCTGCACTGTTTGATTAGCTAAGCAGTCGCACTTTGTTCATTGTACTTACACATTACGAGCCGCCGTTTCAGGACACGCTCTAGTTGTCTAGGGAGGTCTTACATAAATGAAGGCCACAGCGTGGACGAACCCCAAGAACTGCGCTGCTAACGTGGCTGCAGTGGGCTTTAGCAATCTGCTCATAGACTCGGCTCATAGCTTCTTGAAATTTTTGGAAACATTTTCAAATTCTTATAATTGATGCCAATATGAAGGGGGGAACTGGGGAAAACTGTGTCATTTTCAATCAGCACTGATTGATTGGTGAAGCACTCGCACTTTGTTAGTCGTATTTTCACATTCCAAAGCCGCCATTTCAAGACGCGCTCTAGTTGTCCGGGGCGGTCCTCCATAAATGATGGCGGCAGCACGGATGCATCTCCAGAATTGACAATGTGCCACTAACGCAGCTGCAGTGGGCTTAAGCAATCTGCTCATAGCATCTTGACATTTTTTGATTTTTTTAAAAATTTTAATAATTGATGTCAATAAGAAGGGGGGAACTGGTGAAAACTGTGTCAATTTGAATCTGTACTGATTAATTTGCAAAGCACTCACACTTTGTCTCAGGATGTGCTCTAGTTGTCCAGGGGTGGTCCTCCATAAATGAAGGCTGCAGTGTGGACGCACTGCTGGCGTGCCAAATGCAAGCACGACTGTCCCAATCCGGTACCAGTGACCATGCATTATGCTCCTCGCAACAAAAATAAGGTAACCTATACCTCCAGCCAATTGTGAGTGTTACAGGCTAATCCCAATGACTCCTGTCTCCACTCCATCGACCTCAATCGATCGCCATTGTCCTGCACTTTCTGTGCATTGCATCCCCAGCTTGGACTGAGTCAGCCTAAACTTGATCCCATTAAAATTGATGGGGTGACCCAGTATCCAGCAGAACCTTGAAAATCTAGTGGTGTGTAACAACAATCGGTTCTGTGGGGGAAGCGCTATTTCTTTTACAAAACATTATTTAGTCCCATATGTTACTAGGGATTGACAAATAAATTGTGCATTAGTTGGAAAAAAAATGATATATGACACCAAAGAAAACATTTTAAGATGGTATATTATCAATCATATATTGTGAATTGATGCAGATAATAGCATATAACAGGACCACACAGGACTGTTACATAACATATACAGTAACGAAATATGATATACACAAATAACAAATATCAAGACTAAACCATAATAAATACAAATTACATTACATAGATTGACATAAATGACTCATTATGGTGTCCCAAGAAACAGAGGTAGGGTGCTGAAATGGCTCACATCTTTCCTCAAGAACAGAACCTTCCAGATAGTAGACAAGTCCTGTTACTTGGACTGTCTTCCAGTGAGCTGTGGGATGCCCCAGGGCTCAGCTCTGAGACCTACCCTCTCCAACTTTTATATATGTTCCCCTGGCAGATATTGGACAATCATTTGTGTTGTTGTCGGTCTCCTACGCTGACGACACCAAGTTAGTCATGCCAATCTCCCATGAATTCAGCTCAAATCACCTCCAACTGGCCCCCAGCTTACAGGAGGTGGCCAGCTGGAGGAAAACTGTCAGCTGAAAATAAATGAAGACAAGACAGAGGCCATGCTGCTGGGCAGCAACATCAGAAAACAGATGGCAGCTTTGTGGCCCAACTGTCCTGTGAGCCTTCCAAGCTCAAAACGTTCGATAAAGAGCTTGGGGATGTGGCTGGATAACAATCTCACTATGGACAAATAAGCAAAACAGCTTGCAGCAAGCTGCTTCAGCATTCTTATAATATTCAGGAAGGACCTCAACCTCCTCTCTTTCAAATCCAGAAGACTGATTGTCCAGGCCCTTATAATCTCATGCCTAGACTTGGGCAACACCCTGTATTTTGACTCTCCCTGATATCTTTTAAAAAGGCTACAGGTAGTCCAAAATGATGCTGCTAGCCTCCTCGTGAACATCCTGATGCATCAGTCTGCCAAAAAGATTCTGGTCAAACTTCATTTGTTCCCGGTGGAGCAGCGGGTGCAGTTTAGGGCCCTATGCATAGTTTCCAGAGCCGTTCACAACGTGGGCCTTATACTGTTACAAACTTTAGCCTCCCCATATACTCCTGTTAGGCCACTCAGATCATCCTTGGCACACTGGCTGACTGTTCCCAAGATTCTCAGATCAAGATGGGGAGGTCACTCAATGGCCCCAAACTTTGTAACCCCTTACTGATAGAGTTATGTCAATTGGACCAAGAACTCCCTTTCAGTAAGGCTCTGAAAACTTGGCTACTTATGAATTAGCCCCCTCCCATTCTGTTGTAGCCTGGCTGTTGTAGTATTGGTTCTAGTGATGGGAGGCCTCTGGGTAGCCATGCGCTTTACAAGTGCTATAGAATAGAATAGATTAGAACCCTACCTACTTTGAGCATTTCCAAGATGCCTGAAGTCTTCGCCACGCTACACTTACGCTCTGAGGCCTGGTGGTGTGTGAGTGTGGGGAGTGTACTATGGTAATTCTAGTGTCTTCTCACATCTAACACTAAGGGCTTGATTACAATGCAGGCTGAAAAGGCTCCGACCATTTTGATCAGATTTCCGAATGGCCTCAAACGGGCTTGGAGAGCCCGTCCGCCATTCGAAAAGCCGTCTGTAATCCCTCGGCCGGCTTTTTCCGGCTGAGGGATTATGATGGCAGATTCACACTGCCTTTCTGTGCCAGCCTTTCTGACACAGAAAGGCTTTGGGAATCTGTCTTTGGGGGCCCCCAGCAGGGCCCCAATGAGTGCAAGGCCACAGAATAGCGGCCTAGGGGCCCTGTTGATCCCTGCAACGGGTGGCAGGCACCTTGAGGTGCCTGCCTCGGGTTGCAGGGATGAACTGCACCTCTGCTGTTTACAATGAGAGCATGCATTCAGAATGCATGCTCCCATTGTGAAGTATAGGATTGCGACCGAACAGGGTTCGGTCACATCCTACTTGCTGGGATGGAACCGACGACAGGAGGTCATTCGGTTCCAGTTCCCAAACGATGTCGGACGGACTCCGGTCTGTCCGACATTGTAATCGGGCCCTAAGTCTGCTTTTAGACAGTCCCTGTACCCCCAATAAACTCACGGACAGTAGTCTGGTAGAACAAAACTGAGTTTTAAGCAAACAGACAGTGGATATTTACAAATTGTTTTGGCATTCTGTTTCCTTCCTTTGGAGTCCACCTTGAATGTCTTATGTAAAACCTCAGCAGACCTATCAAGCAGGTCCAGCAATATCTAACACTTTGATGTTAAAACAAGTCCACTGTGATGGAGGCTAGTCTGGCTGGGGAGACAGAAGGGTGTAGGTCTGCGTGTTAGCTATATCTGCTTGTGGCAGGGTAGGTCTTTTTGAAGTTAAATCAAGTCCTTGGGCCCAGCCCACAGGCCATCCTGTCAAGGGCATAACAACAACACCCAATACCCAAGGCGTTTTGTACCTGTACTGGGAGCACATTCACACCGTATTCACGCAGATTGCTAATTACTGTCTGGCAGAAGCTGGAGCGCAAAATACAGATTTAGCTTACAGGGACTTCAGGCAGGGCAAAGGTATATTTCCATAGGTTACTGTTAGAAATGTGGTTACTAGCTGACTGGGGTGTGAGCCCTGGTCAAGCAGCAACCTCAATCCTAGTCAGGGCAAAGCACAAGCACAACCACAAATTAACCTGTGCTTATCCACCTGGTAGCTTAGCACAGAGCAGTCAAGCTTAACTTAGAGGCAATGTGTAAAGTATTTGTGCAACATTTCAAACAGTAAAACTGTGAAAAAAACTATACAAAAAGGATTCCACACCAAATTAGAAAAATAGAGCCCAATTTAACAAATAAAACAGCCAAAATCCAATTCGGAGAACCGGAGATAATCAATTATAAAGTTTTAGGTCGAAATAGCACCAAAATGCACAACTGTCGAAAACTGGTCGTGCCAGACCAGGACAAAGTAACAAGGGCAGGCAGACCTCGATGGAGTGCTGGCTGGCTACAGGGACCCAGTTAGGCCAGCTGAACAGTACCTTAAATCCTGGTTGTGAGCATTGGGTGAATCTGTGTCGAAGATGTGCCGCGCAGCCGAAGCACTTCAAAAAAGATCCTTAGACAAATCTTACCTTTTATTTCCCCACCTGCAAAAAACTGTTATTTCAGCATTAGTATTGTTCAAGATTGATTACAGCAATGCGCTCTTCCTCAATATTCACAAAAAGTGCCTGAATAAATTTCAAGTCCAAAATGCAGCCGCTCGCCTTCTTCTTGGCATTCCCAAAACTCAATCTGTTTCTTCATCATTAAACCTCTTGCATTGGCTTCTGGTTAAGAAGCGGATCAATTTCAAGTCGTTGTGCATTGCCTTTGAATCACTGCATGGTATAGGTCCCGAATTCTACAAGAAAAATATTCTGTGGTACACTCCTCCCAGACACTTCCGATCTGGATCAGCTCACAATCTTATTGTTTCCACATTTAAAAAGGCAAACTGGGAGGTCAGAAGTGTCATTATATGGACAACCTGACTAGGGAACTGTCTCCCTTTGGAACTGAAAATGGAAACCAAACTGCTAGCCTTCAGAAAATTACTTAAAACCTGGCTATTTAACTCTTAAGAGATCCGTATCATTTTCTTTCAGCAACGACCTTCCAGAAACTAGCGCCTAGACACCCTTGGGTATGGAGTGCACTTTATAGATTTTATTTTCCTTTCATTTCATTGGTTCCAAGATGTGGTAAGACTGAGGTGTGAGGTCCTATTGCATTGTCCTCGAGGATCCAGTCGATGGGGCTTGCAATGTGAAGTTTGCCTTCAGGGATTTGGTGTGCAGCTAGCGATGCTTTGGTTCCAAGGAGCTGTGAGGCTGCGATGCAGAGTCCGACATGGTCAGCGAGGCTGCCATCGGCGAGAGATGAGAGGTCCGCGTCATAGATTCTCCACACCATCGGGTGACGTGTTGATTCCGAAGGACTGCGGAGGTGATGCGGGTCTTTGCGACAGGTACAATCCATGCAGCAGCGGCAATGCATCAGTTCTGCTCGGAGATGCACCCCTCCACAGAGGAGATGCGTCATTTCTGTTGGGGATGTGCCGCACAGCAGACAAGACATGTTGGTACTGCTTGGGGATACTCTGCTTAGCAGAGAAGATGCATCAGTTCTGCTGGCAAGCACCTTAGGTCCACATCCAAGGGTCCAGGGCTGAGGTGACACCACATAGCAGGGAAGACTTACAGATAACAGAGTCCAGGTGCAGGGGCAAGGTTGCTGGAAGTAGGTTACGTCTCTGAGCCTTCATATCAGGAGGCCAGTTAACTAGCCCTTGAAGTCACTCTGGGTTCTAGGTTCAAGAGATGCAGGTCCAGTCCTTCTCATCCAGGCAAGGAGGGCAGCAGGGTAGCACAGCAGGGCAGCAGTTCCTCCAGAGCAGCACTCCAGCAGAATGACAGTCCTTCAGCAGCACAGCAGTCCTTCTTACTGGCAGAGTATCCACAGGTCCAGAAGTGTGCTGAAGTGGTGGTGTCTGATGTCCTGAAGTGGGGAGAAGCTTCTTAAGGCATGCCTTTGAAGTGCACAGATGCCCTGCCTTTCCTGCCCTGTCTCAAGACTAACTACAGGGGGTATGCAGCCCTTTGTGTGGAGACAAGACACAGCCTATTCAGGTGTAAGTGAGGCTGGGCCTAGCTCCTCCTTCCCATCCTGTCATTGATGGCCCATCTAGTTACACATAAGCTCCCATTTTGTGTGGCTGTCTAGAAGGAATGCTCAAAGCCCAATCACATGACCAGAGACAGGCTGCAGGCACCAAATGCTAAGAAAAGGAAATGCCAACTTTCTAAAAGTATTCCGAAAGCAGGCACATTATTCACGAACCCAACCGCCGCACTGCTGAAATGGGAAATAATCCCTCAAAGTAAATCACTTGCTCCAAAGTTCACCATTTTTTTAATATAACTGTATACTAAATTTTATGCCGATCAATTCTACCAATGTTCTTTCACATTTAGTCACCACGGAGACAGAATGGTTGCACCTGAATACTTTATTCGCCAATTTCAAATGCCGCCTGCCGCCCATCCAAGCTTTCAACAGTGGCACGTGAGGTCAACCATATTTTAAAGAAAGCTCTTTGTGTCATACCCAATGCATTTCGAGCTTTGCTGGCTCTTCGTCAAGGGTCACTGCAACACATGAAAAAAACAACTCAACTTACTGCTCAATACAAACATGCTATGTGAAATGAAGTGCTACAAAACCCAATTCTTCACCCAAAACGACCCTCTTTACCTACCCCAGTCTCATAATTTAAACAATACCCACTTACTCCAACTCATGTAAACCCATGCCCTCAATCCCCACGCTAAAAGTGCCTCACATCTCCATGTAATCAGTCAAATAACTAGTGACAGTGAGAAGAAAAGAAAACGAAACTCGACTCAAACACCCCGTTTTTTTAAAGAATACTCAACCCTCTGTCAATTACTCTTACACCATTGACTCAACCCCACCTTCCGTAACAGCCTGGCTGCCCTGTGTCACACTAAATCTATGCTAAAACAAGTTACCTCTTCAGAGCCTCAATCGGCAACCTGATCAACCTCGTTGGGGATGTGCCGCACAGCAGACAAGACATGACGGTACTGCTTGGGGATACTCTGTTTAGCAGAGAAGATGCATCAGTTCTGCTGGCAAGCACCTTAGGTCCACTTCCAAGGGTCCAGGGCTGAGGTGACTCCACATAGCAGGGTAGACTTACAGATAACAGAGTCCAGGTGCAGGGGCAAGGTTGCTGGAAGCCGGTTACGTCTCTGAGCCTTCATATCAGGAGGCCAGTTAACTAGCCCTTGAAGTCACTCTGGGTTCTAGGTTCAAGAGATGCAGGTCCAGTCCTTCTCATCCAGGCAAGGAGGGCAGCAGGTAGCAGGGTAGCACAGCAGGGGAGCAGTTCCTCCAGAGCAGCACTCCAGCAGAATGACAGTCCTTCAGCAGCACAGCAGTCCTTCTTACTGGCAGAGTATCCACAGGTCCAGAAGTGTGCTGAAGTGGTGGTGTCTGATGTCCTGAAGTGGGGAGAAGCTTCTTAAGGCATGCCTTTGAAGTGCACAGATGCCCTGCCTTTCCTGCCCTGTCTCAAGACTAACTACAGGGGGTATGCAGCCCTTTGTGTGGAGACAAGACACAGCCTATTCAGGTGTAAGTGAGGCTGGGCCTAGCTCCTCCTTCCCATCCTGTCATTGATGGCCCATCTAGTTACAAATAAGCTCCTATTTTGTGTGGCTGTCTAGAAGGAATGCTCAAAGCCCAATCACAAGACCAGAGACAGGCTGCAGACACCAAATGGCTAAGAAAAGGAAATGCCAACTTTCTAAAAGTGGCATTTTCAGAATTGTGATCTCAAATCTGACTTCACAGAAGTTAGGATTTTAAATTAGGATCCCAGAGACACCAAACATGAAACAGTTATCTACTCCCATTTGGAAATTACACTTATACAATGGAATAAGACCACTCAAATGTTATCCTATGGGAGAGATAGGCTTTGCAGTAGTGAAATACGAATTGGAGAGTACACGTCAAACGTTTTAGAGACACTGCACCCTGCCCATGGGGCTGTTTAGGGCCTACCTTATATGTGACATATGTATTAAAAAGGAAGGTTTGGTTCTGGCGCAAGGCTTATTTAGCCAAGTCGACATGGCAGGGTAAAACTGCACAAATAGACTCTGCAATGTCAAGCCTGAGACAAGTCTGAAGGCTCCTTAAGTGGTTGGCACAATCAGTGCTGCATGCCCACTTGTTACATTTATTTTACAGGTCCACGGTACATGTAGTGCACTTTACTAGGAACTTATAAGTAAATTAAATATGCTAATTGGGTATGAGCAAATGTTACCATGTTTTAGGGAAAAGAGCACAAGCACTTTAGCTCTGTTTAG
This sequence comes from Calotriton arnoldi, assembly GCA_963921515.1. Classification (NCBI taxonomy): domain Eukaryota; kingdom Metazoa; phylum Chordata; class Amphibia; order Caudata; family Salamandridae; genus Calotriton; species Calotriton arnoldi. The sequence goes on along the minus strand of CAWUFW010014003.1, from coordinate 242,289 downwards.
CAGTGTTAAAGCGTGCAGAGTCCTAAGGCCAGCAAAAATGAAGTCAGCTAAAACAGGAGGCCTGAAGGAAAAATGTTAGGGTATAACCATGCCAGGTTTGGCAGTTTCTTTTCCCTAAAATCTAGAAAGAATCTGACTGCACCATCGAAGTGTATTTTTAATAACTATTAAAAATAGGTGTTTAATTATTTTTCTAGCTAGGCCCATTCCTGAGATACAGTATTAGTATTTAATATTGCATCCCAGTGCCTTCCTATAGAACAGCCAATTCTGCTACTGTGAAAATAGCTTTCAGGGGCTAGTTACTGTAACGACATGTGGAACATTATACTTTTACATATCCTGCTTTTAACCCCTTTGCCGCTAGGCCTTTGACCACCCTGTGCTAAGCCTTTTTTTGGCTATTTGGGTTAGTTCGTGCTTAGGCCCCTTAACCTTTAGTCCACATAAGGTATCCACATCAAATTTGCGTCCTTTTTTTCCAGAGGATTCTAAAGGTACCCAGGGTTTGTGGATTCCCCTGGAGGGGACCGAGAAATTAGTCAAAATATAGATAAATGCTTTTTTTTTTTAAATGGGAAAAATGTGCTGCAGAAGAGAGTATCTGTTTTTTCCCTGCAAATGGTATCAACAAAGAGTTTGTGGTGCTGTAATCACCATCTTCCCAGCTTTCAGGAACAGGCAGACTTTTGTCAGAAAACCAACATTTCCCACACAGTTTTGGCATTTTACTGGGACATAGCCTATTTTTCCTATTTTTGTGCTTTCAACCTCCGTCCAGTTAGTGGTAGAAATGGGTGTAAAAGCAATAATGACACCCGGAAGTCTATACAATTCTGAATAGTAGATAAAATTCTGAATTCAGCAAGGGGTCATTTGTGTAGATCCTTCAAGGTTTTCCTATAGAAACTTACAGGTGAAATTAAAAAAAATGAAATTGAGTTGAAAACAAACAGACATTTGTGCCAACGTTTTCACCTGTAACTTCTACTAAGTATGACAGGTCTTTAAAAGAAATATACTGTTTCGTCCACTGGATGCTTCTGGTTTCAGGGATATTGAGAACTTGTAGGTTCACCAAGAACCTGAGGTACCCATAGCCAATAACTAAGCTGCGCCTTGCAATGGTTTTTCATTGTGTACCGTGTATATAGCAATTCATTTGGTAAAGAGTGAAAAATAGGTATCAAGGAAACCTTTGTATTTACGAAATGGGAACAAAATATAGCATTTAGAAGCAGTGGTTATTTGCACATCTCCAAAATTGTGGGTACCCATACTAGCATGTGAATTAGAGGACATTTTTCAAAATGACTTCTTTTTTATGCATTGTCTTAGATTTGGAAGGCAGAACTGCATAGAAAGTCAATTGGTAATAACACTTGTTCTACTATTCTATGTTTCCCTAAGTCTCCCAATAAAAATGGTACCTCATTTTTGGGGTTAGGCCTTTTGCCCACGACAAGAAATGGCCCAAAAAGTAACGTAGATGCATCACATATGTCCAGTGAAAACTGACCCTTTTTTCACAATGTGCCTAGCTGTGGATTTTGGACCCTAGCTCAGCTGGTACCTAAGGAAACATAGCAAGTCTGTACATTTTTGAGAACGAAGCACCTAGGGGAACCAAGGATGGGGTGACTTGTGTGGCTCTCACCAGGTTCTGTTACCCAGAATCCCTTACAAACCTCAAAGTTTGTAAAACAAAAGCCACATTTTCCTCACATTCTGTGATGGAAAGTTCTGGAATCTGCAGGGAGCGACAAACTTCCCCATACCCAGCATTCCCCTTAGTCTCCCGATAAAAATGGCATCTCACTTGTGTAGGTAGGCCTTGTGCCGGCGACAGGAAACAGCCCAAAACCCAACATGGACGCCTCACATTTTTCCAGTGAAAACTGACACTTTTTTCGCAATGTGCCTTGCTTTGGATTTTGGACCCTAGCTCAGCCGGCATCTAAGATAATGTTAAAAATGGGGGTCTCTAGTTGGCAGGTGGTTACCCTGTCCAAGAAGGGGCCCTTCTTCCTAGTCAGGATAAGGGGGATACACTTCTGAAATAACCCCTGCTCACCCCCTTGGTAGCTTGGCACGAGCAGTCAGGCTTATCTCAGAAGCAGTGTGTAAACCATTTGCACATAACCAAAAGTAATACAGTGAAAACACTACAAAAGGACACCACACCAATTTTAGAAAAATAACCGATATTTTATCTGTGTAAACAAGACCAAAAACGATAAAAATCCACCATACAGTTCTCAGAAATATCAATAATCAAAAATAGACTTAAAATATAGGGGCATATTAGCAAGACCGGCGATAAAATCATCGCCGTTTTAGCGACAGGAAACTGCCGCTAAAGCGGCGATAATGGGCTTGCTAATATGCGTTATAGAATTCCAATAGAAGCCCAGGTTAGATGTGCAGGACATCTAACCTGGGCTTCTATTGGAATTCTATAACGCATATTAGCAAGCCCATTATCGCCGTTTTAGCGGCAGTTTCCTGCCACTAAAACAGAGATAATTTTACCACCGGTCTTGCTAATATGCCCCACAGTTCCTTGAAGTTGATAGCTCTGTCTGCGGCTATCACGGTGTCGTGAACAACAAATCCAAACAGTTCTGGCTGACTGCTGCGTCGCAGGCCAGCTACGGTGTCGGATAGACCTGCAAAACAGTACCTTTAGAAATGCAGGGCGTTGTCGACCACTCGTTGATCTCCGCAGTGCCGGCATCAGAATGCATCTTTTCCAGAGGTCGGTGCGGAAGTCGTCGGGCCCTCAAAGTCACATGCATTGCAGATCGAACTCCTCGTGGTTGAAGTCGGGAGCGCCGGCTTCGGCAGGTGTCGGGCTGAGGTGCACAGTCCAGCGGTAAGGTGTGTGGTGCCCTCAGGTAGCGGTGCAGGCAACAGCTCGGTGACGGTCGTCCAGCAGCATCGGTGAGATCAGGGCTGCCGTGCGAAGTGGTGCGGTGCTCGTCGTGGTGCTGGCAGGTCACGGTGCAAGCAGCAGCATCGTTGTTGCTGGAGTGCTGTCGTCAGCTTATGAACTGGAGTTAATGGCACTGGCGTCGGTAGGCCAAGGCTGCGGTGCGGGATGAGGGCGGTGTCCTCGAACCACGGTGCAAGTGGCAGCATTGATGTCGGCATGGGGCGGCATAGTCTGGGATACCAAGGTGGCGTCGTTAAGTGAGGCGGTTCGATGTGCGGTGCCCACATGCCGCTTTGCAAGCAGCAGCTCAGTGGTGGCATCAAACGCCGTTGTCGGTGAGACCAGGGTTGCGGTGCAAAGTGCTGCGGTGCCCTCTTGAGGACACGGAGCCGGCAGCCATATAATTGATGGCATCAGGTTGCTTTTTCTTCTATTGCAGCACAGTGCAATGTGCACAGCGCAATGTGAACAAATGTGATTTGTCCACATTGCATTTTGGACTGTATCCTGTCGCGTGCAATAGGCCAACCCACACAAGTGAGGTACCATTTTTATCGGGAGACGTGGAGGAGTGCTGGCTGCATGGAAGTTTGTGGCTCCCCACAGATTCCATGACTTTCCGACAGAGAAATGTGAGAAAAATGTGTTTCTTTACCAAGTTTGAGGGGTGCAAGTGATTCTGGCTAACAAAACCTGGTGAGAGCCACACACGTCACCCCATCCAAGATTGCCCTAGGTGTCTAGTTTTCAAAAATGTACTGGTTTGCTAGGTGTCCCTAGGTGCTGGCTGAGCTAGGGTCCAAAATCCACAGCTAGGCACATTGTGAAAAAATGGTCAGTTTTCAGTGGAAAAATGTGATGTGTCCACTTTGCATTTTGGGCCATTTCCTGCAGCGGGCACTAGGTACCTCAAGTGAGGTACCATTTTTATTGGGAGACTTGGGGAAGTGCTGGGTGAAAGTTTGTGGCTTCCCACAGATTCCAGAACTTTCCATCACAGAAATGTGAGGAAAATGTGATTTTGTGCAAAATTTGAGGTTTGCTAGGCATTCTGGGTAACAGAATCTGGTGAGAGCCACACAAGTCACCTCATCTTGGATTCCCCTGGGTGTCTAGTTTGCTAAAATGTACAGGTTTGCTAGGTTTCCTTAGGTGCTGGCTGAGCTAGGGTCCAAAATCCACAGCTACGCACATTGCGAAAAAAGCGTCAGTTTTTACTGGAAAAATGTGATTTGTCCACATTGCATTTTGGGCTGTTTCCTGTTGCGTGCAATAGGCCAACCCACACAAGTGAGGTACCATTTTTATCGGGAGACTTGGAGGAGTGCTGAGTGGGTGGAAGTGTGTCGCTCCCTGTAGTTTCCAGAACTTTCCATCACAGGAATGTGAGGAACATGTGTTTTTTTACAAAGTTTGAGGTTTGCAAGGGATTCTGGGAAATAGAACCTTGTGAGAGCCACACAAGTCACCCCTGGGTATCTTGATTTAACAAATGTACAGGTTTGTGAGGTTTCCCTAGGTGCTGGAAGAGCTAGAGCCTAAAATCCACAGCTAGGCACATTGACAAAGAAAAGGTGAGTGCCTAGTGGGGGGTCAGAAAGACTATTCAGTTTGTTTGGGAGTGGGGGCATTGGCATTCCCATTTTGGGTAGTCTCCACCCCTAAAGTTACATTTCAAAAAATCCCTGCTGTCTACTGTTTTTTCTGCCCCCTGTGGGGGGCAGAAAGCTGGTTTGCAATTACATTTTGGTGGGGGCATGGTCTTGCCCAGTGTGGCCAGCCCCCACCCCTTTTTTTATAAAAAATAAATAAATTAAATCCTTGGGTCTAGCGGGCTTTCTGCCCCCATAGGAAGTAATATCCTCCATCTGCCCCCGGGGGGACAGAAAGGCTGTCTTATTTTGGGGGGCATTGGCATGCCCATGTTGTGAGCAGCCCCCACCCCTAAATTTACATTTAACAAATCCCTGGTGCCTAGTATGCTTTCTGCACCCGGGGGTAGATTGGGGGCTATTGCCCCCATCTGCCTCCTGGGGGGTGGTAGAAAGAATTAATTTTGGCCAACACGTTGGGGGGGAGCAAAAGCCCTTGCCCAAGGGGCCTCTTCCCCTCCCTGGGGTCTAATGGTGGATCCCTGCTTAGAGATCGCCCTACTGTGGTGATCCCCAAGAAGGGATCCACTAGGGAGGGGTACCATTGGAAAGGTGAGATTATCCCCTTTCCAATGATACCTCTCCAATCTACCTACATGCTCTGGGGCTGAGATAGTCCAGCGAGCACGTAGGTAGTGAAAGTGAAACAATCCGATCAACTCATTTAACTTTTGTTTTCAATGAAATGACATCAGCGCGCCATGCGCGCTGATCGTCATTTCACTAAAAAAATCAGAACAGCATCTAGAGCAGGGGAAGCTCTTCCCAAGCTCCTGAGGCTGTTTTGGAACAAAGGAAATCCCTCTGGCGCCCGCGCCAGAGAAATTTCAGGTGCCATGTGCTCAAACGTGCATGAGCCGTCCGGCACACACGAGCACTGTTGCGTCAGAAGGCTCCCATGCATCCGACATATGGAACGGGTTAAAAAATACCATGCACTCTGCCTTTATCGGCACTAAGGAGTACCTTAGATGTGACTTATTACAATTTAAAAAAAAGGTTTAGGTTTATCGCAGTACTTATCAATAGAGGGGAGGAAGAAGCAGAGGTCCATTCAGCTTCCAAATGATACTGGTTATTAATCCATAAAGGTGGGGGTGAACCACAATTGTCTCAATGCCAGAGTCTCAAGGAACATTTCTTTGAAGACCCTCAGCCACACAATGCCAGTCTGCAGTGTATGTTGGCACCGCTTAGTGTGGTTTGGTGGATAGCGTCATCAGCGGGTCTGTCAATCAAGTGTCCCGTTCTCCAAGTGGCTCGGTAACCTCCACCTGGAGGGAAACTGCCTGGATATCCACAGTGGTAAGTGCGTTAAAATCATCTCCTATCTTGTAGAAAAATCTTTATTTGGGGAAAAAAGAAAGATGAGGATAAGTCTAAAAACAAGGGTGGTGCTGAGTGGACAAGTCACTGATCCATGACACCTGGTGATCGGGTCAACATGTTTCAGCCTAAAACAGCCCCAATGGATCTATGGCCTTCATCAAGACCAACAATATTGGGGCCCCAGTCTCTTAGGGCTTGCCTAAAGGCAAAAAAGGGGGGCTTCACTCACCCATCTTCGTCTGTGAGCACACTTAATTGGCTCCGTCTTTGAGCCTAAACCTGGGAGAAAAGTAGAAAAAATCAGCAGATTAGAATTAGCTCCCAAAACACCCAATTTGACACTCTAAAAAATTGTAGACAGAGATATAGCTGGTTACGTCATGAAAATAATATAAGTGAAATCATGAAAATGTGTAACTGAAACCAAAAAATCAAGGGCATTGCTTTGCATGGAGAACTATGGAGTGAAGCATCGTACTCTCTCAAATTAACAGAAAACTGTACTTTAAGGTATACAGTGTTAAATAAGGGGAATTTTAAATAGCAAGTGATATTGAAGGACACTGCTTTGCGAGAAAGACTGTGGGGCAACTGAAGATCCTACTCCATGATTGCGGAGAACCATCACCATCATGCTAGAAGAAGTGGAGGTTAACCATTTGATCTCCAAAATTGAAGCACCTTAGTTTTGTTCTTTGCACAAGATGCATAAAAACAGGTCAACCCCCACCAGGTCACCCAATTGTGTCTGGCATAGATTCTATCCTGGAACCATTGTCCCAGTTTGTGGACTTCTTCCTCAGACTTATTGTCCAAAAAACACCCATCTATCTCAAGGACACCAGAGATCTCCTCTACCATCTAAAAGTTCTAATATATGATCAGAGCACTCACCTGCTAGTAGGCTTAGACATAGAGAGCCTATATACAAGCCTCCCTCAAGATTCCATGCTACAGACAGTCGAAGATATCCTCTTCAAAGGAAAATGGCATTACAATACACCCAGACAATTCTTCTTAGAATGTTGCCGTCTAGCCCTGATGGAGAACTTTTTTAGTATGAGGGTACCTTGTACCTCCGGACCCACGGAACATCAATGGGACCACCTTTGCCCCCAGCCTGGCACAACATTATGTCAGTTCCTTTGAGGACAAGCACAACCTCAAAGTTTTCAATCCCTACAGAACAACGATCAGTTTTGGAAACGATACATCAACGATAAATTGATAGTTTGGCAAGGATCATCAGAAACCAAACTGGAAGTGATAAAACGCCACAACTCTCGCAATAAATTTCTTAAATTCATATACATTACACACAAGAACACTTTGGATTTTCTGGACTGCCGATGGCTCAAACTTTTCACAGTCTGACCACCAAGAGCAGCCTCCTTCCTTCAACAGTTTCATCCACACCCGTTGAGGGAAAATCTCCCCTACAGACAGTTCTTACAAATACGGCGTAACTGCAGTGATGTAGTGGATTACAGAAAGCAAGCTCTTGTTCTGCAAGAAAGAGAGAGACTATCCCAATCACATCATCAATAAGTGGAAGAAGAGAGCCAGGAATCAAAACCAAAATAACCTCCTGGAGGAAACAGTTAACACAAAAGAGAAGGATATCCTCACTTGTGTGACCACCTACAGCGCAGTGTCCAACAGTATCAAAAAAGCTGTGAACAAACACTGGAACATCATTACTTATGGGTCCTTGAAGTGGCCAAAACCAAGATTCACCCATAAGAAGAGTAAAAATATCCAAGACAAGTTGGTTCAAACATGACCATCTAAAAAGAAAGAGAAAACAGACATGGTGCTAACAACTTGTGGCTTCGCTTCTGCAACAGGGCATTACCCCTGTGGGTCATGTGCAGTATGTCATCAGACAAAAGAGACAAAGACACTCACATTGAGTGATAATTTGGTATGGACTCTTAAACATCACACAAACTGCAATACCACTCATACAATATACATGATTACTTGTCCATGTAGATTAAGATACATTGGAATGACCTGCCACAAAGTCAAAATACAGATTGGAAAACACCACAGCAACATCAGGTGCAAAAAAGACACCACAAGGATGAGCAACCATTATCTCACCTCTCAACATAAAGCAAATGAAATTGAATGGGTGATTTTAGAAACACTTGATGAGGCAGACAGTGATGCCGAACGTATCCTCTTTTAGAAAGAACAGAGATGGGTATACCGTCTCAAAACCTTTGTGACTTGAGTTAATGACAATGTTCCCCAGTTGGAATTTAGCTAGCAATAATATCCTCAAGGCACCGACAACAGCATAGTACAACTAGTAACATCACATCTTTTCCAATGATGGTCTCGGACATAATTAACGTACCCATATTGCACCCGTAAGTACAACTCAATAAGAGGTGACATTACCTATTGCAATTCCAGTGCCCTATTACTCTCAACATCCTTTGTTTTTTGTTGAACAAATGCGCAGACATTTGCCACGTGTATGTGTATCAGGCCTCATTAGCAAGAGCGCACCTCACTCGTAACACCAGTCTGCTTCTGCCAAGCCAGTTTATTTGCCTTGGGGTAATTATGGCAACCTTTTTCCCACAATGACGACACAGCCTTTAGCAGCCACATTCTGAATACAAATCTTTGTGATGTTTATAATCAAGCTAGATTTCAAAACATTGCTAGGCATTCTGTTTTCTTTTTCAAGTGGAACCTTCATTGACGATAGTGCCTACAGCATTTCTAGTGCTCTTTTTTACATCCTTTGTTTTATTGTTGATTAAATGCGTAGTGGTTGGCCTAGTGCATCAGGCTTCACAGACAAAAGCGCACCTCACTCGTAACACTGCTTATTTACCTAGTGGTAACCATGGCAACCATTTTCCCACACTAGAACTTCCACAGCAGCTTTCGTGACATGCTGCTCCTTTTTGGCCCCATGAGCATTTGAGCTATAAATACCAGGCCTCTTCAAACCACTTCTGGCATTCGGTTAGGGAGAGGCATGCAAGAAGGCTGCTGTGGACTGTTTCAAGCAAAGCAAATGCTTCTGTTAGGACGCTTAGAGCCTACAGCATTAGGGCAAAGTTTCCTTTTGCAGAAAGCAAGTGTTATTTAACTCGCATCCTCTGCCTTCTTTTTCCCTTTCCGAACTTGATTTCCAGGCTTTACTGTTGTCCTTAAATATCCCTCCACAACTATGAAGCTTTTGGAATGCCTGCTTGAGGTAAAATAACCTTCATTTTTGCTGCCTATATTTATCAATGTTTTGAATTTTCTATTACCCACCCAGCAAGCATAACTTCCCTCTCAATGGATACACACTGATCATTTTTAATTTTCATTTCAAGTGTCTTGATAGAGTACCTTGCCCCCACAGTTTTTCTCGCAATTCAGCATCCTTCAATATCACTTACCATTTGAAATTCCCCACTGTCTACCTTAGAGTACACTTTTCTGGTAATTTTGAGATGCTTCACTCCATAGTTCTCCATGAAAGGAAGTGCCCATGATTTTTTGGTTTCACCTACACATTTTCTTGCTCTCTCTTACATTATTTTCATGCTATTGTTGTATTCCTCTTAGGATGTCCGTATATAGGTTTTCCTGTATCATGTCCTTATATAGGCACAATTCGCCCTGCCCTTATATAGGCATAAAATCCCAGTCCTTATTTAGGCATTAAACCATGCACTCCAAATACAGACATGGTCCCCGACATCCGTCCACCCTAAACGTCACAACGAGTTCTTGAAGAACAGACCCTTAGGCTTCGGGAGTTTCCCTAGCACAGGACTATTGATTTCTTCAAGGACTCATCTATTATGCATGAACCATTATACCTTAGGGGTTCATTCATGACGTCTTCTGCTGTCCGACTTACGTCAATGCTAACATTGAGAGGTACCTCTCAGGTATAAATATACCTTCCCTAGCCCTTGAAAACTTGAGGAGACCTCGACTTCAGAGGAGCCCGTATCCCGGCCTGACGCACTGAGAAGACGCTGTCATCCCTGCATGCAGAGAGTCCAGCTTCCAGTGATCTGACTTCCCTTGCGGGGTGTTGGAGTTCAAGTCTGGAAAGAGATTCCCACCTCTCTCATTCTTAAGGTATGGAGCTGACTAGAACCTAGAGGGACTCTTGGCATACTAGGCATACTTGGCATACTAGGCATACTAGGCATACTAGACTTAATATACTCTTAGTATACCATAGTAAGGAATACTTCACCTACTTCATACCTCTCCCTACACCTAGGTTAGGTTAGGTATATTGAGGTAGAACTAGTTTAGAAACGCATCGTATGAGTACTCGCATTTTAGTCTATGTTATTTATGTAAATGAATATCTACTAAAGATCATGCTAGCGCAGTATTATTTATTTCTACTGCTTACGCTGTACATTATTTATCTTGCATACTGTCTTGTGATCGTAACAGCACATATTACTTACACGAGAAACAAGACTGTTCAATAAATCTTTTATTGAAACGCCCGTCTATTCTTTCTGTGTAACTTTGAGGAAAACTAAGTATGCACGATTGAGCTGAGTGAAACGGTTATCTATTGTTTCCACAACTCTGGGACACGTTCTGATTCTAAAGGGAAACAAAGTGGTCATGTTTTGCGGCTGCCAGAAACTACTCCTTCTTGTTGTCAAGGAGTTTCTAGTGGCCTCTGAGCTAGCTGGCACAAGTAATTAAGTTTAATATACTTCGATAGGGACATACCGACCTCAGTCCTATGTCAAGCCTATAGGATATATTATTCCAATGCGCAGAGCCTATTAGGGAAATAGGAGCTACACTACATGGCGCCCAACGTGGGGCAAGGCGGTAATTCAACGCTAGATACTGAGTAACTCAGCCGTGCTTTTTCTCTCAGAGACCCCTACCCATATACTCCAAAAGACGTCTGGAGTGGGCAGGGTTAGGTATCCACCACGGCTACATAGGGAAACACCCTATATATTAGCTGTTTGGTTTGCTCAACGTTGAAGGACACAGTGTTCCAAAATATTGTGCACCTTATCTTTGTTTCATTGAAACTAGTTCTACATTTTTTTTTTTCAAAATGCCTGGCTCCGACACTGAGACCGGAAACAGTGAAGTTCCGGGTCAACCAGCTTTAAGAGCTTTAAACATTACCGGTTTAGATGGAACCGAGGAGGGTGTTATAGACATCCATCCAAACTTAAGAAGAGCCATCACTCTAAAACTCATAAAACACGGCCTACCACCAAGAGGTGGTAGAGCAGTTTTCGTGATAGAGGCACACGAATCCTTTCAGACAGAGGTATTCTACTCATGGGTAATATTTCCTGAATCCAATCCAGTTACACACATGTTTCACTTCTACAAAGAAGATGATCCACCAGAGGAATATATTCCTTTCGAGGATATTGAAATTCCACTAACATACCAGGAGCATCAGCTCTGGTTTAAAGGCGCACTAAAACATCACAAAAACATTACCAGGCTCGGTCCACTAGGTAGACCAGGAGCAACATGGCCGATTCTAGTCGGCTACACACCTCATCCTGACATTGAAGAGATGTCAGACGAGGAATTACTTACTCAACTCACAGAGTTAATAAAAATCTACAGATAATTGGTCCAATATGTCATGCGGACTTTTACAGTTCAACAACCATTAACCATTCCAAATCAAACCCCTCACCAGGGGAATACACTAAAAATTACACCACAGACTCTATACGCAGTCATGGGTAAAATGCCCACAAAACGTGAGCAAATTCCATTCTGGATAGCTCAAAAAATTACTCAAATCGAAGCAGTATTTCCAAATACTAGCCCGTATGAGAAACACAGAATACTAACAATCAGTTTACCAATGGGGATCACACCACAACTGGAAGACTGTACCACTTGGGGCTCAGTCTTTGCTGCCATCTATACTAAAACACATGGTATTCCATCAATTGCGGTAATACCAGATGTCCTGAAACAAATTCAAAATGAATACGGGGCAGAGCCTGCTCTGAATTTAGGTATGAAATTACTGAAATTTTTGAACAGGTCTCAACAATAATATTGTCTAATATTAAAGGGGAGGCAGCAGCAGTGGCGATCCGCCAACGATTAAGGGAATTCGATGTTACAGAACATCAAACTGAGCTTCCCAGAATAATTGAACAATCATATGCAGAATTAGGCAGAGATAGTTTGGGTGGAAGACCAGTGAAACCAAAACTATCTGAAAGTCCTGAGAAGGACTCTATTAAACAAACTCCTACATCTTCTAAAAAGTAGTGGGAGTCTACTAAACAAAAATCAAACGAGAAACGTTCTCAATCCCGAGGTAAGTCTCCTCAAAAGGAGCCCTCTGAAAGGAGGTATAACCTCAGGAATAGGGATAATTTGAGAAAACCTGACAGGTATCAAGATTAAGGGTGGGCGGCAAATTCCGTTCCGCTCGCGGAACTTGCAAAATTTCGGCATTTCCGCGTTCCGCGCGGAACGCGGAAATGTCGAAACTTCCGCGATCCGCGGCGGAACGGAATTCGGGTGCAAGAAAGCACTGAAGCAGGTGCCCGAGTTGATAAATATGCAGGGCAGGTGTGCAGAATTCGTGAGCGTGGTTAAGCAGGTGTGCCTTCTCTCCATTTCCAACGTGAAAAGTTAGCTGTAATCCCCGATGGAGGTCTTTGCATCCTTCATTTTCTCGAGCGCAATCCCCGTGTAGAATGATGGACAGCTTAATCAAAGGACCCCAGCGCTTTCGGCGCGGTGGCAAAGTTACAGACACACAGGTCACTGGGGTCAATTCTTCTGGACCTTTACGCAGCTGTAGTGTAGGAAAGGCACTATACATTTACCCAACGATTTAGCACTTACTGATTAGCCAGTAGAAAGTACTCCAGTTGAGTAGAGGTATTGCACAAAACGGTGGCATCTTCGTGGATAAATATGCAGGGCAGGTGTGCAGAATTCGTGAGCGTGTTTAAGCAGATGTGCCTTCTCTCCATTTCCAACGTGAAAAGTTAGCTGTAATCCTTGATAGAGGTCTTTGCATCCTTGATTTTCCGAGCTCAATCCTCGTGTAGAATTCGTGAGCGTGGTTAAGCAGATGTGCCTTCTTCCCATGTCCAGCCGGAAAAGTTAGCTCCAATCCTTGATGGATGTCTTTGCATCCTTGATTTTCTCGAGCGCAATCCTCGTGTAGTTCCTGTGACCAGGAGGTTCCTTCTCCTCGTCTGCCGCTGAGATCCTGCTCTGACCCTTTTTAAACAAGAGGCATGTGAACTGGCCTAGAAGCCCCGCCTGTTTGGCCCCGCCCCACATACACTAGCGGTATGTAACGTCTTCCCGCCCTTTCCCCACTATGATGGACAGCTTAATCAAAGCACCCCGGCGCTTTCGGCGCGGTGGCAAAGTTACAGACACCCAGGTCACTGGGGTCAATTCTTCTGGACCTTTACGCAGCTGTAGTGTAGGAAAGGCACTATACATTTACCCAACGAGGTAGCACTTACTGATTAGCCAGTAGAAAGTACTCCAGTTGAGTAGAGGTATTGCACAAAACGGTGGCATCTTCGTGGATAAATATGCAGGGCAGGTGTGCAGAATTCGTGAGCGTGGTTAAGCAGATGTGCCTTCTCTCCATTTCCAACGTGAAAAGTTAGCTGTAATCCTTGATAGAGGTCTTTGCATCCTTGATTTTCCGAGCTCAATCCTCGTGTAGAATTCGTGAGCGTGGTTAAGCAGATGTGCCTTCTTCCCATGTCCAGCCGGAAAAGTTAGCTCCAATCCTTGATGGATGTCTTTGCATCCTTGATTTTCTCGAGCGCAATCCTCGTGTAGTTCCTATGACCAGGAGGTTCCTTCTCCTCGTCTGCCGCTGAGATCCTGCTCTGACCCTATTTAAACAAGAGGCATGTGAACTGGCCTAGAAGCCCCGCCCGTTTGGCCCCGCCCCACATACACTAGCGGTATGCAACGTCTTCCCGCCCTTTCCCCACTATGATGGACAGCTTAATCAAAGGACCCCGGCACTTTCGGCGCGGTGGCAAAGTTACAGACACCCAGGTCACTGGGGACAATTCTTCTGGTCCTTTACGCAGCTGTAGTGTAGGGAAGGCACTATACATTTACCCAACGAGGTAGCACTTACTGATTAGCCAGTAGAAAGTACTCCAGTTGAGTAGAGGTATTGCACAAAACGGTGGCATCTTCGTGGATAAATATGCAGGGCAGGATTCAACGGGCGCAGCAAAATCTCTGCGAGCACGCGAAGTTCCGCGTGCTCGCGGAGATTTCTTGCCGTTTCGCGGAATTTCGCGGAACGCAACTCCGCAAATTCCGCCCACCCTTAATCAAGATACTGATACACTTTCCTCTCGTACCTTTCAGATCTCGTCAAGGACTTCGGAAAGAAGAGGATGATCAGAAAATCGAGAAGAACACGTGAAAGTCAAAGAAGATAAACACACTCCAAAAAATAAAACAAAACCTCAATTCTCCAAAAATAAAGTAGCAGGTCTGAAGATCAGACGTGCCGAGAATACTGAGAACACAACTCAAGAACGGAGAATGGGCTCAGACAATGCTGGACAGTGCAGCAGAAGTCACAATAGTTCGCCAGAACCTGAGGGAACTTCTGGAGATAGTGGACTTGAATGAGTACATTACAGTTGAGACTGTAGACACCAGGGTTAGTACTCCACAAAGGTTATATGAAATAACACTCCGAATGGAGGGAGACATACCTAGACAGGTGAAAGCACTTTTTGGGAAAAACTTTCAAGGGGCTATGACATACTTCTAGCAGAAAAAGACTGGCCACCACAATTTGTCAGGGAGTGCCCACATGGCGAGGACATTATTATGCCTGCCTTCTCCAACCATATTCCAATACATCTAAAGTATACTTATGCCAGGAAATGGGCAGTAGCCCAGGCCCCAGCATTATATAAAAATCATGTAGGATGGGATGAGGACTCACCTCACCATAAAATAAATCTGAAACATGAACCAACTGCACAAAGGCAGTATCCAATAAAGCAAGAAGCTAAAAAACAGGTCAGGGAGATCTTAGATCAACTTGAATACCAAGGGGTGATTGAAACATGCACCTCCTCAATGAACAATCCTTTGTTTCCTGTCTCCAAACCAGACAACACCTATCGTCTAGTTTTGGATTACAGACACTTAAACACTTGTTGTAAAACATTTGCAGTGCAAAATGCACATAGCACAGCATTAATGAATAACATTGTGCGTAAAAAATATAAAACCACATTAGACATCTCAAATGGTTTCTTTTGTCAAAACATAGCACCTGAAAGCAGGTACTTAACATCATTCTCCATAATGGGGACCCAGCGTCAATTTTGTCGACTCCCACAAGGGTTCAAGAACAGCCCAGGGTTATTCTCAGCGAGAGTAACAGAGTTACTACAAATTTATGACAATGAGGCATTGTCCTAAGTCGATGACATCTATCTGACGGACGATGACCTGGACAAACACTTGAACAGGGTAAGCACCATTATACTGGGCTTCGCCTCTGAGGGCTACAAGTTCAACTTTAAAAAGTCCTGAATTGCCCATCTCAATGTCCTATTTCTAGGATATGAGCTTTCAAGTGAAGGCAAGAGCTTGGCAGCTAACTTTTAGGAAAGTGTGCGCTGCTCCAACCTCCAAAAACGCTAAAAAACTTACAATCCATCCTGGGTTTCCTAAATTTTGGAAGAACATACATTCTAAACTACGCAGAAAGGGTTAAACCTCTCTACGCATTAATCAAACCTGATTTTTCAATCAAGAATTGGACACAAGAACACACAGAAATGTTGCGTTCACTACAGGCTAACATGTTAGCAACAAATCACTTACAAACACGCGTAAGTCAACGCAACCTGGTGATCCGAATAATTTCGGGTCAATGCGGATTCACCTACTTAAACACAAGAGGGTTCAGCACTATACAGCAAATTTATAACAGTTCAATATCAGTGATTTAAGGAAGCAATGAGCACACAGAACGATGTCCAGATCACCGATGTGAATGTCTTAAAAGGATTTTCTCTTTATTTCATTTTTTCATAAAAGCAGAAGATCATAGCCATAGCCGACACGTTTCATCTCTAAAAGAGACTTCTTCAGGGCTTCACAGAGTAACAAAAGAGGGTGTTCACTTTGACGTTTATACAATTCAACCGGAAAACCGAGAATCCAATTTTCAGAAGAATCCAGAAACCAGGTACACTTGAGTCACGGGCTACCATGCCTTTACTGATAATGTCTACTATATAAGAAGTCTTCTGAAAATTGGATTCTCGGTTTTCCGGTTGAATTTTATAAACGTCAAAGTGAACACCCTCTTTTGTTACTCTGTGAAGCCCTGAAGAAGTCTCTTTTAGAGACGAAACGCGTCGGCTATGGCTATGATCTTCTGCTTTTATGAAAAAATGAAATAAAGAGAAAATCCTTTTAAGACATTCACATCGGTGATCTGGACATCGGTCTGTGTGCTCATTGCTTCCTTAAATCACTGATATTGAACTGTAATACATTTGCTGTATAGTGCTGAACCCTCTTGTGTTTAAAGTTGTTGCAGGATTTTTTCCTAGTTAAGGAGTACAGAGGGGAGTACTCTTTGGTTCCTTGCACTACAGGATACCTCAAGACACTTTTCATTTGTTAGGTGCGGTCTCTAACAGCCTCTACCCTCTTCCTTTTTGCATTGGATTCATCTACTTAACCTTCAATGAGGGTGAGAAAATACCAATCGCATACAAATCTCATTTGTACACACAAGCGGAAATGCGCTTCACTTCAACAGAAAAAATTCTGACAGCAGTTCAAACCGCTGTAGCAAAAGAAAGAGCCCTAGCACAAGGGAAACACATTATTGTCGTAACCCCAGTACCGGCTTTAGAAGCGGTCACAAAAGCAAGCATTCCAAATGCTAAAGCATTACATCCAAGATGGATACATTGGGTTAATTCTCTTGCTGCAACAGATGTTGAATATGTTTTTGATCCTGATTTAAAAACACAAGCATTCCTGCAATATGAACAAGAATGTCCTCTGCCTACTGAAATTCTGCCTCTCGATCAGTACAAATTCATAATTTACACTGACGGATCCGCAGAACCCGCAACAGGGGGTAAGCAAGCTTACAGTGCAGCGTGTGCAATCGTTAAAGGTCGCATGCGAAATGGCATCTTCAGACCTATGGTCACAAAAACTCAATCTCTAGGAGATTGTACAGCTCAGCGAGCTGAACTACAAGCATTCAAACTGGCACTTGAAAGTACAGATCGAGAATTCCCCACACTAATAGTGTGCGATTCCTTTTACTGTGTTCAGTCGTATAATGAATATATACAAAACTGGCTTGAAAATGGATTCAAAGATGCGAAAGGTGGCACAATAAAGCATAAAACGCTTTGGGAACAAGTAGTTCAGTTGAAAAACGAACTACCAAAGGCTCACGTGATCCACACACTGAGTCATCAACGTGACGGCGTTCACATTGCAGGGAATTCATTGGCTGACGAAGCCGCAAAGGGGGCTGTTTAGACGGCTTCCGTAGCTGCGATCACTCGTTCAAAAACAAAAATAGACAGTGAGATAATGTTGGCTGTCAATGCTACAAGCAAAGGCAGTGGTGCAGCGTTACCAAAAAAGTTTCCACTCAAGTACTCTTATGTAATTGATGCGAACAACGTTCCTTTTGCTCGAATCCCTGGAGTGGGGGATAGGGTAATTCCAAACATGGAACGTAGAGCAGCTTTAATTTATGAAGCACATTTGGGGTAGGGTCTGTCACATCAAGGGATCTCTAAAACAATATTGACGTTAAAAGAGATGTACTGGTGGCCTGGAATGAATACAGAAATCCACATCTTCATCAATAACTGCATAGACTGTAAGGTACAGCGTGAGGCAGAATGCCACCAGACACCATGCTACGAATGTAGCTGCCCTGCACAGACACCATTGTTAGACAGCATTAGACTATCTACGCACATGCGTCCTTCTGGACACATGCAATCCCACAAACACTGAATCAAGGTTCCTATGGATATGGCCTCAGCGCTCGGCTGACGCTCGAACTGTTATAAAAGATTTGCGAGTCTTTATCGGCACATACGCAATAGGCACGCTACATTCTGACCAGGGCCCTGCGTATAGCTCTCGGGCTTACAAAGAAGCCATGGCCAGTCTGGGCATTGCATTGCGGTACTCCTCTCCATTCCATCCTGAGGGAAATTCGGTTGTGGAAAGGAAAAACCGGGACATAAAGCAGTCTATAACAGCTAGGGTATTAGGTTCGGGTGATGGGTGGGTCAAACATCTTTATGGGGTCCAACGCTCATTAAATAACTTGCCAAGAAGTTCTCTAGGGGGGGTCACTCCATATGAGGTCCTATTTGGGACAAGAATGTGTGTACCAGACCTCGATCACGTAGGCACAGTGGTGGAAAATAAACCGTTTGATATCAAAGATCGTTTGGCTGTTTTACAGGAACTCAATGAACTGAGATCAAAACAAAGCAACGTATTCCTGCAGCCAACCACCACTGGGGAAAAACCGGCGGTCCCAGCAAGGCCTGTCTGGATTCCAAAAGTTGGGGATCTAGTCAGAGAAAAGATTGCGGACAAGAAGGAATTTGAACCTTCTTACAGACAACCAGTACCTGTCCTAGCAGTTCAAGGAACAAGAACAGTACTTCTGCCGCCCCTTGCTGGAAGAAAGGAGAAAAGATTTGTGTCCATCGACCTAATCAAACCACAGTATGTGGCCAATACTAAATAGTAGGCCTCGTGGACTCCGACCTAGTAGCAGACGCACTCCTCTCGCTACTAACCAAGAGGTTCAGACTGAAAGACTGATAACCATCGAGAATTCAGCAGTAACAGATGAAGGACTGAGCAACAATGCAATGGAACTCATCCCTCTTGAAAATCAAGTAACAGTTCGTCCAAATACACCTGTCTACACCAATGTAGCAAGTGATCAATTGGCTCCAGCGATTTCTACAAATCCTGATGCAATTTCAACAATTGACAGAACTGCTTCTGGCTATTTCATTAACTTTGATACGTTCTCAGAAGATCCGAGTGAACCTGAAACGACGTCAGCATCATTAACATTCAAGCAGCAAGTACAAGACTTTCTTCACTTTCTGAAAAAAACTTATCTGGTTTCACCATGGATTGAACTCTGGATTATTTCTGGAATATTTGTTTTCCTGCTTTGGCTAGCTTTGGTTATGACTATGAGCGTGGTTATAAATGGCAGATACATCCATGTGAACACTGAAAGAAAAAAAGTGAACTTACTTTTGAAACCTCATAAATCTTCCCATCGTGAAGCAAGAGACTTGTCAACAGTGAACATCACAACCGTTCCTATACAGGATGGTATAGTGTGGGACAAAACAGATTTTGATATATTCGGCCCGACGGAACAATTGAACATTCCACATTTGTTTAAAATTTCACTAAGTGATCTCATTTCGTCCAGTACCTATTCAGATGATTGGGACTTTGAGACTGTTAACAACATAATGTTTAACCTAGAAAAATCTGCTGCATTTTCTAAAAGTGAATATTTAGAGGGTTCATCAGACTATGAACAGCTGTATTGCTATAACCACTATGGTCATCATTATTTGCATAAATCTGCATACCCTAGAAATGTGTTTATGTTTAACCAATGGGAGCATTGTCCTAAACCACCAAAAGGTAGTTCAAAAACATTTGTCAACAAGTTTCCATATTTGTCAGGTTATAATACATCTGTTCCAGAAACGTTTTACTATAAAAATGTAAACAAAACAGGACTGAAAATTATGTTAACAAATACAAAACAGATTTACTCTGCAGCATTTATTGCCCAACTGTCTAGACAAGGTTTCGACTTATGGAAGGACACAATAGACACAAAAACTGTCTGGGGTACTAAAGATTGGCAAGTGCAGGGGATAGAAGCTTTATTTAGAGCTTGCATCATCCCTGAACAAATAATGTTTTTGAATGAAACTGTCCAACAAACATCTTGTCTTGGACTAGCCAAGATCAAAGAGATGAAAACACCTTCTGTACCAACACCTGCAAGTGATAACAATACACAGGCAGCGGTGACAGTTGACACAATACTACAACTCAACAGATCTAATCCTGATTGGAGAAAATGGTTGATCTGGCCCACAGACACAAACAACTGTCAGGAAAGATTCCTGAATAAAACTCAGGGTTTTACTATTCATAGGCCAGACCCAAGATATGTCCAAAGACAGCATCCGGGGGTAGTAACAACATATAGTGTAGGAAAATTATGCCTCGATTGGCTGCATAAATCTACACTACAGGATGTGAAACAACACTTATCCTTACTTAAAGAGGATGCAGACCTTAGGGAATTCTTGCTGGACCAAGAAAACCGCGTCTAAAACTTTTCATATATGCCGGCATTTATGCTGCCTATAATGAAGCATGAAAAGTGTCACAAATAGAGGCTGCAGAACGAATACGTGAACTTGATCGTATTAATTTAGAGAAAACCCTCTCTGTAGTCGACAATGGGTTAACAACTTTGTCCTCCAGAATATATTCACTGGACGGCATTGTATCCTCTGCTATCGACATACTGGAACAAGATTTGGCGATGTTACAACAAGGCCAGTCTCAATTACGTTCTATTGTGTTATTAAGCTGGACGCTGCAATCTTTGCGAGCGGGCTATGTGCCTTGGCGTTTTATCAACACAACGGCTCTGTTTGCAGAATACAATCTAACTGATAAACAGATCGAACTGGCACAAAGAGGAGCAAAGTATACAGTGCTGCGCATTGAAAAACTGGAAAAGTTACCATTCACAGTGGCAGAAAAAACAGCTACAGAATGGCTTATTCATGGCAAAATCACACTACCTGTGACTACTTTTCAGTTTCAGTATTGCCTCAAACAAATGCAAGCAGGCAAATATGAAAGGTTGGGTAAGGAATACATCAAGACATCTTGGAATTTATCAAACACATATAGATGTTGGAGTGGGGATCTTGAAGTGTTTCTGAGCGGTACACACTGTAAAAATGCACTTAGCGGTTCACTAATATGTCAGGACATTTCTTTACACGGGGCTTGTAATGGTTCTGTGGCAAATTTGTCTTGCCACCAGCAGGGTACACCAGCTGCTGTGATTAATCCAACATTTGGACAACTTTCTAATGGGAGTTACCTCATGTTGAATGATCAGAGATGCTGTGGCATGTTGCCAGGCATCCCATATCTAGTAACGGTGAACTCCAGGGTCACTTGCTGTATGCAAGTATTGTTTGCCCCGATAGACACAGTCAGGGAGTCGCCTTTGTGGCCTTCGCTGAACGTCTCTTTTATAAGATTTGATACTTTAAGCAGAATGAAAGCCATGCTTTTACAACAAACAGTGCCTTTGACCTCGGCCAAAGAAACCTATGATCTACAAGTAGCAAGGACTTCGGCTGAGATACAGTCTTTAATACGTACAAACTGCCCTATACATTTTGTAGAAATGATAGCACGTATCTTCAACATGTCTGATACAAGTGGAATTGTACATGTATTTAAGAGCATCTGTTCCGGCCTGTTAACACCTTTCCAGGCAATACTCGGAATCATCCCAAACTTTGCACATTCGGTGTTTGGTGGCATACCATTAATTCTAGCACTTGTTGCCGGAATTCTATTTCTCTTCCTGCTATTACGCTATTGCCAGCCTATTCGCAGACATCACTCCGAGCGAAATGGAGAAAGCTCTCCTTGAACGAAAGTGCCGTGAGCGAATAGTACAGCTTTGGGCATGAATCGTCTACGGGAACTTAATACCACGTGGTTCCTGTCGTTCAGACCAATCTGGCAAGATTGCATCTTACCTGTTCTACGATGCCTGCTATGCGGTGAAGAATGCGTGTTGGACACCTGTCTAACATTTCCGTCAGCTACGCCAACGGATATCGATACTCTGCTGGACCCGATAACGGCCCATGCTCTGTGTTGTACCCAGAGGCTACCAATCCTGATGATGGCATTCATTGAGATCTCACAGACGCTTCCGGCTGCTGCTGAGGTACGAGAAAGATCTACAGGCACACAGGTAACAACGGACGGGAACATTGCTGCGGCATCCTATGCTGGAAGCGATGCTTCACATCTCTGTGCAATTAATCTACTACATGAAGTGTTCCGAATGTCACCAGCTACAGTGGACGATATTTTGTCTACAGAAATAGATGATCTCATGTTTACACCAGACCCGTACACTGACTCTGATTCAGCCCACAGTGTTCCAGAGATGCAATAACAATTTGGCCTTCATATTTCAAAAACTTGGAACTTTTCCCAAATTGAACCTTTTCCCAGTTTTTCAAATCAAATGGCACAACAATCTGCTTGAAGTAGAACTATTCTTATAGTACGGACTTCGCCGTACTTCCTCAGACTCTTTATCATTGTGTTAGTCTAAAAAGTTAATTAATTTCCATGACATGAAATGACTTTGATTTTGCTCAACTTATCGATCATTTTTTTTGTCACATGTAAATATTACTGCTTATTTCATTCGATTTGCATTTTATTTTCAAATATATGACTGAAATGAAAAGCGATGCTTAAAATGTACAGTACTTTTTGCATTCTAATCATTTTTTTAAATGCTTTTAAGAAATATTTTAGCAATATGCGGTACTCCATTTTATGTTTAGCATTTTAAATATTTAGCATTTATGTTATTATCGTACACACGAAAGTGGAGTGGATGTTGTATTCCTCTTAGGATGTCCGTATATAGGTTTTCCTGTATCATGTCCTTATATAGGCACAATTCGCCCTGCCCTTATATAGGCATAACATCCCAGTCCTTCTTTAGGCATTAAACCACGCACTCCAAATACAGGCATGGTCCCCGACATCCGTCCACCCTAAACGTCACAACGAGTTCTTGAAGAACAGACCCTTAGGCTTCTGGAGTTTCCCTAGCACAGGACTATTGATTTCTTCAAGGACTCATCTATTATGCATGAACCATTATACCTTAGGGGTTCATTCATGACGTCTTCCGCTGTCCGACTCACGTCAATGCTAACATTGTGAGGTACCTCTCAGGTATAAATATACCTTCCCTAGCCTTTGTAAACTAGAGGAGACCTCGACTTCAGAGGAGCCCGTATCCCGGCCTGACGCACTGAGAAGACGCTGTCATCCCTGCACGCAGAGAGTCCAGCTTCCAGTGATCTGACTTCCCTTGCGGGGTGTTGGAGTTCGAGTCTGGAAGGAAATTCCCACCTCTCTCATTCTTAAGGTATGGAGCTGACTAGAACCTAGAGGGACTCTTGGCATACTAGGCATACTTGGCATACTAGGCATACTAGGCATACTAGACTTAATATACTCTTAGTATACCATAGTAAGGAATACTTCACCTACTTCATACCTCTCCCTACACCTAGGTTAGGTTAGGTATATTGGGGTAGAACTAGTTTAGAAACGCGTCGTATGAGTACTCGCATTTTTAGTCTATGTTATTTATGTAAATGAATATCTACTAAAGATCATGCTAGCGCAGTATTATTTATTTCTATTGCTTACGCTGTACATTATTTATCTTGCATACTGTCTTGTGATCGTAACAGCACATATTACTTACACGAGAAACAAGACTGTTCAATAAATCTTTTATTGAAATGCCCGTCTATTCTTTCTGTGTAACTTTGAGGAAAACTAAGTATGCACGATTGAGCTGAGTGAAACGGTTATCTATTGTTTCCACGACTCTGGGACACGTTCTGATTCTAAAGGGAAACAAAGTGGTCATGTTTTGCGGCTGCCAGAAACTACTCCCTTCTTGTTGTCAAGGAGTTTCTAGTGGCCTCTGAGCTAGCTGGCACAAGTAATTAAGTTTAATATACTCGATAGGGACATACCGACCTCAGTCCTATG
Organism: Calotriton arnoldi; assembly: GCA_963921515.1. Lineage (NCBI taxonomy): Eukaryota > Metazoa > Chordata > Amphibia > Caudata > Salamandridae > Calotriton > Calotriton arnoldi. The sequence goes on along the minus strand of CAWUFW010014003.1, from coordinate 218,424 downwards.
TCAAGCCTATAGGATATATTATTCCAATGCGCAGAGCCTATTAGGGAAATAGGAGCTACACTACACTATAACCAGCTATATCTCTATCTATGTTTTACGGTTTTGTGGGAGCTATTGAGATAAGTATCATCTGTTAATTTTCTCTTCTTTGCTCCCAGGTTTAGGCTCAAAAACAGAGTCTATTACCTCCTTCCATCTTGAGCAAAGTATGCTCACAGGCGAAGACAGGTGAGTGAACCCACCTCCTCCTTTTTTGTTCCTTTAGACAAGCCCTAAGAGACTAGGTCCCCAATATTGTTGGTCCTGATGAAGGCCATAGACCCATTACGGCTGTTCTAGGCCGCAATATGTTGACTCGATCACCAGGTGTTGAGGATCAGTGACTTCCCCACTCCACACCTCTCTTGTTTCTAGACTTATCCCTATCTTTCTTTTCTCCCTGAATAAAGAGATACATACAAGATAGGAGATAATTGAAACTCACTTACCACTGCCGATATCCAGACAGTCTCCTTCCTGGTGGAGGTTACTCTGTTACTTGGAGAACCGGACACTCAAGTGACAGACCCAATGATGACGCTTTCCACCAAACCACACTAAGGGGCCGATTCCGATTCCGGCCGGAAATCTCCCCGACCGAGCCGGACCCGGAGAGAATTCCGACCGAATCGGACCCTAGCAGTCCGACCGAACGAGTACGATGCGCACGCATGCTATCGGACTCGAGTCAGTCGGACTCCCATTGAAGTCAATGGGAGCCTGTCGTACAACGCGTACGCGGGCTCCCATTGACTCAATGGGTGCGAGGCGGACAAGGGCGCCCCATACAGCGTGTACGCATCCATGCTCATCGCGGCGTACATGCACAGGTAGGGGGGACCCATGGGTCCCCCCTGTGTGCGACTCGCACACCTATGCATACAGGGGGGTCCGACGCGGACCCCCAAAGTCCGGCTTCGACAGCTTTTTCGAGCCGGACGGCGCGAGTCGATCGGACTGCTCGCGGCGCGCATCGTACTTACCCGGCCGGGAAACGTCTCCATAGCGCGGTGCGAATCGTGTCCATGCGAGTCGGTCGGAGCGTGTTGAAGCCGCGTTCGAGTCGGTCGGCGATTTCGCGGGTGCTTGCATCGTACTCGCTCGGCCGGACCCGCGTACAATTCGGTCAGGAAACAGGGCTCCGAATCGGATCCGGTGAATCCGAATCCGATTCGGAGCACTACCGGCCGAGATCGGAATCGGCCCCTAAGTGGTGATTACATACACTGCAGACTGTGATTGTGTGGTAAAGGGTCTCCAAAGAAATTATCCTTGAGACTATGGTATTGAGGCCATTGTGGCTCATTCTCCTCCCCTTTATTGATTGATAACCAGCTTAGGATTTATCATCGGTTTATTTTGACAGGTTAAATTGGCAGTTCAACAACTGCTATGCCAGGCTACAATTGTTCACTCTGTACCATATACTAGGGGCGTATATGTAAGTTAAATGTGCCAAAAGTTTAAAGAGGTAGCGTAAGGACTTTACCACTGGTTAGCAGGGGTAAAGTGTACAGAGTTCTATAACCAACAAAAACAGTCAAGTCAAAAATCCGGAGGAATACCATGCAAAGATTGCCATTTCAAATCTATTTCACAATTTCAAATTCAAATTCTGGATGCAGTAGATGTCACCCAAAGAACCATCACACTACCCCTTCTTTTGTGTCCTGACCTGCAAAGGAATCAGACCTCGGGGGAGTGGAAGATTGTGGTACCTTCAAGATCCCCTATTAAAAGATCCAGTAATAGCCTCTAATATCAAGAATAATAACATTGGATATGGACAAGGATATAGGCAAAATGACTGCAGCCACTCTGTTGGACATTTTAAAGTTGGTACTTTGAGGGAACTTTTTTACTGAAGCAACTCACCTTAGATGGATACTTGAGTCTTTACTTGCACAGCTGACTTATGACCTTAAAAAACTAGAGCAGTCCCATAAATATACCCACTCACAAAATGTTTGGAGGAAATTCTCATGATCAGAGGCCAGATTAAAACATTAGATAGGCCATGGCAGAATACCTGCTGGCTGAATTAGATAATCAATACTACTATTTGGGTAACAAATCAATCAGTCAAATTGCTTGCAAACTTATTGAGAGTACGGCAGGCTAAGAGCACAATCATGGAGGTTAAATTACTGGAGCCAGATGTGCAAAGCATTTTTCCAATTGCAAACGGCCTGATTCACAGAATCGGGCTGTTTGAGACCAGAAAAATCCTTTTTCAAATGAAAAAAAGGCAAAATGCGATTCGGTAACTTGTTACGGAATCACATTTTGCATTTGCAATTAGGTATTTAGAAGGGGCGTGTGTAGGGTGCCCTTTCCAAATATTGAATTGGTATGATATGTTTTACTGTTTTATGACCGAATTTTGGTCACAAAACAGTAATACTTTACTACCAGTTTATAACTGATGGTAACCCATTTGCATTTTTATTTATATTTGAGAATGTAAATAAAAATATTTTTTAAGAGCATGCAGTGGTCCCCTGGACCAATTCCTACTCTTAAAAAATGAAACTTCAAGGTTTAATTTTTTTCTTTTTAAATGCATCCCATATTACTTTGAGGAAAACGGGCTGCATTAAAAAAAATAGGTTGCTATATTAAAAAGCAATCTCAGACATGGTGGTCTGCTGACTTCAGCAGGCCACCATCCCTGTGGTGGCTGTGAGTCGCAAACTGTGAATTACCTCATTACTAGTCATGAGGTAGATAGGTTTGCAACCCACAAAGAATCCCTTAATGAAACTCAATATTTTTTATACATTAGGAATACCAATTTCCGTATCGCGATTCGGATGGAATTGCAATTAGGAAATCGGTATTCCGAATGTTTGTACATCTGGCCATTGATGGGGAATTGCGAATGCAAGATATAGAAAAGGCTGAGTGCTTCTGCAAGTTCTATGCACAGCTTTAGCAAGGGAATCTCAGACCTTCAGGTTAGGAACTCATATCTAGCAGGAGTAGCTCTACCAAAATTATGTTCAGAAGACAAAGAGAAGTTCAAGAAACATGTAACAAAAGACGAGATCCTTATGGCAATATACAAATTATGCTCTTAACGAGGCCAAGGCCTTGACAGAATTGCAGCCACTTTTTATAAATGCTTTGGACGTGCAATCCTCCCTTTACTTCACAAGGTATATCGGGAGAATATACAGGAGAGAAGAGTGACCCCTACCATGACAGAATCTACAATCACCTTCACCCTTAAGCCAGGCAAAAAGCCTGATGTCTGTGGCTCATATAGGCCATTCTCCCTCCTCAAGGTGAATGCAAACATTTGCACCAAAGTCACAATTGTACAACTGCACTGATGGAGGAGTTGGTTCATTCCAATCAGTTGAGCTTCATTCATGAACATTAGATATACAACACTAAAAATGGCATTCATCTACTAGAAATAGGCACCACAGGAACCAAGCAATTTATCCCAGTCTAAATGGAACCTGAAAAAGCATTTGACAGGAAGGACTCTGGTTTTATGTCTGACACACTACAGGCTATGGGGATGTGGACAACTTTTGAAACTGGTCTACCACAACGCCAGAGCTCAGATCAAAATCAATGGGCCGTACTCTCAATGGGTAAATATAGGTAGAGGTACTAAACAGGGTTGCCCCCTATCGCCCCACCCCCCTCCTTTTTTGACCTTTGAACCACTTGCCCAGTGCATCGGAGCTAACCGCCAAATTAAAAGAATCAAATATGGTCATCATGGCAGAACGTTAAGAATTTCACAGGGTCTCAGGGTTTAAAATGAATGTCACCAAATCCAATATCTTTAATTTCTTAGTCCTGAAAACACAAGTGGAAAAGTTACAGCATCTAATCCCACTGTGGTAGGTAGGTTTAGCCTTAGCGTCCACCTTGATTAAAATGAAAAAAGTGAATCTTTAAATACCATAGAGAGGGTGAAGATTGATCTTAGCAGCTGGAAACACAAGACATTATCCCTCCTAGGCAGAATAGCAATCTATAAGATGTCCATCCTCTATGTATTCCAATCTCTTGTCCTGAATATCCCAAAAGATTACATTCACGACCTTCAGTAACCATGCTGCTCATAAATTTGGCAAGATAGAGCAGAGAGGTTGGCTAGGTGCCAGTGGATGCTGCTGGCGTGGCAACGAGAGCTGGGATTCCCTGACCTGTTCAATTATTACGCAGTAGCTCACATGCAGTTCCTAATACATAGGATCAGAAGGGAAACTGAAAAAGGTTGGTGTATGATTGGTCATACCCTGGCTGCAAGGCCACTCTGAGAGGACCCCTGGCAGCTCAAGGCACAGTGAACCTGCACAGTTTATAAATTTCTGCTTACGAGGGACATCTTAGAGGTTTGGGACAAGCTAGCTGTCAAGAGAGGGATGACGTCCAGTCTATCTCATTTTATGCCACTGTAGGGAAATACTGAATTTACACCTGGCCTACAAAGGGCCACATATCAACAACAGCAGGATAATGGTTGCAAGACCCTCAGCCATATGTTTGATCCGAATGCTGTTAAACCATTTGAACAACTGAATTAAGGGTTCGCTCTTCCTAAATTGGAACATTTGCAATACTTGCAATTGAACAATTGGCTCCTCAACCCTGGAAATAATCAAGGGACTTACACACACAAAGAGGGCCTAGAGGAGGTTTAAGGACCTGCATGGGCACGCTCCCCACTTATCAACATCATCACACAACGAGCCCATGGGTCCAAGACGTATAGCTGAGAGGGAAGTGGACTAAAAAGACCAAGCGCAACGCGGGGATATCCCTTTTTAGGACGGTTCCCCTCACACACCATAGGTGTCATGCTTCATCATAGGGGTGCCTCCTCGCGTCAAGACCTAGTCTTAACGCGGGCTACAACCCCCTCTCTACGAGGGAGGAGCTCAGGGATGTTTTCAGTTTGGGCAATTGGGTTGTACTAAAACCCTATGTGAGCGTGGTGTATGGAAAAAACATAAAGAATGTGCAGTGCGCAAATAGAAGTGATAGTGAGTTTAAAACTGCCTGCGAGGCTAGCTGATAACGAACTTTATTTAGCTACCTAGCAGCAGGATTAAAAAGCAATAAGCTGGGTAATGGAGCTGACCACAATTAGAGACAGCTACATATGCAGGATCAACATGTTTCAGCCATACGACCTATCCAAGTGTCACGGCTTTCATCAGGATCAGTTAGTGAACAGCTACTGCAACTAGTGTAAAGTGCACAACAGAATATATTATCTAAAAGGTGCCTCGGTATACTGTACTGAACAAGAATGATTGTGTCCAGTAGGCCTCACCGATGGGACCTAGAAAAAAGGAAAAAGAGAATACAAGAACTTGGTTTATACCACATCCAAACAGCCGTGGAGCGAACTATGCTCCACACAATTGTGACACTTTTATATTCAAAAAGTGGCAAGAGAAGAGGCACTTAACCATGTAAGGTAAAAATGTTACCACTTCTGTCCGGGGCTAAATTAGCCGTAGGTACACGCGCCAACCAACCTGGGAGAAAAAGGTGGTGGCGTCAAAGTTAGACAAAACGAAAACAAAAAAGAGGTGAATAGGGGGGCACGGGAAAGGAGGACAAAGGGCGCCAGACAGGAATAGTACCGGGCAGTGTCTGAGTACCTGTGTAGATCTGGGTGTTACATATCTCAGGTATTGCTATGCTGGACTAGGTTGAACACTGCAAAAGCGGGGCCAAATCGTACCTGTGTGATAGTATGGGGAACACCCAGCTGTGTTAAAAATAAGGGGAGTAATACCACTCAATAGGTCTATGGTGCCGAGTGTGTCCATGCAAGCCACAATTCTGGTAGAAGAGGGCTCTAGGGCAGACACTCTGTCAGGGGACCTTCAAAGGAGGGTATACATCAATACTAGAATACTAGCCTTAGGCGGAAAAAGTGAGCGCGAAGTGTCGCGCAAGCCCCAAGGTCTTGACATAGGCGGGGACAGCCGTTGTTAAAAGGTAAGGCAGTCCGTAAACAAAGCCGTGGGCCGGTACTCGCATGGAGGTGGTGTGATGAAAGAGCAGAAACGGCATTTACGTGAGCGGGTGCTCGAGGGCAGGAACTATGTCGGTGGACTCTCAAAGGAGAGTATACATAAATAATGGCCTAAGGAGGAAAAAGTAAGCGCGAAATATCGCGCAAGCTCCAAGCTCCTCACATAGGCGAGGGCAAGGCAGTCCATAAACAAAGCCGTGGGCCAGTGCTCGTATAGGGACGGTGTGAAAAAAAGAGATCAAAAACGGCACTTACGTGAGCGGGGAGCGCTGTCACCCAGGGCGGGTGACCAAGCCGGCAGGTACTCAGAAGAGCCGGAGACGTTGTGTTTAAAATTTGTCTATGGGCCGGAAATGACAGGGAGAAGCTGGGAGGTGTAGTTCAAGCCCAGTGGACGCTGGGAAGTGTAGTTTGGCACCGCATCACAGTAGGTATGGGTGACATTATTAGCACAAAGGAATCCTTGTTGAGCGGTTAGTACTCGCCAGATGGCCTGGGTGTCAAATAGCCAGATCCGGACTTACACCCTACAGTCAATGCCCAATGGAAAAAGGAAAGATGATAATGAGCAGTGCTAGACAGTATCAGATGGGTGTAAATTCCAGGAGGTGGAATTGAACCATCTATTAAATATAACAATACAGCCCCGATAGAAGTGGACGTGTAATGCGTATAATGCTTGGACTGCAAAGAGGTGTGGGAAATTGTATCATCAAGCCTCCTGTGGTAGCGTTACACAGTGAGCAGGCTCATGCGCAGCCCAAGGGACGTTGCCATTGTCTTCCCGTACAGAAGAGGACAAAGCGCTGTCCATAGACCTTGGTCGCACCAACAGTGGGCCCAAGTTGGAGACAGAGGAAGGGGGTCTAACCGTTCCTCAAAAAGAACCTTAAGAAGAGGAAGAAACAAACGGGCAACTTAACCCGGGGTACCTCAATGATACAAAGGCAAACTGTTTGTTCATGACAGAGCCAACCAGGGAATATCATCATTAAGTCCCACATTAGCAGTGTTCAACCTAAACACCCAACGATGCTCAACTCGGAGCAATTTCAGAGTGAGATCAGGTGTGGTTGCGGCTAAGTTGGGTTTGTCTAAGACTATCCAGGACAAGGAATCCGCCTGATGTTGCAGCTCAAGAAAATGTCTGGTAAGGCGTGTGTTCTGTTTTGCGCATCTGATGGTGCTTTTATGCTCTTGTATGCGTATGCGTATCTTGCGTGTTGTCATCCCTACATATCTTAAGCCGCAGGGGCACATGATGAGGTAGATGACACGTACGCTATTACAATTCGTGTGATGTGTTAGTTTCCATGGTCTATTTGTGCCAATGTCTATTGTTTCTGTGGCATGTCTGAGCACAAACAGAGCATGTCCCACAGGGGTAATGGCCCTGGACGGATGGCAAATTCCATAAAGTGCCTTGTTTTTGAGTGCCTTGCAGGCGGGGTCTCGTGTGCACTAGAGTGTCCTTGAGATTGCCACTGCGCTTAAAAGCAAAAAGGGGTTTCTGAAGTGTTAGTTGGCCTTTATTAAGAATCTGCCAGTTCTTCAGGATGGACTTTTTAACTGCATTCGAAAGAGTACTGAAGGTATTACCACATACTAATCGAGATTGAGTTGGTTCAGTAGGTACATTGTCCAGTAGAGCATCTCGGTTGTTATTAAATGCTCGTTTAGAAGATTTCTTTACCAAAGCCTTTGGGTAATGTCTTTCTACGAGGTTATTCCTAAGGATCTGTGCATGTTCTTTAAACTTGTCAGTACTTGAACAATTGCGTCGTACCCTTAGAAATTGGCCAAAAGGGAGATTCTCACGGAGTGACCTCGGATGGTAGATCCCATAGTGGAGCAGAGCTTTTCGGGCCATAGGTTTTGTGTATAGTTCAGTCTCTAACCTCCCATCTGATGGATAGATAGAGAGATCCAAAAACGCAAGCTTCTCTTTGCTGAATTCACAAGTAAACTTAAGATGTTCGTTGACAGTATTGAGCCAGTTGTGGAAACTGTGAATGGTGGTTAAGTCCCCTCTCCAAATCACCAAGATGTCGTCGATATATCTTTTCCACAAAAGAATGTGAGCTGAAAAAGGATTGTTGGGTGATAAGACAACATTGTCCTCAAATACGTGCATAAAAAGATTCACTAGACTCGGCGCAAAAGTACTCCCCATAGAAGTCCCAGACACTTGGAGATACAGCTGAGTTTCAAAAACAAAGAAGTTTTCTTTCATGGCCATAGTGGCACATCTCATAATGAATGGGAGGGGAGTAATGGTGTCCGGAGGGTGGAGAGTCAGGAGGTGTTCAATCGTGGCCAGAGTCTGGTCTTGAGGGATGCACGTGTACAGTGACTCAACATCAAAGGATACCAGATAGTCAGTATTAGGATCGAATTCTAATCCTCTGAGTAACCTAAAGACGTCCTTAGTATCTTGGAAAAAATGTAGGTATCTTTTGGACTAGGGGACGTAGAAAAAAATCAACAAACTGAGATAATGGCTCTAACACTGAGCCGATACCTGAAATAATAGGTCTTCCAGGTGGTGGTTTTTGTGGTTTGTGAATTTTAGGGAGGACATTAAAATAGGGAGTGACTGGATCTTTGGTTTGGAGAAAGTCGGCTTCCCTTTGTGTAATCCACCCCTCCTCAGCTGCCTCTCTAGCCATTGTGGTGATGGTAGCCGATAGTCTCTCTGTAGGATCTTGATGTAGTGGGAGGTAGGAAGTCGCCACACCTAACTGGCGTAGACATTCGGTTCTGTAAGCTGTGGTGTCCATAAGGACAATGGCACCACCTTTGTCCGCCGGTTTTATAGTGATAGACCTGTCATTCTCTAGAGTACACAGAGCTAACTGCTCCAGCTTTGAAATGTTCTGGAAAGTCTTGGTTGGTGTGGATGTATTCGCTGCAAGATCTTTAAGAACGGCTTTTTCAAAAGTGGCTACTTCAAACGGCACCATGCCAATGGGAGGATTAAAGGTAGACTTGAGGCGTAGGTTGGTATTAGTAATTGCTTGATCAGTATCATTAGGAGTCTTATCCGCAAAGAAAAAGTGAAGCCTGATTTTCCTGAAAAATTGGTGGACCTCTTGTTGACGGTCTCAACAACAGGTCCGCTGGAGCCCACCGACGTCTCCCCCGAGCACCAGGAGTATGACAAAGACGATACAACGAGCAGGCACGAGCACAGATCCAGTATAGTAGTCAATTTAAGTACGCGACCCTTGATGCCCGATGAATCTGCTGTCTTAGAACGTGGCCTGGGTTTTGTTCCTACAAATTGTGGAGACCCTTTTAGAGTATAACAAGAGGTCCACCAATTTTTCAAGAAAATCAGGCTTCACTTTTTCTTTGCGGATAAGTCTCCTAATGATACTGATCAAGCAATCACTAATACCAACGTATGCCTCAAGTCTACCTTTAATCCTCCCATTGGCATGGTGCTGGTTGAAGTAGCCACTTTTGGAAAAGCCGTTCTTAAAGATCTTGCAGCGAATACAACCACACCAACCAAGACTTTCCAGAACATTTCAAAGCGGGAGCAGTTAGCTCTGTGTACTCTAAAGAATGACAGGTCTATCACTATAAAACCGGCGGACAAAGGTGGTGCCATTGTCCTTATGGACACCACAGCTTACAGAACCAAATGTCTACGCCAGTTAGGTGTGGCGACTTCCTACCTCCACCTACATCAAGATCCCACAGAGAGAATATTGGCTACCATCACCACAATGGCTAGAGAGGCAGCTGAGGAGGGGTGGATTACACAAAGGGAAGCCGACTTTCTCCAAACCAAAGATCCGATCACTCCCTATTTTTATGTCCTCCCCAAAAGTCACAAACCACAAAAACCACCCCCTGGAAGACCTATTATTTCAGGTATCAGCTCAGTGTTAGAGCCATTATCTCAGTTTGTTGATTTTTTTCTATGTCCCCTAGTCCAAAAGATGCTTACATTTTTATAAGATACTAAGGACGTCCTTCGGTTACTCAGAGGATTAGAATTCAATCCTAATACTGACTATCTGGTATCCTTTGATGTCGAGTCACTGTACACGTGCATCCCTCAAGACCAGACTCTGGCCACGATTGAACACCTTCTGACTCTCCACCCTCCGGACACCATTACTCCCCTCCCATTCATTATGAGATGTGCCACTATGGCCATGAAAGAAAACTTCTTTCTTTTTGAAACTCAGCTGTATCTCCAAGTGTCTGGGACTTCGATGGGGAGTACTTTTGCGCTGAGTCTAGCGAATCTTTTTCTGCACGTATTTGAGGAAAATGTCGTCTTATCACCCAACAATCCTTTTTCAGCTCACATTCTTTTGTGGAAAAGATATATCGATGACATCTTGGTGATTTGGAGAGGGGACGTGACCACCATTCACAGTTTCCACAACTGGCTCAACACTGTCAACGAACATCTTAAGTTTACTTGTGAATTCAGCAAAGAGAAGCTTGCGTTTTTGGATCTCTCTATCTATCCATCAGATGGGAGGTTAGAGACTGAACTATACACAAAACCTATGGCCCGAAATGCTCTGCTCCACTATGGGAGCTACCTTCCGAGGTCACTCCGTGAGAATCTCCCTTTTGGCCAATTTCTAAGGGTACGACGCAATTGTTCAAGTACTGACAAGTTTAAAGAACATGCCCAGATCCTTAGGAATAACCTCGTAGAAAGACATTACCCAAAGGCTTTGGTAAAGAAATCTTCTAAACGAGCATTTAATAACAACCGAGATGCTCTACTGGACAATGTACCTACTGAACCAACTCAATCTCGATTAGTATGTGTTAATACCTTCAGTACTCTTTTGAATGCAGTTAAAAAGTCCATCCTGAAGAACTGGCAGATTCTTAATAAAGGCCAACTAACACTTCAGAAACCCCTTTTTGCTTTTAAGCGCAGTGGCAATCTCAAGGACACTCTACTGCACACGAGACTCCGCCTACAAGGCACTCAAAAACAAGGCACTTCATGGAATTTGCCATCCATCCAGGGCCATTACCCCTGTTGGACATGCTCTGTTTGTGCTCAGACATATGCCACAAAAACAATAGACATTGGCACAAATAGACCATGGGAACTGCAACATCACACGAATTGTAATAGCGAACGTGTCATCTACCTCATCATGTGCCCCTGCGGCTTAAGATATGTAGGGATGACAACACGCAAGATACGCATACGCAGACAAGAGCATAAAAGCACCATCAGATGCGCAAAACAGAACACACGCCTTACCAGACATTTTCTTGAGATGCAACATCAGGCGATTCCTTGTCCTGGATAGTCTTAGACAAACCCAACTTAGCGGCCACCACACCTGATCTCACTCTGAAATTGCTCCGAGTTGAGCAGCGTTGGGTGTTTAAGTTGAACACTGCTAATGTGGGACTTAATGATGATATTCCCTGGTTGGCTCTGTCATGAACAAACAGTTTGCCTTTGTATCATTGAGGTACCCCGGGTTAAGTTGCCCGTTTGTTTCTTCCTCTTCTTAAGGTTCTTTTCGAGGAACGGTTAGACCCCCTTCCTCTGTCTCCAACCTGGGCCCACCGTTGGTGCGACCAAGGTCTATGGACAGCGTTTTGTCCTCTTCTGTACAGGAAGACAAGGACAACGTCCCTTGGGCTGCGCATGAGCCTGCTCACTGTGTAACGCTACTACCGGAGGCTTGATGGTACAATTTCCCATTCCTCTTCGCAGTCCAAGCATTACACGCATTACACGCCCACTTCTATCGGGGCTGTATTGTTATATTTAATAGATGGTTCAATTCCACCACCTGGAATTTACACCCATCTGACACTGTCTAGCGCTGCTCATTATCATCTTCCCTTTTTCCACTGGGCATTGACTGTAGTGTGTAAGTCCGGATCTGGCTATTTGACACCCAGGCCATCCAGTGAGTACTAACCGCTCAACAAGGATTCCTTTGTGCTAATAATGTCACCCATACCTACCGTGATGCGGTGCCAAACTACACTTTCCAGCGTCCACTGGGCTTGAACTACACCTCCCAGCTTCTCCCTGTCATTTCCGGCCCAAAGACAAATTTTAAACACAGCGTCTCCGGCTCTTCTGAGTACCTGCCGGCTTGGACACCCGCCCTGGGAGACAACGCTCCCCGCTCACGTAAGTGCCGATTTTGATCTCTTTTTTCACACCGTCTCTATACGAGCACCGGCCCACGGCTTTGTTTATGGAGTGCCTTGCCTCCGCCTATGTGAGGAGCTTGGAGCTTGCGCGATATTTCGCGCTTACTTTTTCCGCCTTAGGCCATTATTTATGTATACTCTCCTTTGAGAGTCCCCCGACATAGTGCCTGCCCTCGAGCTCCCGCTCACGTAAATGCCGTTTCTGCTCTTTCATCACACCGCCTCCATGCGAGCACCGGCCCACGGCTTTGTTTACGGATTGCCTTACCTTTAAACAACGGCTGTCCCCGCCTATGTCCAGACCTTGGGGCTTGCGCAACACTTTGCCCTCACTTTTTCTGCCTAAGGCTAGTATTCTAGTATTGATGTATATTCTCCTTTGAGGGTCTCCTGACAGAGTGTCTGCCCTCGAGCCCTCTTCTACCAGAATTGTGGCTTGCATGGACACACTCAGCACCATAGACCTTTTGAGTGGTATTACTACCCTTATTTTTAACTTAGCTGGGTGTTCCCCATTCAATCACACGGGTACGATTGGGCCCCGCTTTTGCAGTGTTCAACCTAGTCCAGCATGGTAATACCTGAGATATGTAACACCCAGATCTACACAGGTACCCAGACACTGCCCGGTACTATTCCTGTCTGGCGCCCTTTGTCCTCCTTTCCCGTTCCCCCCTATTCACCTCTTTTTTGTTTTCGTTTTGTCTAACTTTGACGCCACCACCTTTTTCTCCCAGGTTGGTTGGCGCGTGTACCTACGGCTAATTTAGCCCCGGACAGAAGTGGTAACATTTTTACCTTACATGGGTAAGTGCCTCTTCTCTTGCCACTTTTTGAATATTAAAGAGTCACACTTATGTTGAGTATAGTTCGCTCCACGGCTGTTTGGATGTGGTATAAACCAAGTTTTTGTATTCTCTTTTTCCTTTTATAGGTCTCGCCTGAGCCAGCGCATGCGCTGCTCTGCGAGACATTTAGTTAGTGGGTTTTGAAAGTGCTACCACAGGCTTTTTCTGGCCTCAAGCTTGCATTCACGTGAGCGTGCACGCGCGCAGCCGCCATCTGTCTTTCCTCCGTCACGGGTCATTAAGTGCATCGCGATCACTTTCACTTTCGCGGCCGCGCGGCCGTGCCAATGCTTGTGTTGTGTAACACTTTCACGTGGCATTATTACATTTGTTGTTATCTTTCTATTAGGGGCTCGTGGGCAGTGGGAGGCAGGGAACATTCTGTACAGCTTGTTTTTCTTTCGGCTTGTTCATCATTGTGGCTGCATCTCCATCTCCGTTGCTTGCTGTCCCCCTCCCTGTCCCTTCCGCCACGTTACTTTAGCACTGCTTCAGACCTTGTGACGTGACACATGCCATAAAGGTTTCAGTAAACACTACTTTGCTCCCGGCCACCGCGCTTCATCTTTCATCATTATGGTCGCACCTCCCGCTGCGTTGCTTGTTGCCCCGTCCTATTCCCCTCCCACTACGTTACTTGTTTGTTCAAGGAGATTACTTATACTTTCCAGTGAAGTGGGTTTAGTATGGTTTTGGCAAACACCAATATACACACAGCAGAGGGAGGAGCTACATAACTTCTTTCCTGCTATCTTCTCTTTATGACTGCGGTAGTAGAACCACAATACATCTGACATCCTGTTGGTAAGCTTGGTAAGCGTCATGTCCGCTTTCCAGCTCTGATTAGTTCAGTGGAATAGAACCATTGCACGTCCCTGATTCTCCGGGAGGCGTAGGTCTTCCAGGAAGTATGAATATTGAGAATACCGTGATTTAGCCATTTGTTTGGGGGGTGAGGGGGAGGAGAGATATGGTCTAAAGTCTTTGAAATATTTCTTGACTATCACCACAGAAAAGCCAGCGATGACTAAAACATGCTGCAACTTTCTCAGGGAAGTTATGTTGGAAACTATTTGGCTCCATTTTCCCAACTTTCTTTTATGGTAAATACTACCAGGGTTAGGAGCTATGGTTCATCAATTTGCTCACTCGTTGCTGTTCAGTTTATGCACCCCGCTAGGTACAAAGTTTACCTGCTGCCGCCAACTGCAAGGAGTGATCTAGAACCCTATAGTTGAATTAAAATGGCTAGGGTCCCCTTGAACAGGCAACGATTTTCAGCACATTAATTCGCGGAGAGTTGCAAAATGGTCACCTGTTGTGGGGACTGTTTGAGCAAGCAAAGACATAGCTTTCACTTCACTCTGTATCTTCGATGACCAGAGCCCGAAACAGAAAAAAAAAATACATCTGTGTACCATACAATGAAGTTAAAGGCTGGGGCGGTATTAAGGGGACACAGTTAAGTGCAGCAGAGTATGACGGTCAATGTAAACATTTTTTTTTTTAAAACATTACCCCTAGAATAAATTGGCTTGGCACCAAGGACAAACGTGATGGTAAATCTTTTCTGGCTTACTTAATTGGCCACAAACAGTGCTTTAAATGGAAAAAGAGAAGTGCTGGTACTCCAGAAATTGATTGGGATGGGTCTTGAGGGTTTGGTAGGGTGTGCCTGTGGCTGTGATTTTGAGGCAGGCATTTAACAATATTGGCATTTTCTTATTCAATGCAAAGCGCCCTAGTTTAAACTGGAGTTGCTGCCTACACCTGGTCGCCTCTGGGGGCAGTTGTTTGCTGTCACATTCACCCCTTGAATGTTTGGACTTTGTTCATTTTCAGATTCTGTCGCTAGTCCCAGCGCAGCACTTTTCCAGAGACAACATGTTTGGTACCAATGTCCAGCTTGTTCTGGGGACAGTGCTTTGAGGCGCTGAGTGTCTGCCTCAAGAACCTTCTTCTGTACATGTGCACGAGTCCCCTCCATTGTTGCCTTAATGAATGTTTCTGTCTCGTCTCATTTGGGGAATACCTTTAAGGGACTGTTTGAGTGTTTCACCCCCTTAATAAATGGCTTCTCTTCGGTAGTTAGAGAGTCCAGAGGGTCCCTGTCGTTGATGGCAGAATCTGTGTTAAGTTTCTTTAGGATCAGCAGCCCTGGAGACGCTCTGAATGTACTATTTTAAACCAAGCCACCACCCCCAGCACACCAGATACTGCAAGTATCGGCCCTCAATGTTGTACACAACAGAGATGCAGCTAAAAGTGGTGCAACAGGTGCAGTGGCACCCGGCTCAAGGTTTGCATGAGCCCACTGACCCCTGAATATTGATATACTTGGGCACTCAAGGGGCCCGCTTTCCTTATTGGCACCGGGCCCATTGGCTCAAAAGTGAAGTCATTTTAAAACATTGAGACCTGATGTATGCAGAACATAATGTTGTCCTCAGACCCACCGTCTGCTCGCACATGGTGTCTTCTGTAACCTGATTTCAATACCGTTATATGTACAACACTTTGCGTGAGAAATACTCCTGCTGACAGTAATGTTCTCTGTAAAGGCTGCACAGCTCAATGGAATAAGCTCCAGGCTCTGTCAAATACCCAACCTAAAATTAAACGTGTGTTCTGTCTCTCTTCTAGCTCTGTCTTCTCTCCATCTCTCGTTTCTCCTCTCTCTCCCTCATACAGCTTACATCTGACTAGCATTGCAACCTACGAGCTACAGGTTCTGCACTCATCACTGTAGCAGGCTCTGTCTGCTATGTCCTTGGGATTGGAACCTTTAACCTTTGATCTGCGAGGCAAAGGCCTTGATTTAGACCAGGATGGACACACTGCTTCGTCTCATTTTTCAACCCGCCCCCCAACCCACTGCTGCTCAGTCCCTATTCATGGGCACTGCCTGATTTCGTACTTCCTTCATGTCCAGATTGGGGGGGCTTTCATGCAAATATCAATCAATTAGCTTGTAAAGTGCGACTACTCACCCATAAGGGCCTGAAGGCGCTGCGGGGAGGGAGGGCGGGGGGGGGATGGCTGCAGATCTGTCGCAAGGCACTGTGGTTCAGTCAAAGAGCTAGATCTTGAGGCCGTTCCTCAAAATAGTGTGTTTCAGCTCGCTCCGTTCTGAGTCTGCTTCCCTCCTCCTCTACTCTTACCACTCTTTTTTCTTCCTCTTCACTCTCCTTTCTCGCACTCCTCTTGCTGTCCCATTTCCTCTTTTCAATCCCCATTCTGGCCTCCACTCGCTCGTCTATCCACTAGCCTTTCTCGCACTTCCCGCTCTGTCCAATTTTCCTGCTTCTTTTTTCTTCTCTCACCTTCATTCTGTCTTTTTCCCATGTTATGCACTCTCATCCTTTACTGGCTTTTCCTTCTCTCTGTCACCTTTGTCTCGCATTCCTTCCAACCATGCCATCATGCCACATAACTCCTATCAGCATAATTTCATTCAGCGCCACACAGTTCCACGCAAAACAATTCCACTCCACACGCTACCATTCCACACCCTACCATTCCACACCACACAATTCGACAACACATCTCATAATTCAACTCAACACATTTACACAACACACCACATACATCGAATCCACGCCACAGAATACCACATAATGCCATAAAATTCAACACACTACATAATTAAACTCCACAACATACCACTACACAACACAAAATACCATTCCGCATAATTACACTCCATGACACACAATCCTACTCCACATAATTCTAGTACACTCAAAACCACAATTATTATCCACATAATTCCACTGCACACCATGCCACATAATTCCACTAGACATGTACACTACACACCACACTATTCCACGCCACACAATTCCGCAACTAACAATTTCAATGCAACCCACATAATTCCACTCCACACCACCACTTCACACATGGGTAAAAGACATTGTAATTTACAACACCAGTAGCTCTAACTCTTGCAAATGCGAGACCTATTGGCATTGCCAATGCTTGTTCTAGGTCCCATCGGTGAGGCCTACTGGACACAATCATTCTTGTTCAGTACAGTATACCGAGGCACCTTTTAAATCATATATTCTGTTGTGCACTTTACACTAATTGCAGTAACTGTTCACTAACTGATCCTGATGAAAGCCGTGACACTTGGATAGGTCGTATGGCTGAAACATGTTGATCCTGAATATGTAGCTGTCTCTAATGGTGGTCAGCTCCATTACCCAGCTTATTGCTTTTTAATCCTGCCGCTAGGTAACTAAATAAAGTTCGTTATCAGCTAGCCTCGCAGAGCAGTTTTAAACTCACTATCACTTTCATTTGAGCACTGCACATTCTCTATGTTTTTTCCATACACCACGCTCACATAGGGTTTTAGTACAACCCAATTGCCCAAACTGATAACATCCCTGAGCTCCTCCCTCGTAGAGAGGGGGTTGTAGCCTGCGTTAAGACTAGGTCTTGACGCGAGGAGGCACCCCTATGATGAAGCATGACACCTATGGTGTGTGAGGGGAACCGTCCTAAAAAGGAATATCCCCCACGTTGCGCTTGGTCTTTTTAGTCCACTTCCCTCTCAGCTATACGTCTTGGACCCGTGGGCTCGTTGTGTGATGATGAATAAACAAGGGACTACCAGAACCCTAAATCCCTTTGAGAAATACCTTTTAATTACACTGGTGATAAGCCTGCTACTTCTAGAGTTTATAATAGGTTGAATCTTCGATGAGTGGGTGAGAAATTTATATTTCAGGAATCCTGGAGAAAAGAGCTGTAAATTACATTACGTGAAAAACAGTGGGAGGACATTTTGCTCTGTACAAATAATTTTGCATCTCACACTGGGAGTAGAGAGACAATGCTTAAAATACCATATCAATGGCTTTAAACCCCACCAAGGCTGGCACAAGTGGGACAGAGGGGATCCAAGACGTTGGGTGGGATGCGGGGCGGATGGAACTCCAAAGCATACCCACTGGTCTTGCCTAAGATTGAAATAATTTTTTCAAATACTGGGCTGACAACCTCAGAAGGAATTATAGGTTCATAAGTGTCCTACAGTGATACTGCTGGAACAAGCAGCCATTGACATTTACCCACTGCATTGCAATAAAGATTGATTGAAAAATTGAGGTGGATTTGAGGAATGGAAAAAACATTGAGAGCAGCCAGAGATCAAGAAAAAGAATGCTGCTTGACTTCTTTAGCAAAGACTATTAGGAACTTCATTGCCCCAAGAGACCAAGGGCCAGATATAACTGTTTGTCACACAGTGCAGCAGCCACAAATGCTGTGCTGCACTGCATGAGAAGGAGAGAGCAGGAGAGTGCCATATTTACAGAAATATGGCATTCTCCTCCCCTCTCCCTAACGCTGGTGCAGAAATGTCCGGCCGTGCGTCACGGGCACACCTTTGCACCACAGCGCAAGGGTGTCTCCGTGAGTCTAGCATAGATTTTGTACTGGAAGGATACTCTGTCAGTACAAATACTATGCTTAGACTAACTTTATACATTTGAAGTGAAGGTGGAGAGGGTCAGCCGATTTTTATGCTTGGGTATTAACTTTGATTTCAAAGGGACCTGGGGTCCGTGTATTTCCAACTGTTGTCTTACGTTTACTCAATCTATTGGTCTGTTGATAAAGTTTGCTAATAATATTGGATTCAAGCCTGTTAAGTCCATTCTGGAGAAGTATTAATGCAGATGCCTTCCCAGTGCAACCTTTGATGCTGGATTATGGGGTTACTGTCAAACTAAGTTTATCCAGGGTGAAGAGTATCATTTTTGTAGGAGGTTGTTGGGAGCTGCTTTTCCGCATGAGGAGTTGGGGCTGGGCTTTGTGGTTGATTTCATTGCTTTGGCCCCCAAGCTGCATTGGCTATCAACATGGGTGAACCACATGCTCTCCTTAACCGAATGATTGTACTAGTATGCCTCCCATGTGACCAGGGACAGCCTATACCATGGTTTAAGCAGATTATGTACACCTCTGTTTTATTGGCGAGACCTGACCTGTCTACCAACCCCTCCACTATCAAGAAGTGTGAGATTCTATGGGTTAGAAAAACAGACTATGGGGCATATTTATGAGCCCCTTGCGCCGCCGGAGCGTCATTTTTTTAACACTTCGGCAGCGAAAATTGCTAATTTAAATTGCTAATTCATATAAATGAGGCCATGCAAAGCCACTATGCATGGCTTTGAATGGCCTCATAGATATGGAGTAAGGCAAGGCAGCACAATTCAGTGTGTTGCCTTACTCTGCACTCAGGAGGCATTTTATGTGCGTTGCAGTGGGTTTTCCCACGCAACTCCTATAGATTTTGATGCTGCCCCAGATTTACAAGAGCATGTAAACCTGGGGAAGCGCCAAATCCTTATGCCTTCCGAAATGATGCATACTGAGGAGAAATATCTTTATTTCTCCTCGTTTTTTCCTCTTTCTAAGTGTGCTAAATGCTGCCTCTTAGGATTGTTTCTATGCAGGACGGTGCCCCCTCTTGAACAAAAACAATCCTGCCGACAACACAGGCTCCCTTGTACCATGGTGCAAGGATGTCTGCATTGGCGCTATGCTGCTGAAACAGCGCCAGCGCAGGGGGAAAGGGCAGGAATGCACCGTATTCCATAAATACGGTGCATTCCTGCCCTTTCACTTTGTCGTAGGGCTGTGCTGCCCTACGCCAAATCCCCATAAATGATTACCCCAATTTCATCACGCAGAGAGGAGGAAAAACTTCTAAAACGCTCTATCAGGGATTATGACAAAATTCAGACCGCTGGGGACATTGAACCCTATTTGATCTGGGTGACTAATTTTTGGGAGAGATCCCTTTTGATGAGGTTTTGGTGGGGGTCAGTCCACTGCCTTCTGAACTCCCCTCTAGGGCAATATGATATAACCACTATCATTTTTTACCCATGCGATGAGGTGACCCCTGTATCTCTTTTGCATTTTGTATGTTTTTGTAAATGTTATCATCCATTTAAGCGTCTCTTCTTAGTGCCGTACTTAAGACTTACAACTGTACTAAACGTAAGCCTGCACTTTACATAATCCATTAGTCTGCCATTCCGTGGGGAGTTATTTGAAATATGCGGTGACAAACTGTGAATCCTTGATGTTTTGATCTACTTAGTTTTGCTCAAATTTACCAGTGCTTTATTAATTTCGTTTTTTATTGTATTTTACGGTTCTTTTATGATTATTTGTTAAATAATCGAATCAAGATATTCATTGATTGACTAAGTAACACTGTCTTGGGCAGGGCACCTCAATCTGTTAGGACTGTGACGGGGAGTACTATGGATCAGAGTAATGAAGTTTAATGGTAAGTAATTATATTTATAACATTAATATAATGTAACATAACATGACCAGAAAAAAAAAACTCCTTATGGATTTCCCTTGTGCCCCATCTCCCTCCTTTAAATGTATAAACACCAACTATGTTTTATGCACAATAATAGTTGAAAAAAGTTTTACTTACTCTATAAATAATACACATAAGCCGAATATAAATGTAGAGGACGAGGGAAATCTAAATAGCTTGAAAAAGTATTGTTCTTCACCATGCAGAACTAAACTTTTAAATAATTGTTAAGATAAACGTGAAATAAATGAATAAACGGGTGAAAAAGGAACAAGGACAGTCACGATAACAAATGATCCTTTAAGAGGTTCCAAGCACGCTTTGCGAGGACGTGCTTGAATCTATATGTTGGCATAAGATAAAATAGGCAAGGCATTAATCACCAATGTTTATCTGGCTGAGGCAGAGCTTGCGACAATCCTTAAAGGACAAATTGGAAAAAGTTTGCCAGGTCAGGTTATTTATTTTTGCTGGAAAGCCAGCATAAGAAGCATTTGTTTACAATTCTGTTCATAGAAAGAGTTGGCGAGATATCAATCCGTCCAGAAAAATATTAAAACGTCTTTAGATGTCAAATACGTTCTGCGGCATCATCACAAAATTCCTTTTCATAAGCACATTCTGCAGAAACCACTCAATTTAGTTGAGAAAGAGAAGCCGCGCGGCCCCATCATGTCGTCAGATCAGTAGTTTGTCTTACAGGGTGCGAGAAACTCACAGGATGTAATTAAGGATTCTGTCTGGGCCTCGCAGAGCACCAGATTGGTGGACCGGGTCTCACGCTTTGTGCGTTTCCCACAAGCTGTCTCTGCCTTTAACAACTTCAGCGTTTGAAGCGTTCAAGCCTCCGAGATTCTATGCATTTTAGCAGTTGTTGACTCTTCCGAATTTGTGTTTGTGAGCGTTAAAATTCCTTCTCTTATTTACTAATTCCATTTTAGTACTTAAAAGGTTTTTCAGACTCTTGAATTGGGATTACAAATGCATACCAGTCGGTGTTGTGTTGCAGGGCATCCCTTACACATAATGAATCAGTATCTAATGTATCAATGATTTCGCAATGGAAATCCGGTCACAAAACAGTGATATTTTACTGACAACTCAAAGGAGGTAACAACCCATTGGCGAAAGGGAAGGGGTGTCCTTAGGACCCCTTCCCATTTGTGGATGTAAAAAATGTTTGTTGAAGAGGAGGCATTGGTCCATAGACCTCCGCCTCCTCTTAAACCAATAAAAAAACTTTTGTTTGTAAACACAGCTCTGTTTCCTTTAAGAAAAATTAGCTACATTAAACAAAGGGGGATATTCACAAGAACGTGTGATAACTACCACAAGAGTAGCGTAACGCAACTTTCAATAACGCAGCCTATCACGGGAAAATAACCCTGTGTCAACGTGGAATTCACAACAAGGCGGTACCATGCGATAGTCACCAGATAACGCGTCAAATTCCAGCGTGTAAATCAACACCACGCCCAAAAAATGCGAAACGCGAGAAACCATGCGATGAGGCCAATCGCGGTACAAAAAGCTGCGAAAAGCAGCCTCAGGCCTGCAACTCCCACGCGTCTCGCAGGCAATTGCACCATAAAAACCACAGGCACAACACACCAGAAACAAGCCAAAGCACGTAGCAACATCCATGCACCCTGACCCAGCACAGAGGGCAACGCGAACACCACAACCCCCACAGACCACCAGCAAGGAACAACTGGCTCGGGGAAGGCCAAGGAGAAAATGGAGAGGAAGACGGGGTGCAGACCGCAGGAAAACAAGACCAAGGCCACGGAGGCGACAGAACACTACCAGCAAATGACCCACACGCAGACCGCCTGGAATGCAGTCGCAGAGCCCAGGAGGCCAATCCAGGAGGCCAAGAGGCTCCACCAGGACGTGACAACCTAAACCAGGCACAAACCCGCTGCCAACAGGAAGGCAGCAATGGCGACAGGAGGTGGCAGTCCAGCGACACAGGAGGAGCAGGAGGAAAGCCAGGCCACAGTCATCAGTGTGGAGAGGGTGCAAGGAGTAGGGAGTACGGACACAGCTCGACAGGACCTGACACAACAACAACAGGGTGAGGATCCAACAGGGACTGGGGGACGGGGGTCATGGGCACAATGCCACACATGCACAATGAGGTGTAGCACACTGCACATCCACAATTACCCAGGGACATGTCCCTCATCCCCGTAGCACACTGCAGCACACACACATAGCAATCACAGCACATACCATGACAATGTGGCACAAAGTGCAACACCCACACTGCCTGCAGAACAGTGGACACAACTGGGTCCACCCAGGCGCAGAAACAGAACAATCACATTGGACAGAGCAGGGAACTGTGAGCTGCACATCTACCCCTGCAAACCCACATCAGCCATGTAGGCCAAATGGACACTGTCCCAACTCAAATAGCCACCACCGCCCAAACAGTCACAATGTACATTGTCACACAGTCTGCATGTCGACAAGAATAAGGCGCCAACACAATGCCAACATGCACCTCCCCTTCACAATGCAGAGGGACAAACAACACCTCCAGCAGGTCTGAACAGACAACCCATCAGTGATGCCCTAGACCAACACCACACCCCCGACTCCGACACCCTACAACAGCCCATGGACATCCCACACAACCCACCACTAGGACCAGGGCAGACAAGCTACTCAGAGGAGAACCCAGACTCTGCAACAGACCACACAGCATGAAGCACCCGCAATCACCGCTGCCTCACAACATGTCACCCACCCACACATGGCACCCCAATACCAGGTGGCCGAACGCCAAAAGGAGGTGGCCCAATAGGTGAGGGTGTTGCCTAACCCATGAAATGCGAAGTAGAACACATATGTGGGTGTCCAATACCCTTCAGGGATCACCTACAACCTACAAAGGAGACCCACACCTCCACAGAGACACATGCACATATCATGTTGAACTGGCTACGGGCATGTGCGCCCGGCCCCTTTATTGGCATGGCCACATGTACAGTGATGCCTGTGCTGGATGTGTGTGGGGTGAGTATAAGCCAGCCCGCACAGAGTGCTTGGTGCTGCCAACAACCTGAAAAGTGGACACCAGTGTCATGGAAACAGAAAACACCAGCATAACAGAGTCAAATGCAGAGCAACATGGAGGGATCCGGAGTAAGGACAGAGGTCACCCAATATTCAGTCTGGACGTTCCGTGAGTTGCAGTGCACTGAGGTAGGGGCACTAGAGAAGAGCGCGCTCATGTGAAGGAATTGCTAGGATTGTGTCCCTTCGGGTTAGTCCTGATGCAGATGCAGTGGGGTGTGGTACACCTGCATCAACGTCCCAGGTCTCCCACACTGCCTAAGGTGACAGTTGCGTCCGCAGTCCACAGCGCAATACCCAGTATCAGATCCGGGTGTGTAGCTTGACTACCACCACCAGTCTGCATTCCTGCCTTGGGGCTGCTGCCACCTGACCTCCCATTGTCTGTGCCTTCTCCCGTCCACACACTTGACACATCCTCCTCCTCATGGTCCCAGGTCTTCCCCACTGCATGAGGTGACATTGCTGCACAACCTCACAACAGCACATAACTCAATCAGTAACCGACAATGGCTTGCGGTGCACTGAGTCACTGGCACCTGGAGTGCTGAGCAGGGCAGCAGGCCGATGATGGCATCCACTACAGGTCTGGGCAACTCCGTAGGTCTGTCAGGACCACCCTTTCGACTCTGGCAGATAGCGGTTGAAGGTGGTCCTTGCGTTGGTGGCGTGTGCCTCCTGCGGGGATGCGCGTCCGGGCCGGTCAAGACTCGATGCCATGTGTGGGCCCTTGTGGCCCGCAGTTGGGGCCGGAGGAGGCGGACAGCGCTGGGCCACAGACACATGGCGTTGATCACCCCAAGACCATCGCTACAGAGGCCATTCAATGTCTCAGAAGAAGGGGTCCCAGACCTGACCAGTACAGAGTTAGTGGCCCCGGATGCACTGCGGCCGGCACAGGCACCCAGCCACGGGACGGTGACATGGGGTGCAGTCAGATGGGCCATGCGACCTGAGCGGGTCCCCATCAATGTCCGAGGTGTATGTTGCGGAGGGTTCCGGGGGACAGTGGAAGGTGTCCTCCAGGGCATGATGCCGAAGGTCTGATGTCATCTGGAAGCAGCAAATGGAGGAGTGGAAAGCGCAAGCCTCGTTTGCACAAACAATTCGGGATCAGCTACATGAGGATGAAAACTAGCCCCTAGTCCATGGACTCAAACGCCACCAATGTACAACCAGTGAGTGTCCATGTATGTCGGGGAACAAACTTAGTGGCACAGGTGCTGAGAGGGGATGCAGTCTGCGATGATGCCGGTACACAGATGTGAAATCCAACATTGCCAAATCAAGACTCTGTGAGCTACTGGACTGCAGTGTAGGCCAGAGGCAGCGGTCAGCATGGGCCCACAGACACGTGTCGTGTGCTTGTGATGCATTCGTTTGCTTCTCTGATAGCAGGGAGTTTAGTGATATCACCCCTGCAGTAGACATCCGGTCACTGCTTATTGGTGTAATCAAGACTCAGTTCCAAATGTGTGACCTACCTGACCGTGGTGTAGGCCTGAGGCTGCGGCCAGCACGGCCCATTCACCGAGTGTCGCCGGCATAGGTTGGATGGCCCCACCGGCCTGCGTAGTTCAGTTTCAGTGGCACCACATGTTGCCGGCTGGCGTTGAACAGGGTTACTGGCACCACGTGTTGCCGGCTGGCATTGAACAGGGTTAGTGGCACCACGTGTTGCTGGCTGGCGTTGAACAGGGTTAGTGGCACCATGTGTTGCTGTCTGGCGTTGAACAGGGTTAGTGGCACCACGTGTTGCTGGCTGGCGTTGAACAGGGTTAGTGGCACCACGTGTTGCTGGCTGGCGTTGAACAGGGTTAGTGGCACCACATGTCGCAAGATGCCCATATGGAGCTATGCCTCACTGATCGGGGGCTCTGGTGCTGTGGCCGCTGGCCCGGATTTGGGGTCTCTGCCATTCATGACTCAATACACAGTTCCACATGTGGGTCCTACTGGTCCGAAGAGTAGGCCGGGGGCGGCAGTAGAGTACGTCAACGGAAAAGGAATGAAGCGGCACGGTGTCGTGGCAGCCGTGGGTGTCGTGGCAGCCGTGATGGTCTGAGGTGGCTGCCAAGGTCTCGGGCCTCGGGCTTGTGGCTTGCGCCGGCATGTGGTGGGCCCTCCTTGACACACGCCGGTGTCGGAAGGTGATCAGTGTGGTCTGGCTGCGCAGGGGCTGACCTGACGGGTTCGTGGACCAGCATGCAGGGGTCCGGCAGGTGCACGGCATCGCAGGCAACTCCGTTGACGGGGATGGCGTCGGCCTCGTGATGAGGTGGGAGGAGCCACCCTGGCAGAGACATGGGTCTTTCCGGAAGTGGACCACGCCCAGGCCTACGTGGTTTTTATTCACACCCCTATGCTGGCGTGGCGTACGCTGGGCCATCCCACTCCGCTGACGCTTAGGGGGGGCGTAACAGGCAACATTTCCGCGAGGTCCCCCACTGGCTGTGGTGACATGGTGGTGTCCACTGTCCACTACACTCATACGCAAGCGGTGTATGTCGCCATGGATATGGGTGTGTTCTGCATACTGCGAGGTGTCCAGCACATCTCCGGCACTCTTGGCATTGTGTACTTTCCCAATCATGGTTCTCCTGCATCCTTCACACATGCCTGGTTGCCACCTCTCCCCACATTCGGCTAGTATGTGGCTGAGGTGCCATGCCGTTGCTGGCTCATTTTCAGGGCTTGCCCATGTGGACATTGTAAGTTGTTCTGTCGTGTCTGGTGGGTGGGCATTTTGTTGTGCCTGTTGTATGTGAGTTTGTGACGTGTGCATTGCCCGAGTTGTGAGTTGCATGGTTGTGGTGTTGAGGTGTGTGGGGTGTTCATTTGTATATTGCCAAGGGGCTGTACATTTGCCTTGTTGCCATCCTGGGAACGCTGGTTGATGATGGACTGTCGGAGGATGAAGGTATCATGCACATTGGCTGTGTATTTGAAGGCGACATTGTTGGGTGTTCCACGGTGTTCTGTTGTTGCCTGCACATTGGTGTGAGACGTGTGCCTCCTGTTGCGGTGATTGTGTGCTGTGTCACCAGGGGGCACAGGTAGTACATGTGTGCTGTGTGTTGCCCCCAACACATGCGTGCAACCTGCTATGGCGTCTGGTCCTTGCCTGGTCTCCAGCGGATCCTGCGCATTGTGTTGTACGTATGGGGACTGGGGTACCAGGGTGATGGTGATGTCCAGGACAGGTGTGGGGGACTTGGATGTGGCTGGCTGTGGGACTCCTCCGACTCTGGCGGGTGTTGGATGGGGGGGTCTCAGGGGCCAACAGGTGCAGCCACGCCATCTGCTTTGTGTGGGGTGGGATGTTGGTTGTCCACTGTGTTGTTGCCGTAGGCCTGTTAGGCGATGATGTTCAGGATGCGTAGGTTGGTTGTCCCTTTCAGCCTGTAGTGGAAGGTGACATTGTCAGATGTTGGGTCTGTGCGGCTGGTACGTTTCCTGGGGTTCCGCTGTCTTTGTCTGCACTGGGTCTGTGTTGGTTCGGGGGGGGTGTTCCGGGTGTGGGATGGGGTCCCGGGGTGGGGGGGGTGGGTGTTGTGGCCCTCTTGGGTGTCCAGGCTGCATGATGTGTGGATCCATGGCATCTGTTGCCCTTGGGATGTTGCCCTGGGCTGTGCTCCCTTTTGTGGTGCTGGCTGCCGTCCGACTTTACACCAGGTCAGAGCAGGTGTAGATTTCCTGGTGCTAACGCGCCTTATCGCCTGTTTTGTG
The DNA here is from genome assembly GCA_963921515.1 of Calotriton arnoldi. Lineage (NCBI taxonomy): Eukaryota > Metazoa > Chordata > Amphibia > Caudata > Salamandridae > Calotriton > Calotriton arnoldi. The sequence continues at coordinate 191,177 of CAWUFW010014003.1, read as the reverse complement.
TTTTTATCGCGGATGTGGCTGGTCGTTATGAATGTTGAGGTGTGCTGTTGTCTCTGCTTTTGTCCCGGGAACGCCTACTCTGCATCTCATTAGCGATATTTTCGAGGGTCCTCTGTGGCGATGTTTTTTGCGGCTGCTATCGCGGGTAAACTGGTGCTGTGGGTGTGGGCTGTTAACACCGGCTTGTGAATGGGGGGTAAATTTATCATGACTTTGGCTGCGATAAAGTGCCGTTAATTCGGCGATAGCTCCTTGTGAATATGTCCCAAAGTGTGCTTTATTAAGAAGCAATTCCGGCACATCACCATCCCTATGATGGCTCCAATCACCGTGCATCAGAATTGTGAACTCAGTGGCATAGCAAGGGGGGGGTCGGTGGGGGCGGTCCGCCCCGGGTGGCACGAGTTTTGGGAGGGCAGCCTCCCCTCTTACCTGCTGTTCTCGAGATGGCAATTGTCCCCCCCACCCCCCTCCCGCTCAGTGATTCGGCCACGGGCGGCCAAAGTGCTTGCTACGCCACTGTGTGAACTACCTCATTAATATGCATGAGGTAGGTCAGATTCTAACCCAAAATGAGTCGGACCAATGTACGAAGCCATTTAGTGGATGCAAAGCCAGTAAATCTCTAAATCACTGTGTTTGAGAGCTCTAAGTGACTTTTACAAATGTACTAAACTGATGTTGAAATTCAGTAACTCGTTACTGAATCAACAAGCGTTTGCAATGCAATAGGTCTCGCATTTACGTGAGTTTGAGCTATTGACATTGTAAATGACAATGCCTTTTATTTATGTTCTGGTTTTAAAAACATAAATAAAATGCATTGTCATTTACAATGCTAATAACTTAAACTCGCAAATGCGAGACCGAAGTCAGGCGAAGCACTGAAACCGCGGAGCTGGCCTGGCTGCTGCTGCTCTGTCGCTGCCTCTGACCAGGGCACCGTCCCTGGCTCGCGGCTCCTTTTTCCAGCCCGCTCTGCCACTGCTAATGCCTTCTGCATATTATGTTTTCCTCCTTCCAAGCTCATGAGACAAGTGCCTTTGGCAGCAATCTTCACTTCCTCCATGAAGTAACCTTCATCACAGTTCTGGTCAGCTGTGGATACTTGAAGTTGCCTGCGTCATCAGGATCATTCTCAGTGGAGTTCCCAGAACTTGACAAGGGTTGTAATGTGCAGCTTGCTTGTGTCTCGGCGCATACTAAGACAGCTCAGTGGGTTGACAGCCGGCTGCACAGATGTGTGTGAAAGCTGTGGGACACAAGTATAAATCTGACGTGGCCCCCTCTGCATTCATCCTTCGGGGCCGACAGGATGAGGCACAGGCCTGTCACTCAAGAGGCAGTGCAGTTTAGTTTTTGGTGCCCACCACATTTGTTATTAGTAGTTTGATGTTTTGTTGTAATTAAAGGGGCCCGTCTTATTTGACCTTTTAGTATCTGACCAGAAAGTGAGCTGTTCCCTACTGTGACACTATAAAGCATGCGTAGACCAATCTTTTTAAAGGAAACTGCAGCCTACTCGCTATCCTAATTCTAAAGCTGAAGTTGGCTTGTGCTGTCACAATCAGTCTGTCCTCGGAAACTGCAGCTCTGCAGATATATCCCCTTCCGGTCCCACCTGGGGAAGTGCTCTGATTGTTCTCAAGTGTCTGAAACCAGATTTTAAAACTCTAGTTTCGGTGGCACAGGGTCGTCAAGGTGATTATACACTTTCTGTGCCAGAAATACCGTGCAGGTACCTGATCAAAGTCCGCAGACAAAACCGGTTTCACCCAAAGCAAAGAGTCAGTGGCATTGCTCCCAGCAACATCGTAAAGAAAATCAAATGGTTATTTTACGATGTTGCTGGGAGCGATGCCGCCGACACTTTGGTTTGGGTGAAAAAATGGACGGGAGAAAGGCATGCGGCATGTGGCTGCCATGATTTTATGTTTTAAAAAAAAAAAACAACGAGTTGGGCACAACAAAATGCGCACATGCCATGATTTAATGTAAATTAAAATAAAAAATATTTGCAATGCAATAGGTCTCGCATTTAAATGCAAGACCTATGGCACTGGAAAGAAATGGCCGCATTTGTCCTGGCTGCTTGAAAAGAGAAAGCGCGCATGGCGCGTTGAATATAAGCAAAGCACGTTGTGCCTGCAGTAAGAGAAAGGCGGAGAGTGGGCGAGGCTTCATTCCATACTCCACTACAACATGTCTCGCAGAGCAGCGCATGCGCGCTGACTCTAGGCTCGACCTAAAAATGGGTTTATGAGTGCATTACAAGACATAATTTGGAATGTGGGTGCTATGGGCGTCCATTCAAATTTTGATTAGTAATTTTATGTATCAATGGTTTGCGACTGCAATTTTGATCATAAACTATTGCTAAGTTTCTTACTCCTCAAAGGAGCTGGTAAATCATTTGTAAAGGGGGAGGTCCCTGTGGGATGTCTTCCAATTTGTGAATGAAAATAAAGTGAGGATGGGAGTGAGCATGGGTGCAGGGAACCACTTCCAACTCTTTTTTTTTTCAAATTATGCTTTTTATTTTCAGCTGTTTTCTTTAAGGAAAAGGGGCTCCATTTAAAAAGTTATTTATTCAAATACGATGACAAATATGGCCGTCTGCTGATCCTGGCAGGCCACTATCCCTCTGATGGTATCCGATTGGAGTAAGTTGCATATTGCGAGTTATCAAATTAATATTTGTGAGGTAAGTCATATAGCAGCAAACAGGATGTAAACCAACCTATTAGTTCAGAGGTTGGTTGGCAAAATCTGATTTCTAGCAGATCTAGCCCCATAAGCCCTTGGTACCTAACTTATACAAAATATCAATTAAACAGCAGCACCATTCACTGAAGTCTGTTTTCTGGTTTCACAGACAAAATAGCCTCTTTAGCAGTTGAAAATTCTCCACTGAAAAGCTTGAAGGCATAATTATCAATGCAGCTTCTAACAATAGACTAAATGATCATTTAGGGTTTGTACTATGTACTGTGATCTGCGGGGGAATGGGAGCCAGGTACTCCGCAGCCCTGCTGGACTACCGCCCAACATGTTTAGAGATCTCTACCTACCTGATGGATTTCTCTGTGCTCTTTTAGGAGCAGCCACAATGGTGGCTCCACTTAAGACATTGAAAGTTTGCTGTGAGGTGGCCATGTTTCATGCAGCTGCTCAGCAAACAGTTATGCTTATCAAAAACAAAATGCCAAATCAGGTGGTTGTTTTTGAAAAAAACAAAAAAACGTTTGGACCTGACAGCCTCAGAGCTTTCTCCCAGGATGTGGGGGGCATATTTATTTTTTTCTGTTTGGGACTTTGAGGCTTTTCCTGGCGATCCTGCATATGAAAACAAGCATTTGCAATGCAATTGGTCGCGCATTTCTGTAAATTAGGGCTATTGGCATTGGAAATGACATTATTTTTACTTATTTTTTTGTTTGCAGTGGAGTGATCATTTGGAAAAACAAGTTCACAGCACTATAACATTTTGTGTGCAACTGCATCACTAGAGAATTTAACAGCTGGAAGAATCAGGGGCACGTTTTGCTTAACACAATAAGATGACAAATTTACGTTAAGTGTCTCCCTCGCCCTGGACTGTCCACGCGTTACCCTCTCCCAGCTCTGTCTTTTTAGCAGCGGGTCTTAGGGATAAAAACAGAATTACAAAGACTAAAATGCAACAAATTTTGTGTTAGTCAGCAGATCTGAGTGTCACAACCATGAGTTAACTATAAACTGTTCAAAGTCGATCGCTAAACGTAGTTTAAATGGAATGTGTGCCATTGTGACCGTCTAAATGAGAAAAAATGGACAGGTGTCTCCATGCTAAAAAGTAAAAAATGTACTCTGGATTTGAGTTGTGTCATTTTTATAGTGATTTTTATAAAATAAAAAATAAAAAACACCACATTGACTACTCAGCTTCTCAGGCTAAACATATTTCTGAATCTACACGGAGACCCACTCCAAAAAGTGTGTGCATGTTTAAAATACATAACACAACTGGATCATAGCTTCAAACATGGCGGGGAGCAGTGTTTTCCATCAAGTTGCACCTCCTATCCCCAATAGTCTGGGATGACTACAAAGGGATGTGGGATTCCTTGGCGGCAGACAATGAAACGCAGAGCCTCATTGCTTGCCAGTCGTCATGTTTAGTTATGGCAGCAGACCGCAGTAGAATAATATAGGAGTTGAAACAAAGCTTTTTTTAAACGATTCGGGAAGCGTGTGTGCGCGCTTCGGAAACCTATTTGTTTATTTTTCTAAAGCACACACACGCTTCCCGAAGACTTTTAAAAAACGAAGCGTAACGACTAAAAGAAAACAACGGAGCAGGAAGCGGAGCAACTTAAAGAAAATAATATTAAAAAGTGTGTGCATGCGACTTGCAAAGGAGGACAGTTTGTGGATCTTCAAGTTTAAAAAACACATTTGCACCCTAGTTACAATCTGAGATTTACTCTTGTCCATGGCAAAAGTAAGTCTGTATTCATGGTGGAAATTCCCACAAAGATGGCGTGGGTGAAGATAACAAAGTTTCTACACATGGGGAAAATCTCAAAATTTTAAAATGCAATTGCAATTTTGTGTTATGTGTACATACGCTTAATGATCCAATGCATAGATTTACACATACATAAATGGAAACCCATGTAACCAGCATGGAATTTAAAAAATAACTCCACTACCAATCTGTGGATCTGCAACTGTTCATATCCTTGTTAGCCAGAGATGTACTCCAAATGTAGACTGAAACAAACTTACGCTAGAACATTTCCAGCTGATTTTGCCTATTGTCTAGACGTTAAAATGTTTTGTGAAACTAAATGAAAAAGTCGCATGGTTAAGAGACATTTCACCCCTTACATGTTATGCTGGGTTTGTGTTGCAATGACTGGGCCCACCTTTCATGCAGGAGGAGACTAGCAGTGTTGAAATGCTTTTTTCTGCATTCATCAGTAGCCCATACATGGTAGGGGTATAAAGTTGGGGCAAAAGGTCATGACAAAAGTCAAAGAAATTAAGATGGGTGCCCAGTACATGACCGTCAAGCATCACTGTCCAGGGTGCTAACATTCAGTTTAAAAACGAAAGAGCGAGAGACTGTGGGGCATATTCTCAAGGAGCTATCGCCAAATTATCGGCACCTTATCGCAGCCAAAGTCGAGATAAATTTATCGCTCCATTCACAAGCTGGTGCTAACAGCCGATAACACCAGTTTACCTGCGAAAGCATCCTCAAAAAACATCGCCACAGATGACCCCTGCAACTATTGCTAATGAGATGCAGAGTAGGCGTTCCCGAGCAAAAATCCGTGACAACACCACACCTCAACATTCTCAACGACCAGCCCGATCAGCGATAAGATCACAAAAGAGGTGATAAGGCGCGTTAGCAGCAGGAATCTAACACCTGCTCTGACCTGGTGTAAAGTCGGACGACAACCTGCACCATCAAAGGGAGCCCAGCCCACAGCCACACATGAAGAACAACAGATGCCATAGAGCTACTCACCATGCATCCCGGAGCCCCGAGAGGGCAACAACACCCTCCGCCACCACCCCCAGGGCCCCAGCACCCCCCCGGACCGCCCCGCCCCCCGGACCACAACAGAGGCAGTGCAGACAAAGACAGCGGACCTTCAGGAAACGCACCAGCCCCACCAGACAATGTCAATGCCCACTACAGGCTCAAAAGGACAACCATCCACCGCATCCGGACCATCATTGCCCACAGGCTGACGGTACCAACACAGCGGACAACCAACATCCCTCCGCAGACAAAGCTGCTGGCTGTGCTGCACATGTTGGCCTCCCGTACCCCCCAAACAACATCCGCCAGAGTCGGAGGAGACTCACAGCCAGCCCCATCCAAGTTCCCCACACCTGTCCTGGATGCCATCATCAGCCAGGTACCCCAGTACCTAAACGTCCCCCACAATGTGCAGGAACAGCTGGAGACCAAGCAAGGACTACACGCCATAGCAGGATTCCCGCACCTGTTGGGGGCAATCTACTGCACACATGTCCAACTTGTGCCCCCTGCCGAAAAAACACACAATTACCGCAACAGAAAGCACACGCATCCCATCAATGTGCAGGCAATAGTGGACCAGCGGGGACCCTACACCAATGTTGCAGCCAACTACCCAGGCAGTGTGCATGATTCCATCATCCCCCAACAGTCCATCATCAACCAGCGTTACCAGGATGGCACCCATGGAAATGCACTGCATGTAGGTAAGTACCAAATGAACACACCACACACCTCAACTCCACAATCATGCAACTCACAACACTGGCAATGCACACGTCACAAAATCACATACAACATGCCAGACAACATGCCCACCCACCAGACACGACAGCACAACTTACTGTGGCAACCTTGCTCAGCCATGTACATGAACCATCAATGGCATGGCACCTCAGCCACACAATAGCGGAATGTGGGGAGAGGTGGGAACCAGATATGTGCGAAGGAGGCAAGTGACCCATGAATGAGAATGTACACAATGCCAACTGTGGCGGAGATGTCCTGGACAGATTGCAGTATGCAGACCACAGACATATCCATGCCCACATGCACTGCTGATGAGTGGAGTGTAGTGGACGCAACCATGTCACCACAGCCAGTGGGGAAGAATGCGGAAATGTAGCTTGTGACGTCCCCCCCTGCAAGCGTGTGCGGAATGGCCTGGCCTGGCGTACGCAAGGCCAGCGTAGGGGTGTGGATAAAAAGCACGTAGCCCTGGGCGTGGTCCTCTTCCGGAATGGCAAACGTGCCTGCCAGTGCGGCGCCTCCTACCCCGCCACGAGGCCGACACCCTCGCTGTGAGCAATGTGGCCTGCGAACCTATGCGCCTGCTGCACCACGGGGCGCTGGGCTCCCAACCTTTCATGCCCACCCCTGCATATCCAGGTCTCACAGCTCACCTGCCGTCACCGGTGTGTGTCGAAGAGGGCCTACCACGTGCCGGCGCAAACTCCAAGCCTGAACCCCGCATCCTTGGCAGCCTCCTCACACCATCACGGCCTCCGCAACACCATGGCAGAGTCCATATCGTTGTACACAAGGAGACAAGTAAGAGGAAGACGCGGTTCAGTCCGGAGGAGAAAAGGACCATCTTTACGGAGGTGTCCGGACACTGCCGACAACTGCCCTGGTGTCACTAACTCTGTGCATCACGGGCCAACGACACGTGGATGTGTGCCCCTACTGACCGCTGCCCCGGGCCTACACTGCGGTCAAGTAGGTCACACATTTGGGACTGAGTCTTGATTTGGCAATGGCCGAGTACACACGCAAATGCAGAGTTTAACTCACTATACTCCCTTCGATGTGGTGACACAAAGTATGTGCATAGCATCCCAGCCACACGTGTCTGTGGGCCCTTGAAGACTATGCCTTCGGACTACACTGTGGGCCTGCAGGCCTCACACAAATCCAATCCAGTCCATACCAGGCAGGACACTGCATCGTCGCTGGCTAAACACCCGCTCAGCTCTGTCGCTACTGCCTGAGTCAACCACGAGTCATCACCACATGCCATTTCAACGCCGTGTGTTAGTGTTCGAGGAGGAGTTTGCTGAACAGCGGTTGGCCCGAGCTGCCCGCTGCCTCCGGACCACACAGTGGTCGAGTAGGTCACACATTGGGAACTCAGTCATGAATCATTTATGGCCGAGCTGATAACATTGTCCTGGCCTCGTCGCAGACTGCTTCCCCTTACAGCTCCGGGGCCACTAAGTCTGTTCCCCGACATCCATGGACACTTACTTCTTGGGATTTGTTGGAGACTGAGTCCATGGCTTGGGGGTTGTCTTCATCATCGTGTCGGTGATACTGACTATGTTGCCAAAACGAGGCTGTAGCATTCCACTCCTCCATTTGCCGCTTCTGGCCAGCTTCTGCCCTCTGCATCATGCCCTGGACGATCCCTTCCACTGTCCCCCACAAACCTCCGTGACATTCACCTTCGACATTGATGAGGACACGCTCACCTAGCGTGGCACTATCTCACTGCACCGCAAGTCACTGTCCCGTGGCGGTGTGCCTGTGCCGGCCGCAGTGCATCCGGGGCCACTAACTCTGTGCAGCTCAAATCATGGCCCCCGTCTGAGGGCATGTCGGATGGCCTCTGTTCCGATGGCCTGGGGACATCAACGCCATGTGTCTGTGGCCCTGCGCTGTCCGCTGCCTACGGCCTCAGGTGCAGTCCACCTGGGCTCACACATCAAATCGAGTCCTGTCCTGCCCGGACATCATATCACCGCAGGATGCACACGCCACCACCGCCAGGACCAACTCCAAACAACAGGTGCCAGAGTCGTAAGTGTCTTACTGCCAGTCTGTCAGAGTTGCTCACACCTGTCGTGGGTGCCATCATCAGCTTGATACCCTGCTCAGCCCTTCAGGTGCCACTTACTCAGTGCACAACGAATCAAGGATCATTCTGCTTGCATGTTGGGTGAACACTGTACTCTCTCCGGCTACCACCATAATGCTTCACAGTTGTTTCTGTTATGCTGGTGTTTTATGTTTCTGCTTCAATTGTGATCACTGTTCAAGTTGTTGCCAGCACCAACGACTCCCTGAGGGCTGGCTGACACTCACCCCACACACATCCAGCACATGCATCACTGTACATGTGACCATGCCAATAAAGGTGTCGGGCGCACGTGCCTGTGGCCAGTTCAAGAGCTCTATGAGTGTGTCCGTGTGCTCATGATGTATGCATTCGGGCCACGGCCCCACAACATCACATTGTGCCATGTGCAGAGGACGCAGCCATGTCACCACAGGCAGAGTGTGGGACATTGCACATGTAGCTTTGTCGTCCCCCACTCAATACGTAAGAGGAGTGGACTGGGCCGGCGTGCGCCAGTCCAGCGTGGGGGTGTGGATGATTATCCTGTGGCTCTGGGTGTGGTCAGTCCTGGAAATGTGCAAATGCGGGTGTCTCTGTCGCAGTGTGGGTCTCCTTTGGGGAGTGTAGGTGGTCCCTGATGGGACTTAGACACCCATGTATGTGATCTACTTCGACTTCCATGAGGTGGGACCCCACCCACACCTGTTCGGACACCCCCTTCTGGCAGTCTGACACCTGGCCTTGGAATGCAATGTGTGCTTCGGTGTGCTGCTGGGAGCCAGCCGTGGTGGTGCGTGCGTCCAGCTGTGTTGTCTGTGCAGGGGGTGGGGTATCCTCGATGCAGCTGGGCTGCCCTGCTCCTGGGGGTCGATTGCCCGAAGATGTCCATGAACTGTTGTAGGGCGTCGGTGTCGGAAGTGTGGAGGACCTCTTCAGAATCACTGTGGAGTTGTCTGGTCTGCTCTGCTGGAGGTGTTGTTTGTCCCTCTGCAATGTGAAGGGGAGATGCTTGTTGACATTGTGTTGGCATGTATGTTTACGCATTATTCAGGTTTACATACAAACTGCATGACAATGTACATTGTGACTGTTTGGGAAGAGCGGACTATTTGATGCAGGACAGTGGGCATTTGGACTACATGACGTAGGTGAGGTTGTACACGTACATTTTCATTTCACAGTTCCCTGCTATGTCAGATGTGATTGGCCATTTTCTACGCACAGGCGGACCCAGTTGTGTCCTCTGTTCTGCAGTGTAAGTGTTGCACTGTGTACCACTTTGTCGTCCATGTGGATGTGCTGGCATTGCTATGTGTGTGTGCTGCATTGTGGGAGGGTCGCACCTGCAGCTGTGATTTTGCTGCCCCTTATCCCTTGGAGGCGGTGTGCCTTTGACTTTTGTGCTTTTAAGATGCTGTGATGTTGGCGACTTGGGTCATTTGTGCTCTTGGATGGTTTTTGTACTCTTGTGCATTGTTTGTCTGCAGATGTTTTGTTGACGTCAGTGGTTGTTTGTGCACGTGGATGTGTCAGAGTGTGACCTGCTCCTTTCCGGATGTGGTCCACACTCAGCCACCTCAGTCTCGTGGCGTGCACAATGTCATGGTTATTGTACTCCAGCCATGCTGCTCGTCATGTGGTGTCACTTGCATTGTCAGTGTGGCTCTCACATACGCATCTTTGCTGTGTTTCGCACGGGTGCATGTGTGTGTCGTGGACTTGGTGATGTGTGGGGTGTGACCCCTTTGGGCACATGGTGGACGGGGGCCTTCTTGATGTTTGTATGTGTGCTGCAGTGTGCCACGGGGATCAGGGACATGACCCAGGGTTGTTGTGGGTGTGCGGTGTGCTACACGTCGTTGTGCATGTGTGCCATTGTGCCCGTCCCCCCCACCCCCCCAGTCCCTGTTCGTTACTCACCCTGTTGATGTTGTGTCAGGTCATGTCGAGCTGTATCAGGACTCCTGACTCCTTGCACCGTCTCCGCACTGATGACTGTGGCCGCCATTTGCTCTAGCTCCTCCTGTGGCGCTGGACTCCCACCTTCATTCGCCGTTGCTGCCTTCCTGTTGGCAGCGGGTTTCTGCTTGGTTTGGCTTTTCACATCGTGCCAGCGCATCTTGGCCTCATCGACACTCCGACTGCATTCACGATTGAATGCCATTTTTCCATCTGTGTTGCCAATGACACGGTGGAGGTGACGGACAGTTGTTGTTCGTGCTCTGTCACCTCCGTGAGGAAGATCTGGTTGTCATGCGGACTGTACCCCGTCTTCCTCTTCCTCTTCTCCTTGGCCTTCACCGACCCCGAGGTTCCTTGCTGGTGGTCTGTGGGGCTTGTGGGGTTCGCGTTGACCTGGGCACTGTTTCCGGGTGCATCCATGTTGCTACGCAGTTTATTTTGTTTTTGTTGTTTTTTTTTGTTGTTCTGCTTTTATTGTGCATTTTCCCTCATGACGCGTGGGAATTGCAGGCCTGTCGCTGGTTATCGCTGATTTTTGTATCGTGGTTGGCCTCATCGCGACTTTATTTGCGTTAGTGTTTCGCATTTTTGTGGCGTCGCATTGATTTTAATGCGGACATTTGACGCGTTATCGTGGGACTATTGCATGGTGCCGCCAGGTTGTGAATACTATGTTAACACGGCGTTGTTTTCCCGCGATAGACTGCGATATGAAAAGTTGCGTTAAGCTAAGTTTGCGGTGGTTATCACACGTTCTTGAGAATATGCCCCTATGTGAACAAGTGTACCTTCTCTGTGTGTTTTTCGTTCCGCAAGCATAGCTCTGCAGACACTGTCCCACTGCTAGCCACTCACTACCTACCTGTTATTTTATAAAATTCTTATAGAGCGCACGTACACCGGTTGGTTTCATAGTACTGTGTCTAGGACTAGCTGGAACAAGTTGGAGTTTATTCATAAGCTTGTGTGAACAACCATGTCTTGAGGGATTTTCTAAAGCTCAGCAAATCAGTACATGATCTAGTTTCCAGGGGAAAGGAATTCCAGAGTCTGGGTGCCAGAGTTGCGAACCTGCAGCCCCCTTGTCGCTTCAGCTTGAAGGCGGGAGTTGCCAGGAGATGGAGGTGAGCTGAGCGTAGGTTACGTGAAGGAGAGTACCTTTGAATAAGGGTATCGATTAATTTAGGGCACTGGCCATGTAACGATTTAAAGACCAGGCATCCTACTTTAAAGGCGCAGCACTGGGGGATAGGAAGCCAGTGTAATTTCCTCAGAAGTGGGGTAACATGTTGCCACCTGGGTTGCTGGTGGATCAGTCTGGCTGCTTGATTCTGCACCAGCTGTAAACGTTTGGTTAAGAACAGTGGCATACCAAAATAGACTGCATTTGCGTAGTCTAAATGGGACATGATCGTGGCTATCACCACCTGTATCAGTGCCTCCCGAGTGAGCAACCTGCTGATCTTTCTAATCTTCCGTAATTGGAAGAAACAGGTTGAGATCACAGAGCTGACTTGGGATTTTAGGGACAGGTCGTTGTTTATTGTGACGCCGAAGCTTTTAGCAGAGGGAGAAGGGGTAGGGGAGGGGCCAAGTTCCATTGGCCAGAAGTGTGGGCCCCAAAGGTTATGGCTGCCACCCGTGAAGACCAATTCGGTCTTACCTGGGTTGAGCTTTAAGTGATTGCAGTCCATCCAGTGATGGATGTGTAGCATGGTAGACTGAAATTCAAGGGCTGATTGGGAAGAGTTGTCGCATGTGAACAATAATTGAAGATCATCAGCGTAATTGAAAGTGGTAACTTTCCTTTCTTTGAGGGACCAGATCAAGGGGAGGAGGTAGAGATTAAACAGGAGAGGGGATAGCGAGGAACCCTGTGGGACCCCGCAGGTGGTTGCCAGCTTTGGTGCCGTGAACTGGGCAATGCGGACTGACTGGGAGCGGTTCTCCAGAAAGGAACTGATCCAGCCAAGGACTGAGCCCTGGATGCCTGCCTCCCTGACACGGCCCACCAAGATACCATGGTCGACTGTGTCAAAGGCTGCAGAGAGATCTAACAGCACCAGGGCCTGAGGGGAGCCCTTGTCGGCTTTCTCTCGCAGGGAGTCTAATACTGCCAATATTACCGTCTCAGTTGAGTGGGAAGGGCGGAACCCTGCTTGGTGTGAGTCGAGGTAGTTAGATTGTTCGATGAAATCGGACAGCCACTTAGCCACATGGGCCTCCAGTACCTTAGCCAGGTAGGGGAGTAAAGAGATCGGACGGTAGTTTGACAAGGTCTGAGGGTCCGCCCCAGGTTACTTCAGAAGGGGAACAACAATTGCCTCTTTAAAAGCTTTGGGGACATGGCCCTGGGTTAAGGATTCATTCAGGAGGGAAAGGACAGTCCCTGGAAGACTGGTGAAAGCGTCTTTTAGGACATGAGGTGGACAGCAGTCCATGGGAGATCCAGATTTTACTTTAGACATTAGGTCTAGGAGTGCCTGTGTGCTTATAGCCGGGAATTGTTCAAAGCAGCATGGGTTTGCAGGCATGGACAGTGATAACTCAAGGGAGGTGCGTGTAGGAATGCTTGCTTTTATGGTGGAAATTTTATCAATGAAGAAATAATTTAAAGAGTCGCAGAGTGCTTGAGTGGGTATGAGTTTAGTGGAGATTCTGTCAGAGTTGGACAGTTCATTTACAATTGAAAAGATCTCCTTAGATCTGTTGTTAGCAGTTAACAGTTGTGGGAGGCATCCTGAAGCATGATACACAAGGGTCCGGCTGAAGACTGTGGCCCATGCACAATTTGAAAGGCACTGGGCGAGAGGTGGTACACCACTGGGGAAATGGTGCATGGACTTAGGCAGCGAGCGGCCACAGAGTGCCGAATCTGGACGCTCAAGAGGCATTGGCGCCGGCGCCTCCTCCTCCCGACTCTCTTCCACCAGCTTCAGTGGCGCAGCGAGGCCGTCCGAAGGCACAGAGCATCAAAATGTGCAACAGAGATCCAGACATGCTGACAGTGAACACACTCGCCAAAGCGCACACACGCTTTCCAAAGCGTTTTAAACAAGCAATGAAGTGCGTGAGAAAAAGCAACAGAGGTGCGTGTGCAGCAGCTACACAACTTCATTCACCTCAAGGCACAAACTCTACTGAGTGTCGGCGTCGGAGCTCTGTGCCTTCCAAAAATAAAAGGCAGCTATATATGGGGTAAAGAAAAAAAGGTAAACAATGGCGAGCGTGTTCGGAAACCGGAGCCTGTGTAAGGGGAGGGATGCATGGATTGGAGAGAGGCAGGCTGTACCGTGCAGAGTTTAGCAGCCATGTTGGGAAAGAGACTTACAAGAGATCTGTAGCACGAGCAGCGGGAGGAGCCGGTAGGCGGGGCACGCGCATACACGAAGGAGGATGCAGTTTCAGATTTATATTCTGCGAGGGAGGGCTATATTTTATTTGAAGCATTAGCTTTCGTGATGACCTCATGCCGTAGTGAGATGTGAGGAGAGAGACGTTTGCACAGGATTCCACTCGGGAAACAGTACCTTTTGTTTGCTTTCTGTTTAAACAGCAATACGAAGCAGGCGAGAATAAAAATATTTGAATTTATTGCCTAGTCCGCACCAAACCGAAACAAACAACTGGGATTACGTCAAGGTGCGTGAACGCCAAACACCCTTTCTTTCTCCAGATAAAGGGCCTCGTTCATGTGATGTCTCCCGCCTGCTCATCTGCAGCTCGCTGTCCGGAGAGAGGGCTTTCAGAAGAGCAGAGTGTGTCATGTGGTTTCCAGGGAGATCTAAGGGTGCGGGGAGAGGCTGAGGTTACGGCAACAACCATAAAACCGGGCGCAGTGGTAGGCAGCGCGATGCCCGAGCACATTAATCAAACAAGAAACGGCGCGGGGGAAACATAAAAAAAGCATAAAACCGGGCACCGTGGTAGTCAGCGCGGCGCCCGAGCACATTAATCAAACAAGAAACGGCGAGGCGGAAACATAAAAAAAAAACATAAAACCGGGCGCCGTGGTAGGCAGCGTGGCGCCCGAGCATAGTAATTAAAGAAGAAACGGCGCGGCGGAAACATAAAAAAATAATCATAAATCCGGGTGCCGTGGCAGGTAGCGCGGTGCCCGGGCACATTAATTAAACAAGAAACGCCACAGTACCGCTCGATGTAAACAAGATGGGAAGAGAGAAGACAGGCCATCACACGCTGTACTGTGTGATGGCCAACAAAAATGCTCTCTGAGTGAAATCGCTGGAAAGAGAGCTAAACACATGAAGGAGGGACTTCAACAGAAATGCACCAATAAGAAGCCAGCATTTCTGAATGCTGCAGCTAACAGCCAATAGCAATGCGTCTGTTTTCCAAAGCCACACAGAGAGCAACAACAGGTCTAAAAAGTATGTCAGATCATTCACCCTATTAGGGCACACTGTCTGATGTGCTTAGGCCGACTTCCCATGTTCCATTTCGCCGTTCAATAAACCTTTTGATTCCTTGAAAACCAACTAGCAAAGTAGGAGTTGTTTTTTAAAAATTAAAAAAAAGATGTCCCTGACACCCTGGGAGTTTTCTCTCATGCTTTAGGGACCATTTTTTTCATTTTTATTTGTTCTGTTCTAAAATGACAGGCTTTTCCTGGGGGTCACAAACTGGAAACGATGACATCAGATTGTTTGCCCTAAATATGACAGACTGTCTGAGGTACTTAAAATGAGAGCCCAATGTCTGTGGAGCCTAAGGATTCCACAAAAGGAGCAGATAGGGGTTCTGCTGGCACAGATATAAAGGTTCACCTGACTCTAAATAGGGAAGGTAAAAATTCACTTTGGGGGACTGTGTACTCTGCTACATTTGTAGCAGAGTACCTTGTCTGCCAAACTCTAAATAACCACCTAGGTATAATAAACACAAATACAAAATAGATTTAAAACTTTGGCAGAATAAAAACTTTAGGAACACAGACTCTCATGGAACAAGTTCAGGTAATCCCCAGCTATTCTTGATAAAGTCTCATATAAAACCGAAGCACCAAATGTATCTTTATTTATTCAAAGAATGGACTCTGTTGTAATTGGTGATGTAAAAGCCATATTTTCCACAAGTGGGTAGAAGACTTAGATTGCAACTTACCTAAATATGCTCCGTGAATCAATATACCCAGATATTTGTATGAATCAGCACTTTAAATGTAGCATTCACTGGTCAGGATGAGCAGCTCACATTTGTCAGGTCAAAAGATAAAACCTTTGATCTTAGAAACATTAACTTTCATGTTGTTCAATCTGTTGTACTCTTCCAGTAGTTGAAATGCCTGTTGTCACCCAAGTACTGTCCCATCTAATGTTACTGTATCATTGGCATTTTGCAAGGTTTGAAGACATGTCCCTCTAATTTTGGAGGAACACATCTTGAGTTTTCCCACATCAAACATACATACACTGAGAGCTGGGGGCAATAAAATCACTGCCTAAGCTCTATATTGCATTTAATTCTTCTGAATAGGGCCCACTTCTTCTCCAGTTTTACATATGCCCAACTATCAGTGTATAACGCTCATACGGCTTTTATCAGCAGAAAAGGAACCTTCCACTTCTCCAGCATCCCAAAGAGGAGTTCCTTATGTACACTGTTGAAAATCACTGAGTAAACATGTGTATGTTGTGGTTTTTGGTTTTGCAGAATAGTTGTTTTTTGCCATATTAAATGGCATACCTTTGCTGACGGTTTAGCACCCCACCGTAAAGTTTTTTGGTAAATATGGCATTAGAGAGTTGTTCTTTATATTTTTTAATATTTTGGTGTCCAAGAGAGCTATCAAGTCACATTGCTTCCAAAGGGGGGTTTAACACTGACTCACGCCAGAAGTAATATATTTAAAAAATGAGTAGAAGGATAAGAACAGAGAAGACAATAGCTACCTTAATAATATTGCTCCTATTTGTATAATTTCTATATTTTCTTGCTGGCATCATTTAGTCCCTGGGACTCTTATGATCCTCTTTCTTGTTCAGGGCCACTGTTCTATCTTCATAGTGCATAAATGCTACTGCTGCCAAACCCTTTAGCTCTAAACCCATTATGTCTTTTTCAACATAGGTGTAGAGAAGCTGTCTTCTCTAACCTATTTGTTAGGGACCAGAATGTTCTGAGGTTGTTTTTGAGGGCCTGCTATATGTGGGTACATTGCCTCTCTTTATATTCCATCTTGGCCTGCGACTTCCTTTTTTGTGCTCCTTGGTTAGCTCGCTAGATAGTTTCTAATTCTGGAGACTTGGAAAATATTTTGTGAGTATTACCAAAGTGCTTTTTTAAATTGCCCATAGGGGTGTGTAGACCACAAAGCATGCCTTGTTGTTAGGTATCTAACCAGATGAGTACACTGGGAAAGGTAATAATAGATCCAAAGACTGACTCAAAGAGTTGTTACGTAAATTATACTAATTCTTACATGTGTAATGCCACTTTTATTAATCACTTATTTACAAGACTTTCTTATACAATTATTTGATTTCATTATCAGTAAACTATTTTATTTAATTTTTAATTTAAAAATACGTGTATTAAAGAAAGAGCAATCTCAGGATGACAAAAGAGCTAATGCAGAAGCAAACTGTATCAGATATTCTGGTCCCAACTGTGGAAAAGGGATCATCTCTTTGTTAGACAGAAATGCACATGTCCTTGCTGATAAATGACTTTCTGTATCCTGTTCAGGTCCTGGATTACAGATCAGGGCATGTTCCCTGTTTGTGACACAGTGTGTTCTTACCTAGGTGTTCCTAGTGCAGGCTGCAACTGTTCGACTGATTATAGCAAATCTGGGGGTCCTAATGCCAGTGCATTACTGGAAGGCGGGAAAGTCTGACTTTCACTGCCAGCAACAGACATCCTCTTCTTTTCACGGGGGACGGGATCTCCCTGCAGACATTATCCCACAGCATGTGACTGCTTCTGCCTGAAGGAGGACGAATGGGAGGTCCCGAAGACACCCCCTATCCTTGGGGTGCACTGAATTGTGGTCCCTCATATATGCCACACAATCACTGCTCATCCCAACAGCTTTCTCACCTTTGTGCCTGCATCTGTAATCAAGCATGTGTGCCAAGGCAAATGGTTCCCTTGTTTGCATGGGGAAATGGCCCATGTAAATTCGGGGATGTCCAATTTTGACTGCGCAGGTACACACCTCACTGGTGTGATGTATGTTACAGAAGAGGCAACAGAAGCATCTTCGCCTCTTCTTTAATGCCAAAGTACTCAAGGGGTGCAAAAACCAAGCACAAACCCCTGTTGCATCATAAGAGCATGTTCAATAAAATGATCATTTGTGTGCAACCAGGGGATCACTCTTGCTTCTCAAGATCTTCAAATAACTCTGAGATCAATTATTATTTTGGCAGAGCAAGACAGGGTGTGACACACCATATGGCATATGTATTCACGTTCAGACAACATGTTCAGAACAAATCCCTCTTTGACATTGTAGTCTCTTCATATCTCCATAATGGCTTCACTTCATAATTTTTCTGCAGCATTTGAGTTTTCATTACCACTATTATTTTACTTTGAACTAGCATGTTGTCACATTTGTTTTATGAGTTCCTTTGTTCATGCTTTTCTGCTTCTCCTGTATGAACTTGTTGATGACACAACTGTTTACTTTGAAGTGAAAAAAGTGACATTTAGTATTATTATATCAGCTTATTGTATAATTATTGAGTAGCATATTTTGGCTCCATCCTTGTACGTTTGGCTAGGCCATATATATGCATTAGATGCATTATTCCTAACTGAGACCTGGCTTCATAACGAGTCCGAACCAGATCTGGTGCAAACCCTCCCTGCTGGCTATAACATCCAGCAAAAAGACCACGACAAAAAGAAAGGTGGAGGTGTCGCATTAATATAGAAAAGGACATTCAAATGTCGAGTGGAACCCAATATTATTGCAGACTGCAAGAGTCTTTTTTTTACCATTTCACCATCCGCCGTCCACTCCTTTTCCGGAGTTCTCATTTACCACCCTCCTGGTGGGTGTGGGCATTTCCTCAATTCCCTTTCAGATGTAGCAGCCACACTAGTAGGTACATCCCCCAACAACACTCTTCTGGGGGATTTCAATCTGCACTTTAATGACCCTAACAAGGCTGATGCCTTGGATCTGACTCAGGACGTACTAGCGATTCAACTCATCCAAAAAGTCACAGGCCCTACACATAAACAAGGCCATACACTAGATCCAGTCTTTACCAACAACAACGAACTGTCGGTGGGTGATCCCACTCCTCTGCCCTGGTCTGATCATTCCCTGATCCCCATCAGTATTAACTCCCCACTCCAACCCCAGGCACTAAAATCATCAGCAGGAGAGTCCGGCCCTCGGCCAAACTTCCAGTAGAAGCCTGGACCATAGCCCTCGAAAACCTTAAACCCAAAACCGACCAAAATCTCACCTCAGCCGCAGAAAATTTCACCACCTGGATTGAGGCCACAGTGGATATGGTTGCCCCGTCCAAATCTTGCCATAAAGTGAGAGAGAAATTGTCACCCTGGTACTCCCCCAAACTACGATTACTTAAACAGGCGTGTAAAAGACTGGAGAGGAAATGGAGGAAAGACTACAACGACCTGAGCAAACAGAAATATAGAGAATCTATAAAGCACTACCAAACTGAAATAAAAATTGCACAGGCATCTTATTATGAAGAGATTATTAACTCTGCGGCTAACACTCTCAGGGAAATTTCCTGCATCGCGAAGGACCTCCTAGAGCTCCCGAGATAAGGATTATCCCCCGGATCACCCCCCCCCAGAGCGGTGTAACGTACTTGCAGACTTCTTTCTAGGAAAAATCAAAAATATATACACTGCTTTTCCCAGCTCACCCCGCCCTAGTGACCTTCTTTTAACGGATAAGCTCCCTCTCCATCCAGAACATGTACTGAAAGAATTTCCAACCTTGAATCTGGCTAAGCTGTCAGAAATCCTTTCTCAAATAAAATCAGGCTCCACCCTAGATCCAGCCCCCCCACGCTCTACGTAAAGCAGGAAATCTGATACTCCCTTCCATGCTAGAATTGGTAAATTTGTCCATCACCACTGGTCTAGTTCCCGCACCATGGAAACATGCCATGGTGAAGGCTTTACTTAAAAAACCTAGTTTGGACCCTGATGATCTAGGTAACTATCGCCCCATATCATTGCTTCCAGTGATCGTTAAGATCCTGGAAAAGCATGTGAACTCGACCCTCTCTGACTTTCTAGAAACTCATGACCTCCTGCATTCCACCCAAACAGGCTTCCGCCGCAACATGGAACTGAAACAGCCCTGCTCGCAGTGGTTGAGGAATCTAAGTTGATCCTCGATCAAGGACGGGCAGAGGCTATTATCCTCCTAGACCTGAGTGCAGTTTTCAATACAGTTAACTTTAACATCTTACTGGAGAGACTGAGGAGGATAGGTGTCTCAGATGAGGTTGTGACCTGGATCCAATCCTAACTAGACAGCAGAACTTTTCAGGTCTTCTCAGGGGAGTCGATGTCTAGAAGCCAAGTGATCAGCTGCGGAGTCCCACAGGGATCTTCCCTGAGCCCCTCACTGTTTAATGTGTATATGCGGCCACTTGCGGATATCATCTTGCCACATGGGATAAAATTTGTCACCTATGCAGATGACACACAGCTGGTAATCACCCTCAACGGTCCCCAAAACTTTCTCTCTGACTTTGAAACCTGTTTGAAGAAAGTGGCCTCCTGGATGGAGCATTCCTGCCTCAAGTTAAACGGAGGAAAAACAGAACTAATGCTTCTGGGCAACACCTCTAGCATGGATCTCAAACTGATATGGCCCACCTGCCTGAGTCCTGCCCCTACTCCCAAGACCAGGATCAAAAGCCTGGGCGTCTGGCTAGATAACTCCCTTAAGTTTGAAGACCAAGCAGTGAGAGTAACAGGGGCCTATTTTGACACCATCAGACTACTTCGGAAGGTTCTCCCTCTCCTCCCGAGGAGTGCAAGGAGGACCCTGATTCAGGCCCTGGTCCTATCTCGCCTGGACTATGGAAACTCCCTTTACT
The DNA here is from genome assembly GCA_963921515.1 of Calotriton arnoldi. Classification (NCBI taxonomy): domain Eukaryota; kingdom Metazoa; phylum Chordata; class Amphibia; order Caudata; family Salamandridae; genus Calotriton; species Calotriton arnoldi. The sequence continues at coordinate 170,767 of CAWUFW010014003.1, read as the reverse complement.
TAGGAGCACCCAAATCAACGATAAGGAAGCTCCAAGCCGCACAGAACTGCGCTGCTAGACTGCTGCTGGGGGTTCCAAAAAACAAGTCAGCCAAACCAGCCCTGAAGACTCTAGACTGGCTGCCTGTTTTAGAAAGAGTAAAATTCAAGGCTCTGTGTATAGCCCATAAGGCCCTACGGGGAGACGGCCCTGCTATCAACAGTTCTCTCATTGCCTTCCACCGCCCCGGAAAATGCCTTCGTTCGGCCAATCTCCACCTCGCAGTCATCCCTAAAATCAGAAGGGTAAGAAGCAGAGGAAGATCTTTTTCCTATAATGTAGCCAGACTCTGGAACACAATGCCCCTACACCTCCACTCGGAATCCCGGCATCTCCCCTTTCTAAAACTACTTAAGACCTGGCTATTCCAACAATCCGCCCTATAATCCAACCACGCACCCTTTTGTCTAGCCGCTAGCGCTGGGATGCCCTAGGGTAGCTATGCGCTTTACAAATACTCAATAATAATAATATATATGTTTACCTTTGGCCTTATGTACTCATGTGACACAATAATACTAGTGAGATATGGTGCACCAAAGGTATAGAAAGTGCATTTATTGTGTGTTTTTGACATATGTGTCTGTGTGTGCATATTAACATTTTTCCTTTCAGAAACATCTGGATTGCTGATATTAATCTTCTATACATTTAGATTGAAAGGTGGTGCGCTAACATGCATTCAGTGTAGTGCATCCACCAGGGATTAGTGAGAATGTGTGTTCAATGCTTTCTTTATAAATTGTGACCAGTTCTCGTTTTGGTTTAGTAATACATGTATTAGTTTATTAAGCCACATACAAGAGTACAGTATAAAATAGTTTGATTCCTTTATTAAAGATTTAATTTATTGGATTATATGTAGGTTATAGAACTAACATGCATTTAAAGAAAACTGTTAAGTTAGCGTGATTGTGGGCCCCTACGTTTACAGTTCAGACATTTAATACTAACGCGAAAGTTGATTTTCTGGATGTTTTTTCTCTTTAGGTTCAGACCAGAAGCATTCATTAGTTAGTGAAAAGCACATTGTATTTCTGAGATAGTGAGACAAGGAAGAACTGGCAAGGTCCAATAATTTTAATGAAGAATAAACAGGAGTGTTACCATTTGATACTATTAGATGTAGGGAGGAACCTTTGAACACTTTGGAAGTGGAGACTAGAATATGGGAGTAGTGTGCAAGCCGCCAAGTTTATTTCTGAGAACTGGAAAAGTACTTAGACGCATATATCTTGAACGTTCATTGTACAATTTAATTAGTGAACACACCTTAGGGCTATTTAGATTCCCTTTAGACTTAGAGAGGTACAGACCTCTCTTGAAATCTCTAATTGTGTGACTTCATGCTATACATGACTCCTTATCTATAGAACTTCTACAGAGGTTATGATGCTGACACCTTTCTTGTTTCCTTGATTCAATAGGGTTTCCCTATCCTTAGTTTAGTGTAGGGATTAGTAGATGTTGTGAATCTTTTTTCCATGTATGGGAAGAAGGATCAAAATCATTCGTCTATTCATCAAGTCCTTTTCCTTATTTTCTGCATTGCTGCTGCAGAAATTCGTATATGCTCTTTGCTGTTGAGGACCAATATTTTACGATGATTTGGTCTTCCTTTGGTAATCTTGTACTTCTATACTATGTTCTTGAGATTGATATATATCATTCTGGCTTTGAGTTTGTAATAAACCTTTTAACTTCGAGTTGCTGACTTAGACTTTTACTGTGTGGTCCTAATAATCACATTGGGCCAGATGTATCGAGCAGTTTTCCGGTCGCAAACGGCCCAATCCTCAAAATCGGGCCATTTGCGACCAGAAAAATGCATTTTTTAATGAATCATTCCCAAATTACAAATTGATAACATGTTACCAAATCACAGTTTGGAATTGCGAACACATACCGATTCGATATTACGAAGGAGCGTGGCAAGGGCGTCCCTTCCTAATTCCGAATCGCAGTGGTATATAAGAATGTTTAGTGACCAAAATGCATTCGCTAAACATTCACTTTTTACTACCTACTTCAAGTAGGTGGTAGCCCATTTGCAAACATGAAGGGGTCTTTGTGAATGTTTGTAAAAACGTTTTTAAGAGCAGGCAGTTGTCCCACGGACCACTGCCTACTCTTAAAAATTAAAAGAAAACTTTTCATTTCTTTTTTTTTTAAACGCATCCCGTTATTCTTCAAGAAAAATGGGCTGCATTTAAACAAATGATTGATTTATTTAAAAGCAATCACAGACATGGTGGTCTGCTGACCCCAGAAAGCCACCATCCCTGTGATTTCAGCGATTCCAAATGGGTCGTAAATTGCAACCTACCTCATTAATATTCATGAGGTAGGTCGATTTATGACCCACTAGAAATCGCTAAATTAAACTCATAAATAAGGAATAGTGATTTCCTAATTGCGATTCACAGAGAATAGCAATTAGGTAATCAGTATTCACAATATTAATACTTCTGGCCCATTAGATCATAAGATTTAAATTGTTGTTAACCCCTCTTTCTCTCAGGCTACTAAAGTGGTCTAATGATGAGAGTTAAATTGGAAGAAACGGCCTAGATTGTTCTCAGATAGTAGCAGATGATGGTTAGTACCTGATGTCGAGGGGTTAGAAACTGTTACTTTAGATTAGTCCAGACCCAATTTCAGACCTTAGTGCCCATGTTTCGAGTTGGAGAATTGGTGATGTTTCAGTGGTTCGAGAGTGAGTTGTAACAGCGGAGGAGTGAGTTTCAATAGGGTTGTGCGTAAATGGCTTATGCTTAGCTTGCAGTGTTTGTAACAAGTTTGTGGTGTCTTGCATATATTGCGTGATATAATGTGGTAATGTTTTAGATGATAGTGTGGGTGCAGCACTGATTGTGGAGAAGTTGTTATTGGGTCTGACATGGCTTAAGATCCTGGGATAAAATTAAAAAGTGTAGAAGACACTGTATTGTAATTGTCTGATGAGGTTTTCTGGGGTTTGTGGGGTTTGTCGTGAGATGTCGCTGACAGCCCAATTGTGACGTTTATATTTTTGTGTGAAAGTGAGGTATGATTGGTGTGGAAGACCTTTTGCACAGAGGAAAGCTGCACTGAACAGAGTGATTCTGAGCAGAACGAGGTTTCATTTGAATGTGTGTTTGTGTTACTTTTGAATTATTGATTTCTGTTGATTCTTTAGTGAAGCAGGCAATTGTTATTTGTTACTATTGCAATGTATTTAGTTGCAAGCGTATTGCTGAAAAGAGTGCGTTTGTAAAAATGTAAAAGAGGGTGAGCTGCTGTGAGGAGTGAGATTGTCATCCCAGCGTGCTGCGCTGGGATAGGTTGGTTGGTGAGAAGCCACGCTGGTATTGGCTGCCCACGTCATGAGGTGCCGCACTGTTATTGATTGATGATTTGGAATGAGATTTTAAGTAAAATTTAGATTTTTGTTTTGAAACTAACAAATCTTTATTGAAAATGAAATGTTTTAAAGTTGGACAAGATTTGTTTACAGGAGATGTTCAGATACCTCTTAGGGGGGGAGGAAGCCCCACTCGAAGACACTGCAGGTCATTATATGTTGATAAATGTAGGGTTTTACACATTTATTTGGCTTGAACAATGACACAAGGTGCACTGACGAAGGTGCACTGACGTTTCCACATTATGGTACACTTAATCTGACAGTTATTAAAAACTCTTGGGAGCATGCGGTTTACGCCAGAGAAAAAGAGAGATATCAGGGAATAAGGCAGTGCACACCTCTGCAGATGCCTGGTGGAGTATAGAACAAAAAGATGGAGAACTGACATGATAGAAAGAGCAAAATTATACCCATTATTGCAAAGCGGAGAAGTGGAAAGAGGGACGAGAAGGGAAAGAAGGATAAAACAAAAGAATCCGGAGAGAAAGAAGAAAACAGTGACAGTGATCCTAGGGACAGTCTTTAAGACGTATTAATGTCTGAGCAACCAAATTCATTTAATGAGATTCGAATAAAGGGAGGTGGGAGCAATGCTGCAGGTGGGAATATTGGATTGGCTCCTGCAGCAGTAAATATGAGCCCTAATACAACTGGGATTTCGCCTGTGGATAAGGATCAGAGATGGAGACAATGATATTGAATCAAAATTTGATAGGAGGAAATCCGGAAACATGTGTTTCTGGGACCTCCACTGTTTCTACATTCCCAGATGCACTTACAGTTTCTATTACAATTGGGCCAGAGGGTTCTTTATATAAACCTGGTTCTGGGGAAACTGGGATTCAAAACCCAGCTGCCCACTTTCAACAAGAAGCATCAGAAATTACATCCATGAGTTGGGGGTAGAAAAATGTGTTCTATTTAGCCCGATTAGTGAATCAGACTGGATTTGGACCTTTAAGATCGTTCCCTGGGTTACCAGATCTGGGTTCTCTTAGTTGGGAACTGCCTTTAAATATGCATAGTAGCACACCAAAAGTAAAGGTAGAATCTAAAGCCTCTGTAGTACAGCTTGGTCTTAATGTCCAGGAATTGGAAGACCTTTTGAAAGTTCCTAATGCTAAATCGACTAACTACACTACTCATAGCTCTGGATGTTTTGCACATGAGGCAGGCAGTATGAGGGCATGGCCCAGACCTCAGATCAGAGGCGCGGAAGAGTGGAGTCCCGAGAGGAGTGAGGGCTGGCCAACCGCAGCGTTTGCCCAGCCAGCCAGTGTTAACTCCTGAAGCAGGTCAGCTTCTTGGGGGGGCTCCGGTTTGATACTCAGCGGCTCCCTCCTAACCCGCACCCACTCACCGCCATACACTGTCTGTTCTTACCTCTCTCCCACCGAAGTGCAGTATTGTGCAGGCTGCTGGAGAGCGGGGGAGGAGCTGTTTCCACCAAACCAGGAAACCAGCAAGCCAGCTAGACAGTTCTGGAATCAGGAGGAACCAGGAGGGGGCAGCTATGCGAGGGTGCAAGGGTAGACACTTGGTGGCAACACCCTTGGCTGTGGTGCAGAAGTGGCAGGCGGTAGCCAGGTGCACTGCAGCAGTGCCTCTCCACAACTGGCATCTAGCTCCTGTATAAGCATCATGACACGTTTAGTAGCGCAACAACCGGTGCTGTTGAATCAGCTGTTGAAACAGCCAACTAAAGCAGTCAACTATAGCAGGCAGCTATAGGTAGCAAGCAAGCTGAAAAGGTAGTGTATTAGATGGGGGAATATCATGAACTGAAGAAGCACCGAAAAGCATTCAGAAGCATCACGTCCAATCAACCTCTTAAGCTTTGAGCCCTCACAAGTCCCCACAAAACACAGCTAAGCATCAAATAGGCAGCTTAAATTGATAACTAGTAACTGGCAATTGGCATTTGAATTCTTCTGATCAATACCTGGCAAGTCGGCGACTGGACCCCTAGCCAGAAAAGCTAAGAGAAGGCTCCAATAGTATTGGAAAAGGAGCAGAAGTAGAAACAGAGGAGGCAGCGACAAGGCGGGGGTGGGGGGCCAAGCGACGCCTACGCCATTCACCAGGAGGTACATATGCCAGCCAAGCCAAGCTACCAGGTCACTCATCGGCGCTGAAGGCTCATATAAGGCCCCCTCCTAGATCACGCAAAGCACAAAATCAGTCTTTAGTTTCCTGTACCAACTGGAAACTCTCACACTGGATATTTGAGTTTCGCAAATTTGTGGCAGAGACAAGAAGAAAAAAAAGACACATAGGGCAAGCCACTGTAATACTAATGGCAAAAGAACTGGTAGCAAGTGAGCAGGAGTCACAAGGGATGAATAGAGCAATGCTTAGACAACGCAAGAATGAGAACCGTGGCTCACTGGAGAAGGACCCACATCTGGGACATGCGGGGAATCCAGGTGAGACAGGAGCTAAGGGCTCACAGACCTAAGCAAGTGGAATGCAGCCAACAAAAAAATGCCATATATAAGTACCTAACAAGGACAAGAGCCGGCGTGGTTGAATTCATAGGGGCATCCACGCTGCAGCCAGTCCCAGATGGCCCGGTACAGATGAAGCAAAAGAGCCATCACTCTCCACTTGAGCCAGTGTTGGTAGCTCCAGCCTAGACACGTCAACCATAGCAGAGATGGCGGAGCTGGCAGGTACTGCTTTAGAAAAAAGTAAAAATACGATGATCATCCACACCAAAAGCACACCTGTGGGAGAAATTGAGGTCATAGAGATCTCTTCTACATTGAATATTGAAGATATAAGCACAAGCACAAGCTCAAAGCTGTCAATGGACATTCAGGGGATTGACCTAATCATTCAATTTGTGGACCTACTGTTGAGAGCAATGACCCCCATGGGCCAGTACGGTAGTACCATGCACTAGACTGCTGAATATAGTTGAAGCAATGGTCCATCAGCCAAGCAAATACTAATACATTACCCTATACGATTTAGTAACCATGTGGCCTAACCAGGACTGTGCAGCCCCCATGGTAAAACCCAGGACGGTCTATAGGCAACAATCCATCCCACCATGCCTTACTGACACGGAATGCACAGACACCCTCATTGAGACAGAAGCTAGGGCTGCCTTAGGATCTATGCATATAGGGGATCGCTCCTCGAGCCTCACTTCAATTAATAGGGAGAGTCCGGACACCATCATAAACACCATAAACTCTTCCCTACTAGTGGCGCTCAAAGCTCTCCCAACAACGTAAGAGCAAATTGCCACTTGCCTAACCAAAATGAATATGGAAAAAATGAGGATCACCTACTGGCATCCTTTGCCCACTGCCATGATTTTTACTCCAGAATTCAAAATGAGAGGACTCTGGGACACTGTAAACAGGTCAAATATCATACATCTTTTACACAACATACTGCCTCTCTCTTATCTGACATCAACGCATTTAACGTCAGTGAAATTAAAAAATTCACTTGGATAAGTCAAAAAGAATCCACATTAACAGAGTGGTCCAGCAGTACTGATGTGCAAAACATCATCACAGAAAGCAAACTAGTCAAAGAATGGGGCATACTTCTTAATAAGCCACTGAGAGAAAAATATCAAGATGTACTGGCCCAAAGACAATATCCTCCAGTGCAAGATAAAGTAGTAAGTAGTATCCTGAGAGGAATAAAACAAACAAACACCTTGCCAAGGGAGAAAAAGATCATAGTACAATTGTCCAGGGGCACAGGTGACAGACACAACTCAATGGCACCTATTGTACACACACGACTGGTAACGTCCGATTGGGCATGGCTTCCGACAGCCCTCGTAACAGATGGGCAGTCAAATTCCTAGCAAGGGTAGGAAAAATACACTGCCCTCATGAACCACTATGCAAAACACAATGCCCTCAAGAACCACTATGAAAATAAAAAGCTGGAACACGGCAGGTTTAACTTCCCTAATGGAAAATACAAGCGCTCTGGAGTTCTTATATACCGGGGAAATGCTATGTCTACAAGAAAGGTGGTCGAACAAGTCCATCTCCAGTTCACGTTTCCAAACTATTCACACTGCCGCCCACACAAGAAACCTCTCTGGTAGACCCATAGGCCGTATTTCAATATGTGTGAAACTAGACTTACAGGCAAAAGTGAAAGTAACATCATTAAAGCCTGTCTCAGTGAATTTGATTTGGTCTCTTCCGACCAAAAAGGCACAAAGGAAGGCAAACCCATGCCCACCTTAAAAAACATTTCAGCTTTTGACTACATTTTCATAAGTAAAATTTGTTAAACAGATATTTCAACTATCAGGTTCAAACAAGAGCAGAGAGCGACTGCCACCCAATATCAATAGAGGTTAGCATGAGTGCGAAAACACAAAGGATCCACAAGCCAGCTGGTCATCCACTTTCTAACAATGTCAGCCCACTAATGAAGAGAGTCAAATGGAGTCCAGCCTGCTTGGCCATATTGAATCAGCCTACCTCCTCCTCACCACGAGGGACAGAGCACACCAAACCAAAATCATTGGGAGCAAATGATAAAAAATTTACATGAAGCACTAACAACAGAAAAGCTGACCAATCGGCATTCTACGCCTACAAGCACATGGTTCCTCCATCTTCCGCAAGAGAACAGAGAGTTTGCGGAGAGTAAACTGACGTGCCGTAATGCGGAACAACCATATATATAGAAGGGTGAAGAACATGCACATAGAATGCAAGTTGAAAGAGGCCAGAAGATTTCACAAAATAATAAGCTGAAACCTAAAACAAAAACAAATAGATGAGGAATGGAAACTCATACACGCCTTGCTGCCACCAACTAAGCCCAGAGAATTTTCGGGGGATGTGAAGGGTTTGGTGAATAGAACTGCCAGTATGAGAATGCAGTTTCAGTGGAGGAATGGGAGGCCCACGTACAAAAACTATACGTGAACCCTGACAAAACAAGGGAATCCAGGGAACAACTATAGACTCGTGCTCTAGAAGGCCTGAAGAAAGCCCCATGCCAGTCTCTGAAAAGGAGATGTTATGCATCCTGAAGAACATTTGTAAAGATGGGGAAATTGGTCTAAATGGCCTCCTGGGGAGCGTCTGCAGGGAAGATCGGGTTTTTTGGGCAACCCACATGTTTAGCCTGTTCAACAAATGCATTTTAATGGCATCGATTCCGGACTCATGGAAAGGCTCCATCCTGCACCCAATTTACAAAAAGGGGTACCACACTGGACCCGAAAATTACAGGCTAAGAGCCCTATTGGATGTTGATGGCAAGGTCTTTGCCTAGGTGCTTTTACACATGCAGGAATATTGGATTAAAGAAAAGAAAATCATACCAAACTATCAGACGGGCTTCCGGCCAAACTCTTCTACGATCCATAACGTGATCGTTCTCTCCTATCTGAGCGCAAAGGCCATGGAAGCTTCCACCCCCCCCACTGTATACCTGCTTCATAGATTACAGTGCAGCTCTTGATGTAATTACCCGAGATATCCCCTGTTAAAAACTGGCAGAGTGGTTGGAGACGGCAGCGCGCGCGATCTAAGATGGCCGCCGTACCGTGAGCTCCGTTTCCTCACCTGCATAGACGACGAACTTTTCGACGAAGGGGGCTTTGTCCAGACTTCATTTTTGCCCCAGCTGCTCCTTAAGCCTAGCAGAGGCGTTTGGCTGAGTTTCAGAGGTCTGCAACCTCCGTGTGAAGTGCGGTAGGCGCCTTGACTTTCTCCTCACAGAGGGCTCCTGCTCTCTGCAGCATTCTATGGCAGTCTTCCTCATAGAGGAGGCGGGCTTAATCTATTGGGCACCTCCTCTCCTCAGAAGCCTTCTCATATTAAAGGGATTGTTGTACTGCAACTTGCCTGCCACAGCCTTTGCCTCTGTTGAAGCATTAAAGGGATTTTGCCTTTTATTATTCAGTGCAACTTTATCAATGCAGTGTTTTAAGTCCCTCTGGAACTGTTTCTTGCTGCCTGTCTTTAAATATTTTGTCAGTATACCTTACTACACTACAGAACTTGTTATTGGTGGTGTAATTTATTTGTTTTGCTATTTGCCTGTCCCTGTTACCAGTATGGAGTCTAAAATGCTGGCAAATAAGCGTAAGCAAACTGTTTCACCTCCTCCTGCCAAAGCCAAAGTTCTTGAGTCTCAAGACGAATCATTGGCAAAAATCTTGCAGGAAATTCAGGCGATTCATATTAATACTGACACAATTTCTTCGGATATCAAGAATATTCAGAGAGATATGACTTCCTTATCGAGGAGAGTTACAGATAACGAGATCAAAATTTGTGATAATGCTGCAGCCATTACAGCTATGTCTCCACTCACTCCTCAGGTTGCTTGTCTTCAACGTTCCCTACTTGAATTGGAAAATAGAAATAGACAATACAACCTTCGCATATTCAATGTTCCAGAGGGAGTTGAGGGACAGAGTTGTCGCCTATTCTTGGAAAATCTTCTCCCTAAGTTATTGAATATCAAATTTCCAGAACGTTTTGAAGTTGATAAAGCGCATAGAATTCCTTCAATTCGTAAACCTCAGCAAGTCAAACCAAGACAAATCATTTTTAAAGTTTTGAGGCACCATCACCTCCTCCTTATTCGAAAGGCCATCCGAGAAATACCTTCTCTCTAATTGAAGGAAACAAAGTTTTTATACACCAGGACTTTGCAAAGGAGACAGTTCAAACGCGACGACAATTTTCAGAACTGAGGCCTCGCTTGCGAGAAGCTGGTTACAAATATGGCCTTTTTGACCCCGCTGTAATGCGCATCTGGAAAAATTATGTCTCCAAGTCTTTCTCAGTTCCCGCAGACTTAATCAGATTCTTGGATCAGCATAATCCTATTCTCATGGATTCTCAGCCTTCTGGTTCTGCGTGCTAATATTCTCTACCCCTTACTGTAGATTGTTATTTTCTTGCAGGTGCAAATGATGGTGGATTGCTTTGCACCTCCGTCTCCAATGTTCTATTGCTATGAGGTCCTGAAGACTGACCTCGCTTCATGTTGTTCGTCTTGTTTTGTTCTTTTTATATGGGCTACTGTCTCTCTCTTATTCTTTCCCATTACTTTTAGTACAATATGTCTAGGCCACAAAAGTTAGTTGTTGCTTCATTAAATGTGAAGGGTCTCAGGCATCCAGTCAAGCGACGTAAAATTTTAGAATATCTCCACAAATCTAATGTAGATATATGTTTTCTACCAGAAACACATGTTAATGACAAAATATTGCATACTATGTCTAAAGGTTGGGTGGGGCTTATAGTTTCCTCTCCTGCTGCAAAACGTAAAATGGAGTAGCTATCTTTTTCTCACGCAGAGCTCGTGCACAACTTTTGTCACATCATCATGACGCAGATGGTAGATTTGTTTATGCTCAAGTTCAAATTGACAAACTCATATTAAATTTGGTCAATATTTATGCCCCTACTTCTGATGACCCTACCTTTTGGTCTTTTGTCTCTACTGATGTACTCAAAATTGGTAATACGTCCCTTATAATGGGTGATGATTTCAATCTGATCAGAGACCCTTTGCTGGACCAATCTTCTGATTTTAGGTTCCGACCTAGCAAAGCGTTCTTTGCTTTGAAATCTTTCCTTTCTGTCACCAAATTGGTTGATTTTTGGAGATTGGAACACCCTACTGACAAAGATTTTACCTTTTTTTCTAACGCTCACTCTTCTTTTTCTAGAATTGATTATTTATTGTCTTCACGTAACCTATGTCACATGATTAGTGAGTCGGCTATACATCCTATTACGGTCTCGGACCATGCACTAATTTCATTTTCTTAATGTATTTCTAATGACCAAAATCCGAATAAAAGATGGAGAATGAATTCGGAAATAGTTCTTAACCCAACAAACTCTAAAAAACTGTCCTCAGCTATTGCTGATTATTTTTTGAATAATAAGTCATGTGACACTTCCAAAGTTATACATTGGGATGCTTTTAAAGCCTACATCCGTGGAGTTTCAATTTCTATTATGGCACACGAAAATAAATCTTTCTACTCCCAACTCACTAAATTAGAGAAACAGATTGCATCAGTGGAACAACTTTTTATTACATCTAGAGACCCGCTATATAAATCCCAACTTCAGAAATACCGTTACGAATATAATTGTATGCTTAGTAAAAGAACAGGCTTCTTTATTTCAAAAGAAAAATCAAATTTTCATTTTAATTCCAACAAATCTGGTCGCCTGTTAGCGAATTATTTACGCCTCAAACGAGACAGAATTCAAATTCCTGCTATCAAAACGAGTAGTGGTTCATTGGTGACAGATGTTGAAGATATACTGAAAAGTTCCTTTCCTTTTACTCTTCTTTATATCACGAGCCCCTCGCCCCTCACAACAATGTTATAAATGATTTCCTTCACTCTTGTCGTTTACCTCAGATTTCTGATACTGACAGATTAATCTTGGAGAGCCCTATTGACATCAAGGAGGTTTTGGCAGCAATTAATGCATTAAATTCCAAAAAACTCCTGGTCCAGATGGAATTCCAGCTGAATTCTATAAATACTATCAAGACCAGATGTCCCCTTTTTTACAATTCCTTTTTACGGACTTTCAACGAACTTCCAAGATGGGGGGATCTTTCAATGAAGCCACTATAATTGTTCTCCCCAAGCCTAATAAAGATCATACCTTAGTTTCAAATTTTCGCCCCATTTCTTTAATCAATCAAGACTGTAAAATAGATGCAAAAATTTTAGCAAATAGATTATCACCCTTATTATCCAATATTATACAACCTGACCAAACTGGCTTTATGAAAGGTAGATTATCCGCTCATAATACCCGTTTGCTCTGTCATGCATTGTCCCTTGCCAAAGATTCCAACTGCCCAATGGGTGTAATGGCTTTAGATGCTGAAAAGGCATTTGATAAGGTTAATTGGCAATTACTATTCAAAACCCTAGAAATATTTTGTTTTGGTCCTATCTTTATAAGTATGATTAAAGCATTATATTCAGCCCCACAGCCTCTATTTTTGTTAATGGTATATGTTCTGCCTCATTTCAGTTATTTAGAGGCACTTGTCATGGATGTCGTCTTTCCCCTTTACTTTTTCTTATTGCAATAGAGCCCCTTTTATGTTCCCTTCGTAACAGTGATGCTTATACAGGTGTTGTTTTGAAAAATACTACCATTAAACTCTCTGCATATGCTGACGATGTGTTATTATATGTTACTGATCCTGTTACCTCTATTCCTATTATTCTTGATATCATTCACAAATATGCTGATGTTTCTGGCTACTCCCTGAACACTAATAAGACAGAATTTTTTCTATTAAATGCTTTTTGTAATTCTACAATGTTGACAAATTTTGATATAGTATGGTCTCCAAAGAAACTTAAATATCTGGGAATAACATTTACTGATTCGGTTAAAAGTACAGTTGAAACCAATTGTTCCATAATTTTATCTAACACCAAAGAGAAACTGGATCGATGGTCGACTCTTCATCTAAATTGGTGGGGTCGTATTGAGGCACTCAAAATGTCTATCACTCCACAAATGTTATACCTATTGTCCATGATGCCCTTCTCTTTTGCGTCCAGTTTTTATGTTAAATTGTATAAATTATTTACTAAATTCATTTGGAATAATAAGCCCGCACGAATCAGCCTTCAGACTTTACAATTGCCTAAACGTGAAGGCGGAGTGGGTCTTCCAGATTTAAAAAAATATCATTTAGCATTTCTTGTGGCACAAAGTTCCTTATGGTTTCAGAATATTTCTCCTTCTCAGGCACCAAATTGGCTTACCCTGGAGAAAAATATCTTAGCTCCATACCCATTACCTGCAGTTTTTACCATGGCAAACAGCTCATTTGGTAAATGTTCTCCCATTATTGCTAATTCCAAATTTGCCCTTTTGTCATTTGATAATAGTTTTTCTATTTCTTTGGCCTCTACTAAAAAGTTTCTCTTTGGTTCAATCCTAAACTCCAATACCATAAGCATATTTCTTTCTGGAATTTCTGAATTGCTGCTGGTATTTTCTTTGTTGTTGATATTTGTAAATATGATATGTTTTATTCATTCGATGTTATTCAAACTAAATATAACATACCTGCTTCGGAATTATCTAAATATACATTACTATGTAATACGGTTCTTAATGCTTACCCGCAACTCCTTTCCATTTCCCAGTCCTCTGGTATGGAGTTTTGTATTTCTGTCTTTGGTCTCTCAGGTCATATAGCCTCGAAAGTATACAAAAAACTTACCACTTCCAATTCCTCCTTTACACATCTTAATCAAAAATGGTCTCCATACATTAATATACAATCCCTTGGCATATCCAGGAAAGAACATTTGGTCATCGAACACGGCTATTTATCTTCCGGCTACCCTCATACAAACTAATATTTACCTCCTCTATCAATGTTTTTGGTCCCCAGACAAATTATACAGAGCTAAACTCCTAGATACTCCGATATGTTGGCATTGTCATTCTACAACAGGTGACATACAACATTTATTTTTCAACTGTCCTATTATTTACAAATTTCTATCAGATATATGGAATATTATATCCCGGATCCTTAAGATCCAAAAGACTCTGGGGCCGATTCTGATCTCGGCTGGTAGGGCACCGAATCGGATTCGGCTTAACCGGATCCGATTCGGAGCCCTCTTTCCTGACCGATTCGTACGTGCGTCCGGGCGAGCGAGTACGATGCGAGCGAGTACGATGCGAGCGAGTACGATGCGAGCGCGTGCGAATTCGCCGACCGACTCGTACGCCCGTCCCAACCGCACCGACCGACTCGCACGGACGCGCCTCGCACCACGCAATGGAGACGATCCCCGGCTGGGCAAGTACGATGCGCGCCGCGAGCAGTCCGACCGACTCGCGCCGTCCGGCTCGAAGAAGCAGTCGGGGCCGTACTTCGGGGGTCTGTGTCGGACCCCCCTGTACGCATAGCCGTGCAAGTCGCACACAGGGGGGACCCATGGGTCCCCCCTACCTGTGCGTGTACGGCACGAGTCGCTTCACCGCGTACACGCTGTAGGGGGCGCCCTTGTTCGCCTCGCACCCATTGAGTCAATGGGAGCCCGTGTACGCGTTGTACGACCGGCTCCCATTGACTTCAATGGGAGTCCGACCGAATTGAGTCCGATAGCATGCGTACGCATCGTACTCGTTCGGTCGGGCTGCTAGGGTCCGATTCGGTCGGAAATCTCTTTGGGTCCGGCTCGTCGGAGAGATTTCCGGCCCGAATCGGAATCGGCCCCTCTATCTTTTCATATCTTAATTCTTAAATCTTCTCTTTTTAAAGTTACATTATCTCCTATGGATTGTAAATTGATTGATTTTCTTATTTCAACTGCAATCAAATCTATCACTTGTAATTGGAAAGATGCTACATCACTCTCAGTTAATGCATGGTGGGAATGGATTATTTTTCTCAGACGTGGGCAATGTTCTTTTCCTCATTCTCCTAATGATTCTTCTACTTCCAGGTCTACTATGTGGTCTAGTCTTGACTCTTATGTCGATGAATGTTCCCTAATTTGAATTACTCATTTGAATTCCTTTTTCTTTACTTATCATCATTTTGGTCAATATAGCCCTCTTTTAGTTTATATTATTATTTATATGAATATGTAGTCACCAATGTTGTTGTAGGTATTATATTGAATTGTTAATTGTTGATTATATTCCTTATAATGCTATGTTTCTATATACCTTACTGTCCGGTATTATTTTTTGTATTGTTTTATCATCCATGAAAATTCATTCAATAAAACTTTTTGAACTCTAAAAACTGGCAGAGTGGGGCATTCTCAGACAACGTCTGCAGGCTATTACATCATTGCACTCTGACACCTGAGTTCGAATCAAAATCACACAGATCCATGCAACAGGAAACATCTACACCAACAGAGGACTTAAGCAGGGCTGAGTCATTGCCCCCACTTAGTTTAATTTATATACCACTGACATTGATGGGGAATTGTTGAAAGGGAACTTATTGCCTCCAAAACTAGGTCAGATGAAACTTCCCATCATACAGTACGCAGGAGATCTTGTGAAACTGGACCAAACTAGTGTTGGGATGAAGAGGGCTCTGAACATTCTCAATGTGTTTAACTTAAAGAGCGTTCTGCACGCAAATGCTGCCAAAACAAAAGTTTTGATTTTTGACCAAAGATATAGGAAGCATCAATTGGATTGGCAACTGGGCCTTTTAAAAATATCCACAACCAGCAAATATAATTATCTTGGCATCTGTCTGCCAGATACGCCCAAACCCTCATGGCAGGCTGCAGCAGTGACAGAAAAAGCCTTTAAGGTCACTTATGGTTTATCCAAATTAGATCACAGCTTACAAAGCCACTCGGCTGAGGCCATCCGAAGAGCCATATTGGTGAAATTGCTACCTGCAATAATCTATGGGCACCTTGCCTTCCCCGGTAGGCTCGCTGAGCCTTTAGAGCATTGTCACATAGCAGCATACAAGAAAATATTTAACATTCCCAAACACACCCGGCGCACACTGATTCACCTAGAGTTCGACTTAGTGAACATGAACATTGAATCGAAGAAGGATATTATTAAGTTCCATCATCGGGTGACCAGGTCAGATCTGGAGTCCTTGCAAGGTGCTCTGAACACCATGTTTCTAGACAAAAAAAGTAGTTGGTCAAATTTTCTCGGCAACACTAGAGACTCATTAAACCTGGCCCCTATTGACTTAACAGACTCAAGCATAATAATTGATCACTTAAAGGGAACCTTAAAAGAGCCAGGCAAGCAGGCATCAAGAGACTGTGATATAAAACAAATCCAAAACATTCCAGTTGCAGCAGGTCTCGCTACTTCTCACGAAGCCAATTCTTGCCAACCATATCTAAAGGCTGCCTTGGACAGACAAGTGCTAAAAACATACTGCTGACCATGCCTTATTAACGCCTATGTGGGAATATAGGTCCCACTGGAAGAATCCTGCCCCAGGGCATGAGCAGTGCAGGTTAAACCACTATTAATCTGAATCGGCAGCACACATTTTATGCTGCTGCTTGGGTATGCTACCTCAGAGGTGAGTTTATCTAAAGCCAATTTTTCTGAAAAATTGGATAAGAACATGCAAAGAGGTTTGACATACATTTAAGAACATTAGGACCAAAGGACATAGCTCGAATTGGCATATTCTTCTCAGAAGCTAGAAGTCAATTACAGTATGCAAGCCGACCAAACTGAACTGCCCCATAAGAACATGGAGCCTGAACTGGGAACTGTATTAACCAGAATATTTGAACTAAGTCTAGACAACAGGCCACTTCACCAGCTGATCAGCTAGCACGTTCTCTCTTGATTGCACTAGCACGTGGCACTTTATTGCACTGTTCTGACATGGGGGGCCTGGATTCAACTAGCAGGACACTTTTATAGAACAGCCTTCGAATCTGACATTTTATATCCTAAATTCCTTTATTTCTATGCCCAGTAATACTGTAAGTGCTTGTCACTATGTCCTATCCCAGTAATACTGTAAGGCTTCCTTACTATTTGCCTAAGACTGTACACTCCTTCCTTCTAGGTCCAGCAAAGCTGTAAGTGCGTGTCACAACACCTAAGGTCCCTGGGCCAATATCAGATAACAGGGTTCTCTGGCTAGCCAACTGCCAAACAGGCGTACTCTTCATTGCACTAGCTAGAGACACTTTATTCACACTAGCACGGGGCACTTCACATTACTGCTACAGCACTGTCAGATAGGTTCTTGCCAGTAAGGAACCTTGCCACATGGCTTTCTATAGAATACTCTTAGAACTTGCCCTCAAGCACCCAGCATATGTTAGGAATGCTCTCTGACTTATTGCGTTTAAGCTTGTTTATTACCTTTTAATAGTAGGCTCACTAACGTTGCACATGCTTGCTTTGTGAAATTGCTCAAGGGAACATTAGCGGTTCTATAATTTTTAACTTGTGATGTAACTTTTTAAATGATTGTAAAGATTTTAAGTTATCATACAATAAAGCTTTTACTCCTACTACATAGAGTGAGAGTGGGAATACAAAAGTGAGTCAGGGAACTCTTCATTCCACTTTAAAGTAAGCTTGGTGGAAGTGGAAAAATTTAAGTTAGAATAAGATGAAATGATAAGTGGTTGTCTTGCATTGGATTGGATAGAAACTTATCAGCAGAATGAACTTCTGTTCATGAGTAAAGATGTTACTAGGAGAGCAAGACTAGCCCATGACAAATTATCTGAATTAGCTCAGAAATATGAGGTAGATTTAGAGCAGACAAAGGATTTACAGAAGATTTTTAGTGATCAGAACATAGAACATATGAGAATGCCAGGGATGAAGATACAAATTCGGGAATTATTCCACAGCATCCGAATTTGGAGTAAAATAGAGAAGTGGGAAGTTAAATGGCCAAAAAGATTTACTCCAAAGAGAACGACGAGAGAGCTGCCTCCTCCCGGATGGGGGGAGGTGGGAGCTACAAGCTTCACTTTACGGGAGGTACTTAGAGGAGGTTACATATATGTACCTTGGAGTAGGAGTGATCTTCCGTCATTTACAAATGAATTTCCTAAATTAAGAGAGAAGCATGTTGAGTGGTACAAAGAGGTTGAGCGGTTTGTGAACATTTCAAAGGTTTTGTGGGCTGATTTGAATACCTTTTTTGATATTGTGGTCCCAATTGATTTGTGGACGGTGTGCAAAAAAAGAGATCCTGTGACTAATGGTCCTTCCGCTATAGTGATGAGGAAGTATGATTAGGTGATGACGTGGTTGAAGTCTTAGGTGTCACCCCAAGATATTGACTGGGTCGAGATCGATCGGATGACCCAGGAAGCAAATGAGAGAATTCATGCATAGTATGAGAGATTGTTACAGGCATTCAAACAGTATAGTGAAATGGAAACATTGGAGCCTAAAGATATTGAACATTTTGTGTCCAGGTTTGTGACAGGATTGAGGCCTGAGATTAGAATGATGATTTAACAGCATTTGATTTGTTGGCAGAATAATTCAGTTGATGAGATTTTGCAAAATACTAAATATTGCAATGATGAGATTGAAATGAGGCAGAAAAATTGATGGTGGTACAAATGAGGGCTGCTCAAAGAGGAATTCAAAATCCACTGTTTGTAGGGAATGCCCCACCAATGCAGGGAGTTTATCAACAGGGAGCTCCGGCAAGGCAGGTTGGAGGCGGATTTCAGTCACAAGGTAGAGGACAGGGTGTCCCCATTGATCTGAGTACTGGAATTGATGTAGCTACATTGAAGAAGTCTAACCCATGCCACTAATGCGACAGGATGGGGCATTGGAAGCAAGAATTTCGTCTTAATCCTGCAAATCAGTGTCAAAATCCAGGGTTTGTACCACCTCAGAACAGTACTTTCATGCAGCAACAGAATGTACCCAGCCCTAGATCTCAGAATTTTAAAGTGCCACAAGGTTCCCCAAATCTTGATGCCACAGCAAGCTGCTAATGTTCCCAGATTTTCTTTAAACCAGGTCCCAAATTTGAATCAGAATACTTTCTAGAATCATAATCATTACCAACAATTTCCCATGCTTGAGAGAAGTGAAAATTCCACCATTGATCTGTCTTACTGATGGTGCCTGAGGGGGGGAGGAAGATTGTGTGTTTGGTGCAGTCTTCGAGGTAGACTAAAGTGGCCCATTTATAGATGCTGAAGTAAATAACTATGGTGTGTCCTTTTTGGATGATACTGGTGCTATCCGTACTACTGTGAGATCAGTGGAAGTCCCAAACCTACCCCTCTCAGGAAGAACTGTCCAAGTTGTTAAAGCTGCTAATCAACAAATGAAGAACCCCATTAATGAGAATGTCCCTGTAAAGATAGGAAGTTTTGAGGATAATCTTCAATTTGTGGTTTGTGATTCGAGTCCAGTGAGTTTGTTAGGATGCGATTTGTTGTGCAAACTGAAAAGCACCATACACTATACCCTGAAAGGAATAGAGCTGAAAACTCATGATGTGGACATTGGCTTTTAGTTGGCAAACCAGAATTTAATTATTGGAATGCATCTAATGATGACAACAAAAGACTGAGAGATTCAGTGAGGTCAGAAGTTGGGGATTTTTCAGGAAAGAACATTGGACTCATTAAAGGAGTTAAGCCTGTCCATATACAGATAAAGACGAATGTGGAATATCCCAGAACACAGCAGTATAATTTGACCCCTGAAACGATTGCTGGAATAACACCTGTGATCAAGACAATGATTCAACAAGGTATTCTGAAGAAGATGATGGGCAATATCCATGTAACTTACCCACTATGGGCCTGTAGAAGACTTGCGATAAATACTGCATAGTGCAGGACCTTCGTAAGATCAATAACAGTGTGATACCCTGTTGTCCTGTGGTTACGAAATCCTGCTGTAATATTGTTTCAAATTCCATGAGAATGAGTGGTTTACTGTTATTGGTTTGTGCCAGGCATTCTTCTCCATACCCTTGCATGAGGACAGTCAGTTCCTCTTTGCATTCAGGCCTGGTGCTGAGTCTCACAAGGGTATACAAGGAGCCCCTCCATTTTTAACCAGATCCTTAAGAAGAATTTGGAGACTCTCGTCATGCCTTGTAACTATGTTTTGCTCCAATATATTGACGACCTGCTGGTTGTGTCAAATACTTGCGAAGCATGCAAAAATTATACTATTACATTGCTAAACCACTTGGCTGAGAATGGACATATGATGTCCCCTAATAAGCTGTAGTACTGTTTGAGAGAAGTCCTATATCTTGGTTATCATATTGAGAAGATGCGAGAAGGGTGTCACAAGAGAGAAATTCAGCGATCATGCAAATGAATCCGCGAACAACACAGTAAGAAGTCAGGATGTTTTTAGGAATGGTGCGCTACTGTCGTCATTGGCTACCCGACTTTTCCTTTGTGGTCAAGCCTTTACAGAGGCTGACACACAAGGATGTGTCGGATATGGTGCCTTGGGACAATGACTGTTTGGTTGCCATCCTAGAGTTGAGAGAAAGCCTGTGTGGTGCCCCGGCAGTAGGAATGCCAGATTACAATAAAGCGTTTCTACTTCTCTGCAGTAAAAGAGAGGGCTGCACTCTTTCAGTTTTGACACAGAACCATGGTGGTGCCCGAAGACCATTTGCTTACTTCTCAGCCACATTAGATCCAGTGGCTGCAGTGCTGCTGGTTTCCTTAAAGCGGTGGCAGCGAAAGGTGTCATAATCAAAAGGTGTGAAAGTGTATAAATGTGTCATCTCTTAACTCTATATGTTTCTCATTCTGTTGAAATTTTGTTAACTAGAACAAGGACACAGCACCTCACGAACAGTCATCTGACCTGGAATAAGCAGATCAGACTGGCTGCTGAGAGTGTGTCCCTAAAGAGGTGTTCTGATTTGAATCTTGCCTCTTTGCTACCCCTTCCTGACAATGACAATGATATTTGTGAAGTGGAGCATGACTGTCTTGATGTCACCGAACTATGCACCAAGCTGAGACCAGATATACAAGATAAACCACTACCTGAATCTGATTACGCATTGTCTGTGAATGGTCGTGTTTATGAGATCACAAAAGAAATTTGAGAGCTGTTTATGCAGTCTGTACCATTTCAGGAGTAGTGGAAGCTGCTTGACTTCAAGGAGTAGTTTCAGCATAAGTGACTATATTTACGGCTTTGGTGTGGTGCACAGTTTCAGACAGTTATGGTGCCAGAGGGGATTTATGATGTTGTCAGGATCTCCCACACATAAGGGTGAAAAACTGTTAGAGGCTTTGTATTTGCCTGCGCAAAGTTGCGGTCGTTAAATGTTCTGCACATTGCAAGGGAGATGACTATGTGACAGTCGGCAAAAGATATGCTGACGACGTTGCAAGTTACCGTGCCTGCAATGCTTGTACATTTAATGGAGAGTACATAAATGAAGGAACAGAAGAGACCAATTACAACCTTTTGCTCATAGCAGCTGATACTTGGGAGGAAGTTAAGAGGTTACAGGAAGAGGTGTCAGAAGCAGAACAGCAGAGTCGGGTAAACGCAGTTTGTGTTAAAAGAGAAGAAGATGAAATATGAGTTTCAGGAGAGGACAGAGCTGTGTTTTCAAATAGTTTGTAGCCACCAATGACTAGACATTACCATGGTCTGACTCATGTAGGGAGGGATGCCATGGTCAGATTGTTTTGCAAAACATGGTTTATCCCAGGTTCAAGTTGATGGCGGAAGCATTATGTCACAGCTACATTGTGTGCTGTTAGAAATGAGGTCTCTAGTTGGCAGTGGTTTGAACCCTGTCCAAGTAGGGACCCTCACTATAGTCATGATAAGGGAGTCACACAGCTAAGATAACCCCTGCCCACCCCCTTATTAGCTTGGCACGAGCAGTTAGGCTTATCTCAGAGGCAATTTTTAAAGCATTTGTACCCAGACACACAGTAACACAGTGAAAACACAACAAAAGGAGTCCACACAAGTTTAGAAAAATAGCTAATATTTATCTGAATGAAACAAGACCAAAGCGACACAAATCCAGCATACACAAGGCAAAATATAACTTTTCAAAGATTAAGCAAGTTTAGTCCATAGAAATCAACAGATGTATTAGTTTAAGCACAAAGTACCTTAGATATGTAAAAAATCAAATACGGTGCAAAACGCAGGGGAGAGAAGGTGCCGGAAAAGCAGAGTGATGCTTCAGTTCCTTACTACACAGGGGAGAAGATACGTCGGTTCCTTACTGGCAGGGGAGGTGAAGTGTTGGTTCCTTACTGTGGGGCAGGGGAGGTGATGCGTTGGGTCCTTACTGTTTGGCAGGGGAGGTGAAACAATGGTTCCTTATTGCTGGGCAGTGGAGGTGATGCATTGGTTTCCAGACACATGACTTCAGTTCCTTACTGCGGGTCGGTGTCGATGAAGAGTCCACGCCGAGGGATGATGCATGAAAAATCCAGAAGCTCTGCATCAAGGCAGCAGTTGACATGCAGGTGCTGGTTTGATTTTGCAGTCATAAGGCAGGCGCTGTGTTGATTCTTCAACCGCAAGCAGTTGCTGCGTCGGGTCAGAGCTGGTGCCACGGATGTCGGTCATGGTGCTCAGGAATCACACTGTGGCAATTCTTCTGACGCGCTGTGATGGCAAGCTAGGGCCAGCAGTGAAAGCCATGGTTGATGCTTCTAGCAAGATCCACGCTTCGGTGCAGGCAACAGCGATGTGCCGATCTTTTGCAGCAATGCATTGAGAATACAGGCGCTGAGAGTGGATGCATGGATTTGATCTTTAAGATCACCAGGTTACACTTCCAAGGGCCCAGGAACTGAATTTGGCACCACTTAGCAAGTCAGGACCCACAGCAGAAGAGCCCGGGCACTGGTAGGTGAAGTCTTTGATGGCCCTGAGAATTCTTCATAGGAGCAAACAATACACTAGTCCTTGGAAAACCGTGGAAGCAGTCCTTTCACTCCCAGGACAGAAGCAGCAAGCAGCAGGTCAGCACAAGAATGCAACAGGCAGAGTGGCAGTCCCTCCTACAGCATCCAGCTCTTCTTCCTGGCAGAATGTCTTCAGTCCAAAAGTTTTCTGATTATGGGCTGTCAGAGGTTCAAAATTAATACCCCTTTCTGTCTTTGAAGTAGGCAAACATCAAAGGAAATTTTTTGTAGTGTTCAGGACCCTGCCTTTCTCTGACCTGGCTCCAGACACACTAGAGGGGGGTGGAGACAGCTTTGTGTGAGGACAGGCACAGCCCCAATCAGGTGTCAGTGACAACTCCTCCCACCACTCTAGCTCAGGAAGGACCATCAGTCTGGAGATGGGCCATCAGGATATGCAAAGCAAAACCAAAGGGGATGATGGACGGAGTGTTGAACATTGCAAGCACTCACCCCCAGTCAACTGATCTGGGTTTAATCCATCATCATTCTTTAGCTCACTCCGCCACCCCAGTTCAGACACGGCCATATGCAAATCAGTCTGACCCTGTGCCTCATGGGAACAGTCCAGCCCGAACTGCCAAGCAATGTCTTCCCTGGACCAGAAACAAGCATCCTGGGACCGGTTTCTGGCTTACAGCCATCATCAGCCAGGCTATCTTGAATCCAGTGGCAAAGTGAGCAAGGGACCCACATCTGGGCATACCCTGCCAACTTACGGCGAACATAGCAAAACCAAAGGGGATGATGGACGGAGTGTTGAACATTGCAGGCACTCACCCCCAGTCAACTGATCTGGGTTTAATCCATCATCATTCTTTAGCTCACTCCGCCACCCCAGTTCAGACATGGCCATATGCAAATCAGTCTGACCCTGTGCCTCATGGGAACAGTCCAGCCCGAACTGCCAAGCCATGTCTTCCCTGGACCGGAAACAAGCATCCTGGGACCGGTTTCTGGTTTACAGCCATCATCAGCCAGGCTATCTTGAATCCAGTGGCAAAGTGAGCAAGGGACCCACGTCTGGGCATACCCTGCCAACTTAGGGCGAACAAAGCGATACCAAAGGGGATGATGGATGGAGCGTTAGAGCAAATCAAACACTCACCCCCAGTCAACTGATCTGGGTTTAATCCATCATCATTCTTTAGCTCACTCCACCACCCCAGTTCAGACACGGCCATATGCAAATCAGTCTGACCCAGTGCCTCATGGGAACAGTCCAGCCCGAACTGCCAAGCCATGTCTTCCCTGGACCGGAAACAAGCATCCTGATTTGCATATGGCCATGTCTGAACTGGGGTGGCGGAGTGAGCTAAAGAATGATGATGGATTAAACCCAGATCAGTTGACTGGGAGTGAGTGCTTGCAATGTTCAACACTCCGTCCATCATCCCCTTTGGTATCGCTTTGTTCGCCCTAAGTTGGCAGGGTATGCCCAGACGTGGGTCCCTTGCTCACTTTGCCACTGGATTCAAGATAGCCTGGCTGATGAGGGTTATGAACCCGAAACCGGTCCCAGGATGCTTGTTTCCGGTCCAGGGAAGACATGGCTTGGCAGTTCGGGCTGGACTGTTCCCATGAGGCACAGAGTCAGACTGATTTGCATATGGCCATGTCTGAACTGGGGTGGTGGAGTGAGCTAAAGAATGATGATGGATTAAACCCAGATCAGTTGATTGGGGGTGAGTGTTTGATTTGCTCTAACGCTCCATCCATCATCCCCTTTGGTATCGCTTTGTTCGCCCTAAGTTGGCAGGGTATGCCCAGACGTGGGTCCCTTGCTCACTTTGCCACTGGATTCAAGATAGCCTGGCTGATGAGGGTTATGAACCCGAAACCGGTCCCAGGATGGTTGTTTCCGGTCCAGGGAAGACATGGGTTGGCAGTTCGGGTTGGACTGTTCCCATGAGGCACAGGGTCAGACTGATTTGCATTTGGCCATGTCTGAATTGGGGTGGTGGAGTGAGCTAAAGAATGATGATGGATTAAACCCAGATCAGTTGACTGTGGGTGACCCAGATCAGTTGACTGTGGGTGAGTGTTTGATTTGCTCTAACGCTCCATCCATCATCCCCTTTGGTATCGCTTTGTTCGCCCTAAGTTGGCAGGGTATGCCCAGACGTGGGTCCCTTGCTCACTTTGCCACTGGATTCAAGATAGCCTGGCTGATGAGGGTTATGAACCCGAAACCGGTCCCAGGATGCTTGTTTCCGGTCCAGGGAAGACATGGCTTGGCAGTTCGGCTGGACTGGTCCCATGAGGCACAGGGTCAGACTGATTTGCATATGGCCATGTCTGAACTGGGGTGGTGGAGTGAGCTAAAGAATGATGATGGATTAAACCCAGGTCAGTTGACTGGGGGTGAGTGTTTGATTTGCTCTAACGCCCCATCCATCATCCCCTTTGGTATCGCTTTGTTCGCCCTAAGTTGGCAGGGTATGCCCAGACGTGGGTCCCTTGCTCACTTTGCCACTGGATTCAAGATAGCCTGGCTGATGAGGGTTATGAACCCGAAACCGGTCCCGGGATGCTTGTTTCCGGTCCAGGGAAGACATGGCTTGGCAGTTCGGGCTGGACTGTTCCCATGAGGCACAGGGTCAGACTGATTTGCATATGGCCATGTCTGAACTGGGGTGGTGGAGTGAGCTAAAGAATGATGATGGATTAAACCCAGATCAGTTGACTGGGGGTGAGTGTTTGATTTGCTCTAACGCTCCATCCATCATCCCCTTTGGTATCGCTTTGTTCGCCCTAAGTTGGCAGGGTATGCCCAGTCGTGGGTCCCTTGCTCACTTTGCCACTGGATTCAAGATAGCCTGGCTGATGAGGGTTATGAACCCGAAACCGGTCCCAGGATGCTTGTTTCCGGTCCAGGGACGACATGGCTTGGCAGTTCGGGCTGGACTGTTCCCATGAGCCACAGGGTCAGACTGATTTGCATATGGCCATGTCTGAACTGGGGTGGTGGAGTGAGCTAAAGAATGATGATGGATTAAACCCAGATCAGTTGACTGGGGGTGAGTGTTTGATTTGCTCTAACGCTCCATCCATCATCCCCTTTGGTATCGCTTTGTTCGCCCTAAGTTGGCAGGGTATGCCCAGACGTGGGTCCCTTGCTCACTTTGCCACTGGATTCAAGATAGCCTGGCTGATGAGGGTTATGAACCCGAAACCGGTCCCAGGATGCTTGTTTCCGGTCCAGGGAAGACATGGCTTGGCAGTTCGGGCTGGACTGTTCCCATGAGGCACAGGGTCAGACTGATTTGCATATGGCCATGTCTGAACTGGGGTGGTGGAGTGAGCTAAAGAATGATGATGGATTAAACCCAGATCAGTTGACTGGGGGTGAGTGTTTGATTTGCTCTAACGCTCCATCCATCATCCCCTTTGGTATCGCTTTGTTCGCCCTAAGTTGGCAGGGTATGCCCAGATGTGGGTCCCTTGCTCACTTTGCCACTGGATTCAAGATAGCCTGGCTGATGAGGGTTATGAACCCGAAACCGGTCCCAGGATGCTTGTTTCCGGTCCAGGGAAGACATGGCTTGGCAGTTCGGCTGGACTGGTCCCATGAGGCACAGGGTCAGACTGATTTGCATATGGCCATGTCTGAACTGGGGTGGTGGAGTGAGCTAAAGAATGATGATGGATTAAACCCAGATCAGTTGACTGGGGGTGAGTGTTTGATTTGCTCTAACGCCCCATCCATCATCCCCTTTGGTATCGCTTTGTTCGCCCTAAGTTGGCAGGGTATGCCCAGACGTGGGTCCCTTGCTCACTTTGCCACTGGATTCAAGATAGCCTGGCTGATGAGGGTTATGAACCCGAAACCGGTCCCGGGATGCTTGTTTCCGGTCCAGGGAAGACATGGCTTGGCAGTTCGGGCTGGACTGTTCCCATGAGGCACAGGGTCAGACTGATTTGCATATGGCCATGTCTGAACTGGGGTGGTGGAGTGAGCTAAAGAATGATGATGGATTAAACCCAGATCAGTTGACTGGGGGTGAGTGTTTGATTTGCTCTAACGCTCCATCCATCATCCCCTTTGGTATCGCTTTGTTCGCCCTAAGTTGGCAGGGTATGCCCAGTCGTGGGTCCCTTGCTCACTTTGCCACTGGATTCAAGATAGCCTGGCTGATGAGGGTTATGAACCCGAAACCGGTCCCAGGATGCTTGTTTCCGGTCCAGGGACGACATGGCTTGGCAGTTCGGGCTGGACTGTTCCCATGAGCCACAGGGTCAGACTGATTTGCATATGGCCATGTCTGAACTGGGGTGGTGGAGTGAGCTAAAGAATGATGATGGATTAAACCCAGATCAGTTGACTGGGGGTGAGTGTTTGATTTGCTCTAATGCTCCATCCATCATCCCCTTTGGTATCGCTTTGTTCGCCCTAAGTTGGCAGGGTATGCCCAGACGTGGGTCCCTTGCTCACTTTGCCACTGGATTCAAGATAGCCTGGCTGATGAGGGTTATGAACCCGAAACCGGTCCCAGGATGCTTGTTTCCGGTCCAGGGAAGACATGGCTTGGCAGTTCGGGCTGGACTGTTCCCATGAGGCACAGGGTCAGACTGATTTGCATATGGCCATGTCTGAACTGCGGTGGTGGAGTGAGCTAAAGAATGATGATGGATTAAACCCAGATCAGTTGACTGGGGGTGAGTGTTTGATTTGCTCTAACGCTCCATCCATCATCCCCTTTGGTATCGCTTTGTTCGCCCTAAGTTGGCAGGGTATGCCCAGATGTGGGTCCCTTGCTCACTTTGCCACTGGATTCAAGATAGCCTGGCTGATGAGGGTTATGAACCTGAAACCGGTCCCAGGATGCTTGTTTCCGGTCCAGGGAAGACATGGCTTGGCAGTTCGGGCTGGACTGTTCCCATGAGGCACAGGGTCAGACTGATTTGCATATGGCCATGTCTGAACTGGGGTGGTGGAGTGAGCTAAAGAATGATGATGGATTAAACCCAGATCAGTTGACTGGGGGTGAGTGTTTGATTTGCTCTAACGCTCCATCCATCATCCCCTTTGGTATCGATCAGGATATGCAAGGCACACCTCAGCTCTCTTTGTGTGACTCTCTAGAGTGAATGCACAAGAGCCCAACTGTCAGCAAACCCAGACCTGTATTTTACAGGCAGCCAGAGGCACAGAATGGTTAAGCAAGAAAATGCTCATTTTCTAAAAGTGCCATTCTCAAACACACAATTTAAAAACCAACTACACCAAAAGATGTGTTTTAAATTGTGACTTCAGAGACCCCAAACTCCAAATCTCTATCTGCTCCCAATGGGAAATTACACTTAAAAGATATTTCAAGGTTATCCCCATGTTACCCTATGGGAGAGAGAGTCCTTGGCATAGTGAAAAACGAAATTGGCAGTATTTCACTATTAGGACATGTAAAACAGACCAGTACATGGCCTACCCTTTAAATAAACTGCACCTTGACCATGGGGCTGCCTTGGGTCTACCTTATAGTAAAAGGGGAGGTTTGGGCCTGGCACATGGGTGCACTTATCAGGTCAACATGGCAGTTTAAACCTGCACTCACAGACACTGCAGTGGGAGGTCTGAGACATGGTTGCAGGGCTACTCATCTAGGTGGTACAATCAGTGCTGCAGGCCCACTAGTAGCATTCATCAATATAATTTACACGGTGGGCACTCAAAATATCGAATTTTAAATATCGACCTACACTAATATCGAGTTTTTAATATCGTAGGGACAGAATATCGAAGTCAAGAATATCGCTGCCCAGAATATCGACTTTAAGGTAAGTAATATCGATTTTTTTAATATCGAAGTAAGTAATATCGAAGTCATTAATATCGTTAGCAAAAATATAGTTGTTAATAATATTGATTTTTTTTTAGCGTTATGTATTTTATATGTATGTTTAACATTTTTTTTAAAGTTTTTTCATTATTTTTAAATATATGTATTAAATGTTTAGAAAATAGTAATTTTTTTTAAAGGAAATTTTGCATTTTAGTATCAGAGCGGGTTGTGGGTTTATAGGGGAATAGGGTGGGAAGTAATTTAATTATAATTAATTAATTAATATGTTTTTATTTATTGTTATTCATTGTTAATTTATTGTTAATGCATTATTAATTGGTAATTAATTTATATCAATTGGTTAATTTATAATTATATCAATTTATTATTAATTTTTATTTATTGTTATTGTTAATTAATTTATTGTAAATTAATTATTAATTGGTAATTAATTTTTATTCATTGATTAATTGGTAATTACATTAATTATGTTATTTTTAATGTGCAGCGGGTTGTGGGTTTATAGGGGAAAAGGGTGGGCAGTAATTTAATTATAATTAATTAATGAATTAATATGTTTTTATTTATTGTTATTCATTGTTAATTTAGTGTTAATTAATTACTAATTAGTAATTAATTTATATTAATTGGTTAATTTATAATTATATTAATTATAATTAATGTATTACTAATTTTTATTGATTGTAATCGTTAATTAATTTATTGTAAATTAATTATTAATTGGTAAATAATTTTAATTCATTGATTAATTGGTAATTAAATTAATGTTATTTTTAATGTGTAGCGGGATGTGGGTTTATTGGGGAATAGGGTGGGAAGTAACTTAAATATAATTAATTAGTTAATATGTGTATATTTATTGTTATTGATTATTAATTTATTGTTAATTAATTATTAATTGGTAATTACTTTTTATTAATTGGTTAATAAAAATTATATTAATGATAATTAATTTATTATTATTTTTTATTTATTGTTATTGTTAATTAATTTATTGTTAATTAATTATTAATTGGTAATTAATTTTTATTACTTGATAATTAAATTAATTGTGTTATTTTGTTATGTGTAGCGCGTTGTGTGTTTATAGGGGAATAGGGTGGGAAGTAATTTAATGTTATTTAAGTAAATATTAATTTGATTTAATAGGTATTTATTAATAATTATTTGGTTAAATAATTATTAATATGTTATTTATTTTAAAAAATATATAATTTATAAGTATGTTAATTTAACACTTACGCGATCCTACATTTTCCCTACTGTTGCACTCACTGGAGTGGGAATAGTAATTTTTACCCCCCGCTATCCAACACTTTCCCTACTGTTGCACTCACTGGAGTGGGAATAGTAATTTTTACCCCTACGCTATCCAACACTTTCCCTACTGTTGCACTCACTGGAGTGGGAATAGTAATTTTACCCCCCGCTATCCAACACTTTCCCTACTGTTGCACTCACTGGAGTGGGAATAGTAATTTTTACCCCAACGCTATCCAACACTTTCCCTACTGTTGCACTCACTGCAGTGGGAATAGTAATTTTAACCCCTACGCTATCCAATACTTTCCCTACTGTTGCACTCACTGGAGTAGGAATAGTAAATTTTACCCCTACGCTATCCAACACTTTCCCTACTGTTGCACTCACTGGAGTGGGAATAGTAATTTTTTACCCCTACGCTATCCAACACTTTCCCTACTGTTGCACTCACTGGAGTGGGAATAGAAATTTTTACCCCCCGCTATCCAACACTTTCCCTACTGTTGCTCTCACTGGAGTGGGAATAGTAATTTTAACCCCTTCGCTATCCAACACTTTCCCTACTGTTGCACTCACTGGAGTGGGAATAGTAATTTTTACCCCTACGCTATCCAACACTTTCCCTACTGTTGCACTCACTGGAGTAGGAATAGTAATTTTAACCCCTACGCTATCCAACACTTTCCTTACTGTTGCACTCACTGGAGTGGGAATAGTAATTTTTACCCCTACGCTATCCAACACTTTCCCTACTGTTGCACTCACTGGAGTGGGAATAGTAATTTTAACCCCTACGCTATCCAACACTTTCTCTACTGTTGCACTCACTGGAGTGGGAATAGTAATTTTTACCCCCCGCTGTCCAACACTTTCTCTACTGTTGCACTCACTGGAGTGGGAATAGTAATTTTAACCCCTATGCTATCCAACACTTTCCTTACTGTTGCACTCACTGGAGTGGGAATAGTAATTTTTACCCCTACGCTATCCAACACTTTCCCTACTTTTGCACTCACTGGAGTGGGAATAGTAATTTTTACCCCTATGCTATCCAACACTTTCCCTACTGTTGCGCTCACTGGAGTGGGAAAAGTAATTTGATTTCCTCCGCTATCTAATATTTTGTATTTTTTTAGCTAATGTACTGTATAATTATTTTTAAAAAGATTTAAAATAATTTTAATTTTTTTTAATTTGTTACATATATTTATTTAATTGTTATTTATATTATTGTTTTATGTGTATAGATGTATTTATAATTTATAAAAAATAAATTAAACAATTTATAAGTTATTAAAATAAATATTAAAACATATTAATAAGTAAGGGGCCCATTACGATACCCGGCGTAAAAAAATCCGCCAGGCATGGAAGCGGCAAAAATCCGCCCGCACACACCGTCTGAACACCGACCACGCCATTACGATGACACAAACCGAAAACCGCCATCGGCGGATAAATCACACAAGATACCGCCCGCCATCGTCCGAGTCGGAGTCAAACCGCCCGCCACGGACGGAAACACGCACGACAACACAAAACCGCCCGCCCTCACGCCCGACACACCGCACGTGAGATTACGATCGCACCGCCATGAGCGCGGGAAAACTACAAATATACCGCCCGCCAGCGCAAACAACGCCGATGAGAATCGACACGGCAGAAGCCATGGCGCCCACGTCCCTGCACAGAAACCATCCGCTGACAAAAACAATCGCACACAACATGGCCAACAAGTCCACACAGCAAGGCACGCACAAATACACAAGCACAGTACACATCCCGAAAACACCCCCTGGACAAACAAAAACTACAAAGGCCAGAACCCCAGACACAACACACCTGAAAACAACAGACCATGAGGACACACCCACATAGGTAAGTACAAAAGCAGCACTCCCACAGACCACAACCCCTTGCAACATTGCAAACTAGAGAGGAGAGGAGAGGACACAGTGACACAGCAAGGACAGCAGCACACCACAGAAACGCACACATCACAACCACCACCACCACCACCACCACCACCAAACACCGGCACCACAAACCCCTGCACATTACACAACACACACCGCACCAGCACCACAAACACCATGGCACCACAAAGAATGCCCAAGTTCACGCCCATGGAGCTGACGGTCATGGTCGACGAGATCATCAAGGTGCACCCACAAATCTATGGGAACCTGGTCCAGCACACACCACTAGCCACCAGAAAGAGAATGTGGAACCGGATCGTAGACCAGGTCAATGCAGTCGGGACCTTGCCCAGGAACAGAGTCGAAATAAACAAACGGTGGAATGACGTCAAGAGCCTGGTCAAGAAGAAGGAGAGCAAGAACAGAGAGCTGGCTGCCGTCACTGGCGGAGGGAATCCCGCGCTCTTCAAGACCTTCAAAGCGTGGGAGGAGAAGGTGCGAGTCATCATACATCCCGAGATCCTCGCTGGATTAGCAGGGGAGTGGAGGCTGGTAAGTACAAACTAATGTATACCAGCACACCGCTATGTACTCACATGCACTACCACCATGCCACAGCTCCCAGGGACAAACACCCCCATGTCCAGCACACAATACACAACACATCACACACACATGCAACAGACACCACCACACACAGCCCAAACCGAACAACTGTAAGATGCGTGGGGACATGTGTACACTCAGCCAGCCACGTAACCACCAACAGGTCCCCAAATATGCCAGAAGCGCCACAACGAGCACCCACCACACCCATGTGTCCGCCATAGCTGCACTAACTGACAAGTAACAGGTAAGTGGCAGGAACACAAAGTGCAGTGGGTGGGAGGGTGGACAGCCCAAGTACAAAACACACCAGGCCCCTAGTCCCACAGCACAGCAAGGAGGAGCATCCCCCACACCCCACAGCCACGTGTCAGCCACCGCAGTGCACAACGACAGCCGAAAGGTAGACATCACGGTCCACAGCAATCGGTGTCAGTGGGTGTCCAGCCACCACCACGACCCACAACACCCCCCACCCCCACAGACCTGCAACATGGAGCACCCCCGCTTAGAACCATGTGGCATCCAGTACAGTGCACGCACGAACAACCTGCAGGTGGGAAACTGGACAGGGCTGGATTACTGGAGGCATGAGGACCGTAACACGACCAACACATGGGACATGTCACGTAGCAGACGAACACGCAGCACCGCCCACTGTCACGAACAAGTGAACAATGTGCACACGGACATGAACCACAGACTCACACCCCACATGACCCATCACAAACACAGCAACACCCAAGGAGCCACGTCTGCATGCACAAGCCACACTGAATATAGTACCACACGGCAGCCACTGTACAACACATCACACACAACCGAAACACCATTGAAGTCCTGTCCATGTAGCCCCTACTGCCTGTCAACCACACACCCCACTACTACGCCTATGTAAGACAAACAACACTAGACGCAACAGAGCGGAACAACATAAATGCACACGAACACCACTGAACCCATCAAACACACAGACACACCATGCACATACAACATACCATCCATCCCATCCGTCAGCCCCAGTCTCATGAAAGGCATGTCATCCGCACAGCTGCCACACATACAGCAGTCACGCTAAGATACATGCCCATGACCAACCATGTGCCAGAAGTCAATGAAGCGCACGACACACTGTGAGCAACAACACACAACATGGGCCACACCCCCCGAGCACTGCAGTGATGCACATGGCACAGGGCAGCACGCACACCAAGGAGATGGGACAACTGCAATACGTTGGCTGGCACACAACCATCACTCACTCATAACGATGCGTCCAATGCCATGTCCAGTAATCACAACAGACAGCAAATATGCAGGCCATGTCAAGCATGCACACACCTCAAACCATGCACTGTCATGCTGCCACAACACATGTCACGTTCGGCACCCATTGCTCACAGCATGTACCCCAAAAGCATATTCCATCCCAAATGCGAATCTGGGGCATGGCCCCCATGTTGCCATATGCGTTCCTAAGCGTCCCATCTGAACACCAAAAGCAAAGTACAAACCAGACCCAGGATGGGCCAGGAGCCCGCATACACCAGAGTCACAATAAGTAGGGGCACAGCAACACACCCATCGGCATGGCCAATCCGTCCCATGCCACATGTGCACAGCACACAGTCCCATTGTCAAGCACACACAACTACAAATGCCACAGCCACACACACGCCTCCGGGAAACCCATGTACGAGATTGCACGAACTGTTAATGTCAGACGACAAATACATACTTCGCCAGGTGCAACACAATAACAAATCTCATTCTCTCCACAGGTGACGAACTGCTGGATGCTGGGGATGGAGACAGCAGCCAGCACAGCCAGCCTACAAGCCCCCAACGAGGACACACGGATGTGGAGGATCTGTCCTCCTCTTCGGACACGGACCACCAAGCAGGCCCATCTGGTGTGGCAGGGCCCAGCCGCTCCCCAGGACCCCTCCTACCCACCAACCCATCATCCAGGGCTGCTGAACATTCCCAGCCCCCTGCTGCCACTATCGTTGCGGCCACACCCACGGTCATTGCGGCCACACCCACGGTCATTGCGGCCACTACCATTGCCGCAACCGCCACCATCGCCGCACCGCCCACCACCGCCGCCACCACCACCACGTCTTCGCTGGCACCAGCCCCAGCGCAGGTGGTGGCCCGGCCGACTGGATCCACCCTGGGAGCCACAGCGAGGACCGTGGTGAGCAACGTGGCTAGTGGGCAGGCCGGTGGCAGCAGGACTGGTAGGAGGAGCAGGGTCAGGGAAACGCAAGTCTCCCCTGGGAGCCATGCCCTGCCTCAAATGGCCAGAGTCCTTGGGGCCTATGAAGAGGCCCAAGAACAATGGGTCAGGTCTGCTTCAGACACGCGGGAGGTTCTGGGGGTGCTGAGGTCCATGGACGCCCGTATGGGCCAACTCGTGGACCTCATGGGCCAGCTGGTGGTGGCGGTGAGGTCACAGCCAGGGACAGCAGCTCCCCCTCCGCCACCACCTGCCGGGGCGCAGGGTCGAGCAGCAGTGTCCAGTTCCCCTGCGTCCACAGCCAGTGAGCACACCTCAACCACCAGCATGTCGCAAGCAGGCACCCCCCCTCGCAAACGTGGAAGGGGCCGTCCGAAGTGGAAACAGATCTCCCGGGAGGACTTTGCACGCTCCAGACGCAAGTGAGGTAGCCAGCCAGCCTTCCTTGACCACCCACTGCATTGACTTGGACTACGATCCCACTCCACACAGCCATCTGGATGGCATGTGTGTGTTGGACTATGGACATAGAACCAGTGGGTACACCCTGAGCATCACGCAGCCATGACCGACAGCTCATTGTCACTGCACGCACCACTTTTGTCATCACCTTACACACAATCACATGTCACAGTTTGAAATAAATGCACCTCTTACACAAACTGCTGTTTGTGCCCTGTGTTTTATTTGTACGGAATACAACGGCCACCTTGGGCGGAAAGGCACCTGATGCGTGGATTGGCAATGGAACCGGAGGGCCTGTAGGGACCTAGGGGTGGGAGACAGAACAGGAGCACATTCAATGAGTGTGTCACACACCCATCACACAGTACATGTCAACAACTACAAGCAATGTACACACATCGCACAGAGCAATAGGGCACAATGCCACAGCCACCAACAGTGGCATACTACCCTGGCCATGGAGCGTTGACACACAGCACGCAGTGAACAAACGGCCACCCTGACACAGCACACACACACCTGCACAGACACAGCCACATCAGCCGTCGTACATGGACACTCACCGTCAAGTGAAGTAGTGGGCGATGAGCTGCTGCCGCACATTACCAGCTTCCTCCTCTCCGCTGTCCTCCTCACTCGAGCTGTCCTGGTCTGCGGGCTGGGGCCCTGGTTGATCTCCGTCATCCACGATGAGGGGGATCTGCTTCCGAATGGCCAGATTGTGCAGCATGCAGCACGCCACCACTATCTGGCACACCTTCTGTGGGGAGTACGCCAGCGCACCCCCGGTGCGGTCCAGGCACCTGAACCTGGACTTGAGGAGGCCAAAGGTACGCTCGACCACACGTCTGGTCCTCCCCTGTGCCTCATTGTAGCGATCGTCTGCTGGGGTGCGAGGATTCCTCAATGGACTGAGCAGCCATGCCCCATTCGGGTACGCAGAGTCACCTGGGTGTGAGGGACACAGAGAACCGTTGCTATTCCAACTGGACAGGGGACAGCATCGCACAACCAGCACGCTACACCACTCCACATACTCACCGACAATACAGCCACGATCCTGTTGCAGATTGGACATCAGTCGTGGCAAGATGCTGTTGCGCATTATGTGTGCGTCATGGGCCGAGCCTGGGAACTTTGCACACACGTGGGTGATCACCATGTCCGCAAGGCACACCACTTGCACATTCAGGGAGTGCGTGTGCTTCCTGTTGCGGTACAGGTGCTCAGTGGCCTGTGGTGGAACAAGGCCGACATGTGTGCAGTCAATGGCTCCAACGACGTGTGGGATTCTGCCAAGGGCATAGAATGCACCCTTCACTGCCGCCAATTCACTAGCCCTGGGGAAGCGGATGTACCTGTTTCGGTACAGCATCATGGCTGCCAGTACATCCCTCAGCACCTTGCTGAACATGGGCTGGGACATCCCTCCTCCACTGCCCACTGTGTGCTGGAATGACCCAGTGGCGAAGAAATGCATGGCGGCCATCACCTTAGCCGTGGGGGTGACAGCTGTCGGATACACCCTGCGGGGACGGAGATGGGGTTCCAACATGGCACACAGTCGATGCAGGGTTGGCCTGTCCAGCCGAAACTTCCTAATGACCTCTGTATCGTCCATGTCCGCCAGCAATTGGTATGGGCGGTCAATGTTCGGTCTCCGCCTAGGGAAAATGGCAGTGGACACATGTCAAAGCAACACAACACATAGCAATTTCGCATACACATCACTGACATGACTGAGCAAGCACATGAGCCACAGCCCAGCTGTCAAGCTGGGACGGCACGGCCACAATACACTTACACAGGTCTCCCAGCAATGGCTAGTGATACAAACCACTGCCATGTGCATGCACATGGGGATCTAGGCCCCAATGACTTGCGGGGCGTGCTGATGGGGACTGACTGCATATTCGTCAAGCGGCAACGCCACGGCAACATGAATGTCTGCTGAGCATGGAACTGCTTCCGAGGCTGGATGAGTATGGCACATGACGACGACGATGTGGGCACAGGCTGAGCAGCCAAAACAAGTGGGACCTGTGGCACGAGGGGATATGAGACAGTAGTAGGTGTCAGCACTGCACCCTATGTACAGCACTGTACGGATCACACCTCCCGAAACATTGACAGGTGTCCACATTGACAGCCCCATGCCAAGACGGCTGTGTGCTTGCAGTCACACATCACAGGTGAGAGGTTACATTGCACGTGCCAGGTGGCAGACGTACATAGTGGGAGCTGGCATGTGTGTGCATGTGTCTCCTGTTCAGGATCCACCAGATGGGCGCTGACTCTGTACTGAGCATTGGACACAGCATGTTCCGTGGAAGGCTTGTGTGTGTGGGATGGTGGCACTGGATGTGCCTCCGTTGGGTGGGGGCCATGCACAGGGCGGGTACGTCGATGATTGCGCATTGTTGGTCACGGTGGGTGCACCCACTCAGATGTGTTGCCCTGTGTTCAATTCCTATGTCCGCATGATGATGGACTGTAGATGTGGGCAGACTACACATTGGTCGATGTGCTGTCTATATGCATGTGCCTTCACACCAGGCACAGCTGCCCCTGCACATGTGACCCCTGCTGGACTCGCTGCTGGGTCTGTGGAGCTGATGCACCTTCTGTGCGTGGGGCGGACAGCTCTCCTCACTTCCCTCATTGCGCATGTCATGACTTTGCCGCAGGTGACATGGATCATGGAGGGCCCACATGTACGCGTGGGTAGGCTACACATGATTGTTCACTGGTCGCCACCCCCAGTCAGTGTTTCGAATGAGAAGGTTGTCGTGCTGGTGGTATATTCGATGTGGCGGATGGGCGGGCCTAGGTGCGGGCTTACATTCCGGACATGGGGGGTAGTTGGATTGGCGACTAGTTGCAGTACACACGGGACACGTCTCTTCCTTTCCACATCTGGGTCATCCCTTGTACTCACTGACAGTGATACAGTCATCTTCGCCCCAGCCCTCATGTCCTCCCCTCGCTCCCCCAATATGCATGTGCACCTGCGAGGCTAGCGCTTGCACAGGCAGCCCCAAGCTCGCACCAGAGAGGGCAAGGAGTGTATGTGTGGGTCCAGTTGCACGAGTGGGCTGTCTCAGGGTATGATGTGTTGCGGGACGCCGTCCACCTGCGTGGTGCCCCAAATGGAGACCCGGCCTGCATGGACTATGCATCACAGTCTTCGCCTTCCGGATCCGCCACCTGCGACACCCAGTGGCTGTGGCTGCCCTTGCGGCCATGCCGCGTCCGTCTGTGACTGATGGCCCACACATTCACTCTTTGGCCTCTCTGGGGAGGGCTCGGGGTGGTGGCGCACGCGCTTGCACTTAGTCGCAATGGCATGTGGCGTGGTTGGTATAATGGGCAATGGATGGGATGGTGCGAGCCACCTCCCGTGACGTCAGTGCTGCTCGTGCTGTGGTGCGTCCCCCTACACTTCCATTTGACTTGTGCCATGCTAGACGTTGAGGTTCTATTGCCTGCGTGATATGACCAGGAGGAGCGCGAGGAGACCTCTCACACACCATGCTCCACTGCCATCCCGTGCCCTGTATCGCCTGTGCGGATTGACTATGTTGGGGTTACACCTGGTCGACTGGGGCTGTGTGTGCCTTGTCAAGGGGCATGGCGGGCGCACAACAGGATCCAGCTTGTCCACAGAGGGTGGGCTGAGGTGCGCCTGGTACCGCTTTGTACGTGTGCCCGGCTGCTGTGCACACACCTGTTCACTCCCCCCGACAGGTGTCCTCTCACAATGCCCAGGGAAGCGGTGGTGTACTGTTCATGACCCCTCCCGACACGGCGTGCTCCAACTTGGCATGTGCGCATCTACCCGTCACACCCACCCACCTGAGCACTGCGTCCATACGACTTCACACGACACATGTGTGTCTTCCACAGTTGTGCTACTCATTTGCGTTGACATCCAATACCAGTGGACTACATGGTCATGTCACGACTGCCGTGTACTTCACATACTCTCATCCTCTCTCATTCGTACTTGTGAAATGAGTCAGCGGAGACAGTTTTGGTTTCAAACATTATATTGAGTCTTCTGTCCTCTGTGATGCAGTATAGTGGACACTACTGGCAGCGGAATACATGTTGAGGATATACTGAGCATGATTGCAAATGGGATAGGGTGTGGGGTTACATGTGATTGGCTGTTG
Organism: Calotriton arnoldi; assembly: GCA_963921515.1. Classification (NCBI taxonomy): domain Eukaryota; kingdom Metazoa; phylum Chordata; class Amphibia; order Caudata; family Salamandridae; genus Calotriton; species Calotriton arnoldi. The sequence goes on along the minus strand of CAWUFW010014003.1, from coordinate 131,428 downwards.
CATGTGGGATGTGGGCTTCAGAGTTACATCTGCTTGGCCAAGGCTGTGCTAATGTACATTTACGTATAGCTGCGGAGCTGCGGACTTTGACACAGACGGTATACATGTAGCCTACCAGACCGCTTGGCATCATGGGCACAGTCCATCTCAGTTCCATGTGACAGGTTTGCTGCGGTTGTTCCTCATGCACGCGTGCATGTGAGATGACATCAGGGCATGTGCTTGCGTGCATGCAGCGGCGTGCCACTTGTTGTTGTAATGTGGTGGTTACTGGACATGTCACAGTCACTGGGGTCGTGTTGTTGTTGTATGCACTTGTCGTCCATGCAAAGGTCCTGGTATGGGATTCCCGGGGCGGGGGTGGGAGGGGTGCAGCACCCACAGACTCCAGGCGACCTATTCATGTCCACTGAGCGGTGTGTGTGTCCATGGGCGCTGGATCCATGTCGTGTCCTGGTTGTTCGTGCAGTTCCGTCCATGTGGGTGCGATGCACAGACCCCATGCCACTGCCTCCCACGATGCATGCGGTGTTCCTGGATGTGATGGGGAACAGTGTGCATGTCCCGGTCATATCCGATGTCATGGCGATGTCGTTGATGGTGTGGTAACAGTTGCCGGTCGTTTGGTATGGCTGTTGTGGTGGTGACTGGCCAGTCCGTGCGGAAGCTAAGCATGGAGCGGGGTTGGACATCATAGGTCAATCGGGGAACCTGCATTGTGGTCCGACGAATTTACAGGTTGTCAGGTATGCGATGCCGTCCAGCAGGGCTTCCATGTCATTGGTGGTGTACATGTTTGCCAGCCAATGTAGCGGATGGTGGCTGTCAAGGTGTTGTTCGTAAGTTGTCCCTTGGAGGACCATGATGGGGCATGCTGGGTGACATTCGATGTAGCTGTTCTCGATGATCCGTCGTGTGGAGGCACAGTGGTCCCATTTCAGTGCGGGTGCGATGTTGGCCACATACGCCATGCCCCCATAGGCAGAGCAGGCCCTGCCGTGTGCGTCCAGAGGGAGGAGTAGTGGTAGCAGGTCCGCCTTTAGACATGCCGGGTTGGAGAGGCATATCTCCACGGGATGCTGGTAGGGACACCTCCGACAGTAGAAGACGGGCATGACGCAGCTGAACAATGTGATGCGGTAAGTCAGTCGGTAACTTACGTTCAGCAGGGACAGGAGATCGCATCCCAATATATGTATCAGGTTGGTTTTGTACAGCTTGAGCTGTCCGGCGTAGTTGGGTAGGTGTGTTGCGGTTGCCATTTCGCAGCGGTGCGTTGTGGTGGCGTGCTCCGGCTGTGTGTGCAGTCTGCAATGTGCACGCTCCGAGGTTGCTGTGAGCTCTGTGTAGTCGTAGGGGGACAGGACTTGTGTTCTGTTGGCTTGTTTGGAGGACACGGGCCCTCATCCCACATGCTTCTCAGACAGTTCAAGGTCAGTGATGTGTGACTCCTTCCAATTAACTTGCATGTGGCCGACATGGGGGAGTGTTTTCTTCTTTCTTCCCGTCCGTTGTGTGCTTCTGTGATATGCGCTATCTGCCCTGTGGTCGGTATCCTCGGCATGCCTGTGTTGGTCTTTTCTTGGACAATGGCTGTATTCACCGGCTTCTTTCGTAGGGCTGTGGTTTCGGAGTTGGAATGGAAGGTCATTCGGTGCTGTCTGCTCTCCCTTGTGTGGGCGGCAGGCTGCCTTTCCGCTCTGCATTGGGCCTTGTGTGTGAATGTTATTCTTGGGCCACCTGTTGTCGGTCCCCGGGCTCTTTGGTGTTCCGTTTTATATGTCTTGTTCATATGTGCAGGGTGGTATGGGTGTTTCAGTGTGGTACTGGCGTTCCTCTTCCCGAAGGGGCCCTGCTTCTCCTAGTTGGTGTTGCCGCCGCTGTGTGCTTCGCCATGTTTGTTACACTGGGGTGTGTCCTGCTGTTGCGTGACTTCACTGACATGTGTGCGTTGGTTGTGTGGCGTTGGGTGTTGTCCGTGAATTGGGCGTTGGGGACATGTCTGTGGCAGGCCTGTCACGTGTCATGTGCGTTCGGGGTGGGGCTGATGTGTGTGCTGCTTGGTTGTGTCCCTGTGTCTGTGTGCGACGCATGCATGGCGCTGCGGTTGGCCTCTGCGTTGTGCGCATGTGTGGCGGCGTCATCGCCGCTTTGGGGCCGTGACGGGGTCGTTGGCTCCTAGTCCCAGGTGGTGTGTACACATGTGTTACGCGATGTTACGATTTGGCCTGTGTGTCATATGTGGATGCAATGGTGGATGTGTAGTGTACACGCGCTGGGGGGTTGTCTGCTTTTTCCGCCCTTGCACTGTGTGCGCTGTTTGCGTGCACTTGTTGTGTGTGTGCCTACCTGCGTCTCCGCGGTACGTTGCGTCCTTGGTGGTGCATCAGCAAGAGCATGGGGAGGGCCTGCAGTGCTGGATTCATGCTCGGGGAGCCGCTTCTTCGTTGTCCGTGCTCGGCGTCCGTGTTACCGCTTCGGTTTGTCGTACGGTATCTCTTGGCCGTGGGAGCCGTTTGTTTGCGGCATCGTAATTTATGCGCCGGGCGGGACGTGTTTTCGTCGGACGGTGTGTGTCAGTTGGGCTGCGCCGCTACGTGTACGGGCGCACTTTGATGGCGGATGGTGTTGCTGGCTTGCCGGCGGTGTTTGGCCTACTTTTCGCATCGTAATTGGGCGGGCGTGTGGACTGCTGCGTGCCGGCGGTAACTGGTGGTTTTTGCATCCGCCAGCACGGCGGTTGTGCTTCCGCCCGCCATCGTAATGACCCCCTAAGTATGTATATAGTATATATTATATGTATATGTTTAATGTATTTTCAAATTATATATATTACTTATAATTTTTAAGCATTTTAAAATATTTTTAACTATGTTTCTTTTAATTATATGTATTATTTACTTTATTTTACAATATTTTTTTACTTAAATTAAAAACGATATTTTTAACAACGATATTTTTGACATCGATATATTTTTTTCGATATTTTTGTACTTACCTTAATGTAGATAGGATGTCGATATTCTTGTCTTCGATATTTTTGCTGCGATATTTTTGTAGGTCGATATTGTGACCTTCGATATTTAGTCAGTGATTCAATTTACACAGGGAGCACTTACACTTTACCACTGCTCAGCAGTGGTAAACTGCCCAGAGCCCTAAAACCAGCAAAAATGAAATGCAGCACACAGTCATAAACAGAAGGTCAGAAGCAAAACGACTGGGGAAATCATACCAAAAGATGCCATGTCTAACATGTGCCAACAGAGCAATGCATGGAAAAGAGCTGCATTGACATTGCGCCACATAGAGAGGTCAGGTGGTCTCTTCAACAGGATGTAAAAAGACTTTATTGAGATGGCTGTGTGCAACCGGTTAAGAAATTATTTGGTTTTTGTGTGTATCTTTTCACAATGGGTTGAAGAATATCCCACAAGAAGGAATGATAGTCTCACAGTAACAAAGTTATTGTTGAGGGAGTTGATGCCAAGGTTCAGCTTCCCAGCTTCTTTGGAATCACACCGAGGCATATACTTGAATAATGAATTGCCAAGGAGGCTGTGTGCTGCCTTGCAGGTTGAACAGAGACTGCATTGTAGTTACCAACCTGAGGCTTAAGGACTCATGGAGCAAGTCAATGGGATGCTAAAATCAAGACTTGTCAAAGTGCGTGCTTCTATGTCTTTGAAATGGGCAGATGCTTTGCCATTGATGTTGATGAATTTGTGCAGCACACCCGATCATTGGACAGGACTGTCTCCCCATGAGATCATCATGGGAAGGACAATGAGATTACCAGCTGTACCTGCAAATGCACTTGTGCACATTACTTATGATCTGATACTAGATTACTGCAAAGTTTTGGCTGACGTGGGGCGTTTTGTGTCTCATAACGTTGAAGCTCCTACAGCCCGCCTCGCCAGGAGCAGTGCCAAGACCTAAGTCCCAGAGACTGGGTGGTGGTGAACAAGCCTGTAGGGAAGACAATGCTTGGAGCCTCGGTGGCAAGGGCCATATCAAGTCATACTTGTAACTACAACTGCTGTGAAGTGCAAAGGCCTCCTCAATTGGATCCCTGCTGACCATACCTGCAGGGTTCCATGTCCCCTTGATAAAATAACAGCACCTCTCCCAGAAGGGCCAGTGGGGGTCGAGAGATCACAGGAGGAGGTTAGTTAAGCTGTAGGAGGACAGAAACTGAAATAGCACTTGATCGACCTGAGGAGGGATCTGGAGAAGTGGATGACGAAACTGTTGTAGTAACAGAGGTAGACCCGGACCTTGACAAAGGGCCTAGTTCTAGAGAACCACGAGGGGCAGCAGGAGAATGTTGGACAAGAAGGCAGGAAAGAGGGAGACTGGTCCTGCAAGGAGAAAGTGATCTTCAGGTATCCCAGAGGATATAGAGGATTCAGATCTGATTGAAGGAGAAGAAGAGACAACACTCAGGAGGTCGAAGCAAGCGAGAGTGCCCTGCTAAAGGTATTCATCCCTTGAATACACATACTTTCTTGCAAATGACAGGGAGAAGAGACCTGGGGATTTTGGAATCACTGTGAAAGTTCCGTTGAAACTAAGGGAACTTGATCTCCAGTTTGATCTTACCTTTGCACTTTCTTTGTTGACAAAACTGAGTGCCTTGAGATCTCTTATCTTCGATGTGGTTTAATTTCCCTTTTTGGATGCAAACACGTTTCCTGTGCAAGTTGATGAACTAAAGCATTTCATACTGAGTCTGAAAGTGAGTGAACTACAACCATTTAATATTAAACACTTTATATAGACTTTTAGGGTAGAAAGAAGAGTGCAGAGACCCAAGGGAACCAAAGGAGCCTAAGGCTGTCTTTTAAAAGAGCACGGAGCAGAGCTAAGGAAGATTCACAAATACTCATGCATATATTTTGTTGCATATTGTGTGGAAATTGTTTTTGCTGCTTGCACAGGTGTAAATCTTCAGAGAAGTCTCTGCAGCTGCTACGCTTACTCAATGTTTAGATTCCAACAAAGTAATGGAAGCCAATCTTAATACTAGTAGTCATAGATACATCATAGGAGGCACATTAATGGCTTAAATTGTAGTATTATTTATAGTGTACATAGGGTATATTCAGCTACAGATGGCTCAGTGGAATTTAAGTCTACTGTTGCCCCAACCACGACACATTCTTCTGATAGTAGCATGCAGTTGTGGGGGGCTAAGAAATTGCACACAGATTTACCGAGAGGAGATTATACATCAAATGTTTATTTTAGATTGCTTTATGAGTACATAGATACGATGAATGCTAGAAGTTGTTATGTTTGCACTCACCTACCTACTTCTGCTTCAGAGGGAATTACCTATCATCATCTCCCTCTGACATATGGTATTTCTTGTAGTCTTCTATTAAGTATATTATATGGAAAAGGCAGTTTCCAATTCTATTTTTCAAATTATGATGTAGTTCTCCCATATGTTTCTCCTATCAAACATTTAAATAAGAATCCTTATTTTAAGGGTGCAGAGATTGCAGGCAAATATTTTGTATCTCTTAAGACATTAGACACTGCATATGCACATAGACATAATTTGACTTGTTTGGTGTCAGATGTGGAAAAATAATGTTTGTCTCATCTGTGGTTTAGAGGTGAACACCTCTAAAACAAAGATCATGGTGTTTAACCTACACATGTTACACAGAGGGAACTTTCAGCTGAATGGGGAACCCCTTCAGGTAGTAGGAAAATTTGACTACCTGGGGATCAGCATTGATAAAAGCAGGGTATGCGAAGCTCAGATGTATAAGAGTGAGGCAGTTCTCCTACACTCTGCCTCTGCGATTATCAAGAAGTATAAGGTAACCACCCCTAGGTCTGCATCCCTAGCCATAGAGGTATATAGGGCAAAGGCACAGACAGCTGTTCTATATGGTGCTGAAGTCTGGGGCCTTCCAACATCAATGGTCTGATATCCAAGGAAAACAACTCTTGATATCTCGATTTAGCCGCCGCAGAGTACACCTACGCTCCCACTCTTCTATGACATGGGATTAAAAAGGGTGAGTGACCTAGCAGTCTTAAAACCATTTCTCTATTGGGAGAGGCTGTGGTCAATCCCGAGCTTTTCCACTATAGGCTAGTTCTGGAGGATTTCATGCGTCTTAACAATGCTCATCTTCTCCCTTGGCTAAAACCTGTCAAATTCTATCTATGTGACCTGGGTTTGAGTGATATTTGGAGTAATCCATCTTCAATGGGGGCAGACACAAAGGGTAGAGTCAAAGCGCCATTCTGGCATAAGAGAATCAACAACAATTACCAAAAAGCGAGATCTGGGGGGCTGATAGAAGCTTCCTTGGCCAGTAAAGTTGTCCCTGCCAAAGAAGCTTACATGTACTAGATCTGCCCACCAATGGCACGTACTTTGTAAATTAAGTTTAGACTAGGAGCACTTCTCGTAAATAATTTCACTCATGAATGGAAGTGTTTCCGAACTATTTCCCCAAACTGTGATACATGTAAACACACCATTGAGGATGTTGAACATGTCCTCTTTTTTTGTACTGCCTATTCTAGATTCAGGCAGAGAAGGATCAAACCACTGTGTACTCTTTGGGGTGTGAGGGCATACTGGGTGGCCTATTGCATTCTCAGATGGGACACTAGCCAGGTAGTAGTATTTGGTGTTAGTCGAGATCATTTCAAGGCCACCCTTATGCCACTTGCAGGTATTGATTTTGAGGCCCTAGTTTTCTCAATAGAACCGTCCAACTCTCAGTCCTTTGTTGATCAGCTCAGCACGTTCCTTGAATCATTCATTCTCAGTTCCAATTTCTCAGTTCTAGGTGATTTCAATTTTCGTCTGAAAAAGGAATTAGATTCGGACACCATAAAATTGATCGATATAATGAATGGCCTCGGATTGTCTTTAATAACCAGAGGACCTACCCACTGAGTGGGACACATGCTAAATGGAATCTTTTCCAACAATCCGCTTATCAACATCTTACCTTCCCTTCCCCTAACGTGGTCAGACCACTGGGCAGTGAAGTGGCAGCTAAGAGTCCAAGATCCAAGTATCATGAACACCTGCTATGCAATTGGCCCCAGGGATAGCCTGGCATAGAATTCAGCCGGCAGATTTCGAACCCCTACTGATGTCTTCAACCTGGCAACCAGCCCGAAATTTAGAGCTGAGAGTAGAAGGTTTTTCCAGCTGGATAGGTTCGGCTCTAGCCTTTCTGGCCCCGGATAAATAAAAATGCACATTAAAAAAGGCTTGCCAGCCCGGGTATAATGAGATACTTAAAGCCTCCAGACAAGAATGTCGCAGGCAAGAACAGAAATGGAGGAAAATTATGAGATTGAGGAGAAAATTAATTACAAACTTAAACTAGCTGAACATAAAAAAACTATAATAGCGGCAAAAAAGCTCTACTACTCCGAGCAGATAAAATCAGCTTGTGGTGCTAACAAAACCCAATTCCAAGTCAATAAAAAACTTCTAGTCCCCGTTAATCGCAATTCGTCAGTTAATAGCCATGACTTTTGTGATGCCCTTGCTTGTGTTTTTAAGGAGAAGGTCAAAAACATCTTTAACAAATTCTCTACGGGGAGGACAATTGCAGAATCAGAGACTCAAACTTTGAAAGTAGAGACAGGTCAGGCCAAGCTCTCGGTCTTTAATGCTCCAACCGAAGAGCACCTTAAAAGGCTCATCACCCTGGTGAAATCTGGTGCCCCTCATGACCTGTGTCCAACAAAAATAATGCATATGGCTCCAGGGCAGGTGACACAACATCTCTCGGAGATCTTTGCTATAATGTTCAAAGAGGGAGTTTTCCCCCTGCACTGGAAAATCACCTCTGTTCTCAGCCTTCTAAAAAAGGCTAACCTCAATGCCCTTGACCTGAAAAACTACAACCCCATTTTCAGGCTCCCTTTCATCACCAAGTTGGTGGAGAAGGTGATGAATGAACAGCTAGCTGCATTCATAGATAACAACCAATTGTTGGACGACACCCATTTCGGGTTCAGAAAAAATCATAGTATTGAATCTGTGCTGGTGGTAGCCATGGAGCAAATCCGAGAAACCCTTGATAGAGAAGGCTATGCAGCTCTGGTCTTGCTGGATCTCTCCACAGCTTTCGATATGGTCAACAATTATATTTTGGTTGATCGTATGCTAAGGTTGGGGATAGAGGGTACTGCTCTTAATCTCCTAAAACCTTTCCTTGCAAACAGGCAACAGAGAGTAGTGCTTGGTAAGTTAATTTCCAAATCCTTCTCCTTGCCCTGTGGAGTCCCACAGGGTTCGTCGCTGAGCCAGACGCTGTTTAATTTATATGTCACACAGTTAGTAAAGCTTATTAAATCGTTTGGCTTCTCTCTAGCTTCCTACACAGATGACACACAAATTGTGGTGTCACTGTCTAAAGATGAGACAAATCTGGGTGCTCCCTTTAGGACATGTATGAGTAAGGTCAGTAAGTAGATGGATAATAACTGCCTCTAACTAAACTCAGAAAAAAAACGAGGTTATTTTATTCGGGAATAACCCATCTTTTTGGGCAGTGGAATGGTGGCACTCAGAACTGGGTTCCCTTCCGAAACCAGTGACTAAAGTTAAAATCCTAGGAATTCTGCTAGATGAGGAGCTGAAGCTCAAAGATCAAATTAACAAGGTTACATCCCCCTCTTTCTGTTCTCTGAGGCTAGTTAAGAAAATTAAAAAAATTCCACCTTTTGATCTCTTGAAGACAATAGTCATCTCTCTTGTACTTACAAGATTTGACTACTGCAATAGCCTTTACCTTAACCTATCAGTAAAGTCCTTGAAAATGCTTCAGACCCTGCAGTAGGTGGCAGCTTTCTTCTTTTTTAAAATCCCCAAATTTGAATCAGCAAAGGGGCCATTAAGAAACTTAACTGGTTACCAGTTAAACAACGTATGAAGTTTAAAACACTCTGTATGACCTATAAGTCACTGTAAGCCCAAGGACCATCAACTTTAAAGGATACGCTGGGATGGTATATCCCGAGCAGGACCCTGTGGTCTGGCTCAGCCAGGAATTTAGTAGTTCCCTCTTTCAGAATAACAACTTGGGGTGGGAAAAGCTTCTTTAGGACCACTGCACTACTCTGGAATAGCCTACCCCTGGAAATTAAAACTGCCCCATCACTATCAGTTTTCAGAAAATCTCTGAAAACTTGTCTTTTTGTACAGCATTAGGAGATGTGGACTCTTTATGGAGTATCACTGCCCATAACGAGGACCCTAGAATCTGCACCTTTCATGTCTTTTTAGCGCCAAGACGCCTCCAAGCTAGAGTTTGAGCTTAATAAATCCTTCATTCATTCATACATTTATTCATATCTATACACAGTGTGGCTACACAGGAAAGCAGAGGGCAATGTTTTAATTGGATGCATACTTGCTTTGTCTACTATCAATTGCTATTCATTGATATGTCCCATGATGCTCCTGGGTTGATGTATTTGGTTATTGTGGCTTCAGTATTTTTATCAGGAATGTGTCAGCTGCTATATAATTTTTTTTAACTAAGCCACTCCATTTATGGTCAATTACGTGTCTAGTAGAAATGGACTGTGTGTGGGAACACATCGTTTTTATCTATTTTAACTGATCTTTCTAATCTGTAAAAATGGTTTTATGATTTTAGCTATTTTAACATAACAAAATCTTATTTCATAAGTGTTATTAATTTCCTGCCTATAATGTTTATACATGCTTTTTGTCAAGCTCTTACCGAGTTTTTCCCGCAGAAACAGCATGCAGGATGAGAAGTTCCCAAATTCCCCTCTCCACCTATCGTGCCCAACTTTGTCAAAGCAACAATGGCAGACCGGGGGAAGAGGGGAAAGGGAATATGAGAGAAAGAGCAGGTCCAACGCTGTCTTCCTAGTCAAATGGTGGTGATTCAGATAGGTAGGAGTATTCCTATAGAAGACAACAAGTTAAAGGGAAAGATATATGTAAAACAGAGCTTCAATGAATACAATAAACTGTGTAAAAAACAGCTATGTTAATACCTTGGTAATTCCCTCTTCCGTAGGGCAACCTGATTTTTGGAGTGGAATATGGTGACACTATAAAGGGAGATGTGTGTTAATAACTTATTCTCTGTTTCAACCCTAATATGATAAATTCAACATACATTAGTTACACCCACCTGATTAGTGTAACACCTCTCTCAAAAAATGGAAAAAATAACTGAAGAGAAAATGCTAGCTAGCTGCTAGCATAGGCACATATAATACATAGAGTATTCCATACTTCAGGAATATTAGTAATTAACTACACTTCTTTATCTTTTCTAGGAACTCCATAAATGAACAGGATAGGCAGATCTCCAAACTGCATAGGAAACATCCCAGTATTCACAGAAACAATAATGTTGAGCATTAAGCATATGCAGGCCATCAACAAATTAAGAGAGTTAACCTATTTTATAGGACTGAACCCTCTGACCCACAACCACCAAGAAAAGGGAAAAAATAAAAAGCAACCTGCACAGCTGTCAGCTGAGACAAACCTGGGCCCCAGAGATCCCTGTGCCACCACCTCCTCCTCGCGACCACCAAGAAGACAGGAAGGAAGGCCGAGCAAGCCGAGACCGCCAAAGAAGCAGGGATCTGGTCGCCGAACGAACCCTAGACAGAGAGAGCCAGGACACCGAAGCTGTGCTGGGGAGAACGACGCCGCCAGGAGCACGAAGCTGCGCCGAAGAGGATGCCGCTGCAGGAACACGAAGTTGCGCCGAAGAGGATGCCACTGCAGGAACACGAAGTTGCGCCAAGGAGGACACGGCTGCAGGAAGCAGGTGAGTAACCCGGAAGCGGAGCAGAAACTGCAGAAATGCAAAGCGTTCTAGTTTGAGGGTACAGGATATTTATACTCTCCTGCTGTGGCTCATAGCGAGCCACGGCAGGCCTGACACTTTTATGGTTTAAAGAACCAAAATAAAGATGAACTGAACTGAAATGTTTGAATTTGGTGGATGATAGGTGGAGAGACCTAAAATCTCAAATTGAAACTGATAAGGATCTTAAAAATTACATGTGGAGTAGTGGAGAAATTGAACATCAAGAAAAAAGGAAATTTACTCGCTTTAGTTTTAGATTGGAAATACAATCGATCTGAGTTATATAGATCCATTGTTTCAGGGGAGATAGAATGTGAACATACTTTTGAAGCGAGAGGGATAAATTCTTGTTTCCTGGAGGGACAGGATCCTGTGATTCAGAATGCATATTTCAAATTGCCATTTGGATGGCATGGTACTTGTTATCTTGGCATAGTTTTTCCAAAGATTTGTCATGTGGAACATTTTATTGATCCTGTATGGGGAGGGAAATCCAGAACTAAACGAGGTGTTAGTACAGTAGAAGTAGTAGGAGATATTTTTGGTGCCATAATCCCGTCTGTGTGAGTAATTCTAAATGATTAGAAAATTATAAAGCTGTCTAAACTAGTAGACACATTGGCTACTAGTACTGCAAATTCCTTATTACTTGTAAATACTGAGATGATTGGGATAAGGTCTGAGGTTTTACAGAACTGACTTGCGTTGGATCTTTTGCTTGCAAATGAGGGTGGAGTCTGTTGGATGCTAAAAGTTGAGGAATGCTATTTTTTTATACCAAATGAAAGCAAGAACCTGGAGAAATACATTAAGAATATATCTGGGTTGGCAAATGATTTGAGAGAGTTGAAAGCGACAGGTCCTTGGGAAGGTATTGGAAATGGATTTGCTCCAATGGGCTAATAGTTTGGAAGCTTTGGAAGTGGAATTCTGGGCGCCATTTTGAAACCTCTTTTGATAATCACCCTTTGTGCGATACTTCTATTCCTGATCTTTAAAGGATATTAGTATGTACATATTAGACAGGGAGGGCCCTATTCACAAAGGTAAACTGAGACAAAAGTCTAACTTTACGACTTTCAGTATTAACAAAGGGCGTTTACGAGTATTAAAGTTAGACTTTTGTCACAGTTTTTGTCTCAGTCAAACTTAAGACCAAAACTTAAGTTTAACTGAGACAAAAGTCTTACTTTACTACTCGTAAATGCCCTTTGTAAATACCGAAAGTCGTAAGTTAGACTTTCGTCTCAGTTTACTTTTGTGAATCAGGCCCGTTATGAAGAGGAAGAGAGCAGATGTGGAGTTTGAAGAAGGTCAGAGCAAATAATATGATGATGTGAAGCGTTTAGAAGAGTCTAGACGAAAGATGCTCAAGACCACTAGGTTTTGATTGGTCTAACCTGATAATGATCTTATTATAATCTGTGATGGTTTGATCGCCATCAGAGCGGGAATTGGAGTAGCTTAATATTGGCTTGATCCTTTTACGTTTGCCTAGGCCATATATATATATTTATTTTGAAAATTATGTGAGTGTAACATTTTTCCTTTTCAGGAACACCTGGATTGCTGATATTAATCTTCTATAGGTTTAGATTGTAAGGTGGTGCGCTAAAATACATTCAATGCAGTGAATTCGGCAGGGATCAGTGAGAATGAATCATATGTGTGTTCAATGCTTTCTTTATAAATTGTGACCAATTGTCATTCTTATTTAATAATACAAGTACTAGGTTATTGAGCCACATAAAAGAGTACAGTATAAATAGCTTGATTCCTTTATTAAAGAATTAATTTATTGGATTATATGTAGGTTGTAGAACTAATATACATCTAAAACTGTTAACTTGGCGTGATTGTGGGCCATAAGCTAACAGTTGAGACATTTAAAAATAACGTGAAAGTTGATCTGCATGTTTTCTCCTCTGCAGGTTCAGACCAGAGACATTTCTTAGTTAGTGAAAAGCCCCCTGTATTTTGGAGATAGTGATGTGAGGAAGAAGTGACAAAGTCAAATAATTTTAATAAAGAACAAAGGGAGTGTTACCAGTTGGTATTATCAGATGAAGAGAGTAACCTAAGGAAGTGGAGACTTGAAAATGGGAGAAGTGTGCAAGGCACCAAGGGGCATATTATCAAGGCGGCGCAATAAAATTATCACCGCTTTTGCATCCGTTTTCGGCCGAAAAGCGGCGATAATTTTATCGCCATATCAGCAAGATCACGCTATCGCGTGAATCCTTGCCGTAGCGCCCTTTCCCTTAACACCCAGCTTTGCATCTCTAATGAGATGCAAAGTGGGCGTCACTGGGCGTACCCCGGATGGACTACCTTGCAAATATCGCTGATGTTCACATCGCGATATTTACAAGGCAGCCCACAGGTTTTAGCATACATTAGATTTTGGCGAAAACGGCCGTTTCGCCAAAATCTAACGTATGCTAAAATCCTGACTCACCTATGTTCGACATAGGGGTGGATTATGCTGATACGACCACAGCGTCGTATCAGCAGAGGTATCGCCGTTTTGCAGGAACATCGCTGGAAAACCAGCGATGTTCCCTGCAAAACGGCGATAACCTCGCTATCTCTGGAATTTTTATCGCCCTGGAGAAACGCGTTGTTAATAACACGCTACCAGGGCGATAAATTCCAGAGATAGCCTGCGATAGGGAATTTGTCGCTAAGCACGGCCAGCGATAATTATCGCTGGCCGTTGATAATATGCCCCCAAGTTTATTTCTGAGAATTGGACAAATACTATGATTTGCATGAAGTCATATGTCTCAAATGTTCTTTGTGCATTTTAATTAGTGAACCCACCTTGGGGTTAATAAGATTCCCCTTAGACTTGGAGAGGTGAAGACCTCTCCTGACATCTCGGATTGTGTGGCTTCATGCTATACATGAATCCTTACCTATAGAACTTCTATAGAGGTACCGATGCTGACACCTTTCTTGTTTCTTTGATTCAATCGAGTTTCAATATCAGCCTAGGATGTTCTTCAAAACCAGAATGATAGACACGCATCCTTTATCTACTATATACCTTTTCATAAGTAACCATTCATTCAATGTGAACCCTGTGAATCAGGACATCACCTTTCATGTTTGAGCATGCCCAGTTGATACTTAGCACTGTAACAGGCTCAATCCTTGACTTCTCCCTCTATAACTGTGAGAGTGTTTTAACCCCTCACACAGTAATAAAGTGCATGTCTTTTGGAGGAGTCTGAGCAGCTGCTATTCACATCCGAAATTGTTGTTACTGTACCTTGGACATCAGATAAATGTTCAACCTGCTCCATTTGAATTGTGGTCATTCTGGTTTCAGTAGTTCAGTTTCAATTCTGTAGGCTGGCATTACTCGTTTCCACCAAAAAGCACTAGGAGGTGGTGTGTCATCACTCTCATTGTGCTGTATAGTTATGAATAGTCAGGAAATAAACATCTCTGTCAGGTGTATTCAGGATGCCCAACAAAAAATCAAAAGCATTTGGATCAAATATTTAGGTATTTCCTGAGTATGTTTCTTTTATACTTCATCTCAAATACAAAAACTCCTGGTGTTTGGTGGGATTTCTATCCAATACAGGAGGTCAGATTTGGGATAAACAACCATAGTGGAAAGCAACAATATAAAATTGCAATAATGCAGCTCGAAAGCGCACCAGCACAAACAACAACCCATAATATCACCATCACAACAAAATATCACACAACAATATGCAAAACCTTTCTTGTCACACATTGCCACCACCAGACACCTGCTTTCATGATACAATGGTAAAAACTGTTTGTAACCTGAAAATCAATATAAATGCACTGCATTAAAGTAGAAAGGATAACAAAGGTCTCCCAAAAACTGGCACAGCACACGTTTTATTAAGACTCATACTAAGGTATTTGTGATTTCTTTCAGACTACTCTTCCATGTCATTCTGAAGGAAATAGCCCATTTAGGGTCATCCGGGTCACTAATGACCACCTCTCAGCCTTCCATACTAAATGAAGAGTAGGTCAGACAGTAAAGAATACAAACCAATAACTGTTTATTCATATACACTCAGAGCGGAACCCAGTCTACCCAGTCGCTAAGAGTGCTGCAGAGGGACTGACATCGACAAGCAAAAAGATACATTATGTACATCTCGCAACTGGGCTGAAACATGCCCACAGTGAAATTTTCCAAGCAGATGCAGCTGGACGGTGAAATACAAAAAAAATAAGTTTTGATTCTCATATCTCACACCACCTAATACAACCCAAGGTCGTTTCACCCTGTACCCGCCACCAGAAAAGTGGGAGAGGGCCTCTATCTAGTGAGAAAGGTATGCAGTAATATGAACAGTCTATTCATCAGTGAAGCAAAGCCTAACATTGCAGAAACGAAACATAACAGAGGCCTTTTCTCAGAAATAGCAAAGGATTAGTTTCGTTCGTGGTTCAAAATGGCGTCTGAAGAGAAAATGGTGCTGCAAATGCTACCTTTACATAGGCAATGCACAAACACAAATATTTCTATTCTAACAGACCCTCCTTTTAGAATGAGCTAAAACATTTTCGAGCAACAACAAGGAGAGCATAAAACCCAAAAAACAGGAATCTTAAAAGAATTCCATGTTCTCTGTATCGGGAAAGGAGACTGTAAGGAGGGAAGAAGTCTCGAAAACGCCCTCATCTATGTTCATGAGGTCGGACTCGTCTATCTCTTTCTGTACCATAATGGCAGCGTTGGTATCATGAATCGATATTTTCCTTTTAAGGGTGAGAATGGTGGTGCAATAAGAGCAGCAGAAGGGAAGGCACTGAATAAGGGCACAACAAAGCACCAATATCACAATTATGTAAGTCACCTTTTCAAGAATCCAGCCCCAACTAATGAAAAGAGACCAACTCCAATTCCCACTTTCCATTCCCTTGACATTTTCGACGATCTCTGTGTTTGGTAATATTCTTTTCCATATTTTGGATCCCGACTACACACAGGTCTCCCACTACCGTGCATATACCACCACTCTTGGCTAATATGAAATCAACTGCGTATCTAGTCTGTTCGGAATATATCCGCATGCTTTCCAACTGAGTGGAGATGTCGCATACAGCTGCCACGGTAGTATTAGATAATATTTGTAACTTGCACCCAAAATATTCTCTGGCTTTCTCACCCCGAGCCATGGCGGTACCACCCAAAGTGAAAATGGAAGAAAGGATGTATCCAAAAGTGATCCCATTACTATAATTATTGACCTCTATATCGATCACTCCCTCACAGAATTCTTTGGTCAAAGTCCTCTTAACCCAACAGACATTAGGCTTAGTGTATTTACAGGGCACACCTAGGGGCAACACCATCCCAAGAGCGACATCGTCTGTGCCATTATGAACGTTAGAATAAGTACCGTTAGACAAAAAGTAAAACCCTGGGTGTGCATAAATCGGTCCTTCGTAATCTACTGCAGCATATCTGGTGTTCATTCCAAACGTACTCGGATCTTTGTCATTAGCTAGGGGCATTGTATTTTTGTACAGCACTATTCCAGAACAATGTATATACAAAGAAGTGTCTGTACTATTCACGATAGGGCAACAAGCAGGATAATAACCAGCCTCCCGGGTGACTATCAATTCCTTGTAATGCCAACCTACCAGTGTGACATTATGTTCTTCCATGTAGAAATTGTTGCAATATGTGTTGTTATCACACCCGGGATAACCCATCCCCAGTGGCTTTCTATAATATAAACAGGGACCTGGATAGCCAAAACCAAAAACTCCCTTCACTTCTGTAAATTGCGGTGGACGAGTATAAGTATAATTCACAAGAGATAATGGGTATGCAGTCCATAAACTAGTGACGGACTCAGTGGGGTAACAAGCGGTCCCTTCTCCAAAGAATCTCTTGTGTGTATCTAGAAACACATTATTCGGGGCTGTCCTCGGTAAACAGTCTAAATATCGAATTTAAAATATCGAGATGACTAAAATATCGAATTTTAAATATCAAGAGGACAGAATATCGACTGTCAAAAATATAGTGGTACAGAATATCGATATGCAGGTAAGAAATATCATTTGTCATAATATCGAAGTCAGTAATATTGTCAGTCATAATATCGTTATTAAAAATATCGATTTTTTTTAGTGTTTTAAATGTTAGTATATGTGTTAAAAGTATATATGATTTTTGTAATGTATGTTTGAATTTTTTTAAAGTAATGAATTTTATGTTAAATTATTTTTGCGTATTTTAGTTGTGTAGCAGGTTGTGGGTTTATAGGGGAATAGGGTGGGAAGTCATTTAATTATAATATATTATTTAAGATTTTTTTTTAATTAATTAATTATATGTTAATTAATTTTTGCGTAAATTAATTCCGTAGCGGGTTGTGGGTTTATAGGGGAATCGGGTGGGAAGTAATGTAATTTAAATTAATTAATTAATAAATTAATTAATTAATATTTTTGTATTTAATACTTTATATTGTTAATTGTGTTAATTAATTATTTATTAATTAATTATAAATTGATTAATACAAATTAAACATGTATTGGTAAATATGTTAATTGTGTTAAAAAAGTTATTAATTAGTTATTAAGTTGATATTAATTATTAATTATTAATTTGTTAATATGTTAATTGTGTACTGTTTTTATGAGTGGGTTGAGGGTTGATAGGGGAGTAGGGTGGGAAGTAATTAAATTTGTATTTACATTTTTAATATTTTTTATATAATATTTATTAAAAGTTATTTTATAGTGTTAATTGTGTGAATTAATTTATATTTGATGGTTATTAATTTTATCGTTAATTCTTATTATTTAATTAATTAATTGATCATTAATTATGTTAATTGATTAATATTTTACAATATTGGTGGTGATGTTTATAGGGGAATATAATAGGAGGTAAATTTTTTTTTTAATTAATTAATTGTTAATTAATGTTAATTATATTGCAGGAGTGGGAATACTAAATTAATCCCCTACGCTATCCAACACTCTCCCTACTGTTATACTTGGTGGAGTGGGAATAGTAAATTATTCCCACCCGATATCCAACACTTTCCCTACTGTTGCACTCGCTGGAGTGGGAATAGTAAGTTTTTACCCACCCGCTATCCAACACTTTCCCTACAGTTGCACTCGGTGAAGTGGGAATAGTAATTTTTACACACCCGCTATCCAACAGTTTCCCTACTGTTACACTTGTTGGAGTGGGAATAGTAATTTTTACCCTCCCACTATCCAACACTTTCCCTACTGTTGCACTCACTGGAGTGGGGATAGTAATTTTTACCCTCCCGCTATCCAACACTTTCCCTACTGTTACACTTGGTGCAGTGGGAATAGTAAATTATTCCCACACGCTATCCAACACTTTCCCTACTGTTGCACTTGCTGGAGTGGGAATAGTAATTTTTACCCACTTGCTATCCAATACTTTCCCTACTGTTGCACTCACTGGAGTGGGAATAGTAATTTTTACACTCCCGCTATCCAACACTTTCCCTACTGTTACAGTTGGTGGTGTGGGAATAGTAAATTATTTCCACTCGCTATCCAACACTTTCCCTACTGTTGCACTCTCTGGAGTGGGATTAGTCATTTTTACCCACCCGCTATCCAACACTTTCCCAACTGTTGCACTCGCTGGAGTAGGAACAGATATTTTTACCCTCCCGCTATGCAACAGTTTCTCTACTGTTACACTTGTTGTAGTGGGATTAGTAATTTTATCCCCTACGCTATGCAATGTTTTCCCTACTGTTATAATTAATGTAGTGTGAAATATTATTTAAACATTTTTTTTTTAATATTTAATTTTTATATTTATATTACAGGTTTATTTAGATATATATGTAGTTATAATTTAAATTATGTTTTTAACATTTTATAATTAAATTTAATAATTATTTATTAATATTATTAAGTTAATATATATATTAAAGAAAATATGCATGTTTAATATTTTTTACATTACATTTATTATTTATTAATTTTAAAAAAATTAAATAATTCTAACTATGTTTTATTTAATTATATTTATAATTTAATTAATGTTATATTATTTTTAAGACATTAAAAAAATCGATATTTTATACAACTATGGGGCATATTATCAAGGGCTTTATCGCCGCTTTAGCGGCACTTTTTGCTGCTAAAGCGGCGATAATTTTATCGCCCTATCAGCAAGCTGTCGCTAACAGGCGTTAGCAACAGCTTTCAGGCGTTAGTGGCCGGTTATACCATCGCCTTGCATGCCAGCGATAATTATCGCTAATGACATGCAAGGTAGGCGTTCCTCACTAAAAGCGACTGAAAACAGTCGCTAACACAACTAACCCCTATTAACAAGGCAGGCGAAGCGATAAAATAAATCGCGCTAAGCGCGTTTATCGCTAGATTTTAACACCTGCTACTGAGGATGACTTACCTGTTTAAAGTATAGGAGGTGGATTGTCAGGCTGAATCCATCCTTGCGTTAATGCAAGAATATCGCTGCTTTTCCAGCGATATTCTCACATTTTGCCGCTATCGCTGGAAATTTTATCGCTATGGAGATAAACCTTGTTAATAGGGTGTTATCTCAGCGATATTTTCCAGCGATAGGCGGCGTTAAAAATTCGCGCTAAGCACGGTTAGCGATAAATATCGCTATTTCTTGAAAATATGCCCCTATATTTTTAACAACAATATTTTGGTATCAATATTTTGGTATTTACAATCAATCAATCAATCAATCATGGAATTGTAAGTGCGCTACTCACCCGTGAGGGTCTCAAGGCGCTGAGGGGGGGGTCCGCAGATCTGTTTAGCCGAAGAGCCAGGTCTTGAGGGTCTTCCTGAAGGTGTTCAGGGAGGGGCGCGTCTGATGTCTGCCGGTAGCTCGTTCCAGGTCTTGGCTGCAATGTGAGAGAAGGATCTTCCGCCTGCTCTGGCTCTGTGGATGCGTGGGGTTTCGTCCAGTGCGAGGTTGGAAGATCGGAGGTTTATTTTGGGTACGTGGAAGTTGATTCTGTCGTTGAGGTATTTGGGTCCGCTGTTGTGTAGGCATTTGTAGGCCTGAGTGAGGATTTCAAAAGTGACTCTTTTCTCCATGGGGAGCCAATGGAGACTTCGTAGGTGTTGGCTGATGTGTTCGTGTCGGGGGATGCCAAGGACGAGTCTGGCGGCGGTGTTCTGTATTGTTTGGAGTTTGCCGAGTAGGGACTTGTTGATGCCGGCGTAGAGTGCATTTCCATAGTCCAGTCTGCTGGTGATGAGTGCGTGGGTGACTGTCTTCCTTGACTCAGGGGGGATAAACTTGAAGGTCTTGCGGAGGATGCGGAGGGTGTTGAAGCAGCTGGAGGTGACGGCGTTGACCTGTCGGTTCATGGTGAGTGATGAGTCGAGTACGATTCCGAGGTTCTTGGCGTGGTCTGAGGGGGTAGGTGGGCTTCTGAGGGCGGTCGGCCACCAGGTGCTGTCCCATGCAGAAGGGGTGGTACCGAGGACTTCTGTCTTCTCGGCATTGAGCTTCAGGCAGCTGTTGGTCATCCAGACTGCAACGTCTTGCATTCCTTTCTGGAAGTTGAGTTTGGCAGTGGTGGGGTCTTTGGTGAGGGAGAGTATGAGCTGGGTGTCGTCGGCGTAGGATACGATGTTGAGGCCGTGTTGTCAGACGATGGCTGCGAGGGGGGCCATGTAGATGCTGAAGAGGGTGGGGCTCAGTGATGAACCCTGTGGGACTCCGCAGGTGATTTTCGTGGGGTCGGAGAGGAAGGGTGGGAGTCTGATCCTTTGGCTTCTTCCGGTGAGGAATGATCGGATCCAGTCCAGGGCTGTTCCTTGTATGCCTGTGTCGTGTAGTCTGGCGACTAGTGTGCGGTGGGAGATGGTGTCGAAGGCCGCTGATAGGTCGAGTAGGATGAGGGCTGCGGAGTGGCCTTGGTCCAGGAGGGTGCGGATGTTGTCTGTGGAGGCGAGTAGGGCGGTCTCTGTGCTGTGGTTGCTTCGGAATCCGGATTGGGACGGGTCGAGGATGGCGTTCTCTTCAATGAATCATGTCAGTTTCCTGTTGACTGTTTTCTCTGCAAATTTGGCTGCGAAGGGGAGGAGCGAGATGGGCTGATAGTTCTTGAGGTCGGTGGGGTCAGCTGTGGGCTTCTTGAGCAGGGGTCTGGCTTCTGTATGCTTCCAGTTGTCTGGGAAGGTGCCTGTTTTGAAGGTGGTGTTGATGGTGCGTTGTAGTTCGGGTGCGATGGCGGCTGCGGCTCTGTGGTAGATGTGAGGGGGGCAGGGGTCGGTGGGGGCCCCCGAGTGGATGCTTTTCATGGTCGAGGCGGTGTCTTCGGCCGTGATCGGTGTCCAGTTGGAGATGGTGGGCTGGCTGGTGTTTCTGGGAGGCGGGGGGCCGTCTGTGGCACCTGGTGGATGGTCGATGAAGTTGTCGTAGAGGTTTTTGATCTTGAGGTGGAAATAGGTTCCAAGCTTGTCGCAGAGGTCTTGGGATGGTGTGATGTCTGTGGCTTCGCTGCGTGGGTTGGTGAATTCCTGAATGACACTGAAAAGTTCATTGGAGTTGGTGGAGTTGGCCAGGATTTTGTTGTGGATGAAGTTCCTCTTGGTGGCTCTGATCTGGTTATGGTAGTCCGTCATGGCGTCCTTGTAGGTGGTGTGGTTTCCGGTTGTCTTGGTGTTTCTCCAGGTCTTCTCTAGGCGTCTGCAGGTGCGTCTGGCTTCTTGGAGAGTGGTGGTGAACCAGGCGGCTTTCCTGGGGCGTTGTCTGTCGGGGTTGCGTAGCGGGGCGAGCTCGTCTGTGCAGTTGAAGATCCAGGTGTGGAGTTCTCTGGCTGCGTTGTTTGCGTCATTTGCGTTGGGTGCCCAGGTGTCATTGTCTCGGGTGAGGGTGGAGTTAAGTTGCTCGTCGGTAACCTTGCTCCAGTTCCTTCGAGGTGGGCGTGGGGCTGGTTTGGGTGCCTTGGGTTTGTTGATGGCGAAGTATACGCAGTGGTGGTCGGTCCATGGCAGCTGCGTTGTGTGGCTGAATTGGACGCTGTTTCCTGCCGCGAAGATGGGGTCGAGGGTGTGTCCTGCTCTGTGGGTCGGTGTGTTGACAAGTTGTTTAAGTCCGATGCTGGTGAGGTTGTCACGAAGGATAGTGGAGTTGGGGTCGCTGGGGTTGTCGAGGTGGAAGTTCAGGTCTCCAATGAGTATGTAGTTTGCTGAGGCGATGGCGTGGGGTGCGATGAAGTCGGTGATGGTGGTGGCGAAGGGTGTTCGGGGGCCGGAGGGTCTGTAAATGGGGGTTCCTCAGAGTGTGGCTTTGGGGGTGGTATGGATCTGGAAGTGCAGGTGTTCGGCGGAAGGGAAGGTTTTGCTGGAGGTGGTGAGGCGGAGGGTGCTCTTGTGGGCGATGGCGAGGCCCCCTCCTGGGTGGTTGGGGCAGTCTTTCCTCTGGATCTTGTATCCATCTGGGATGGAGTTGCTGATGTCCGGGGCGGAGGATGCGTTGGTCCAGGTCTCTGTGAAGAAGGCGATGTCGGGCGAGAGAGAGTCGAGTAGGTTCCAGATTTCCATGGCGTGTTTTTGTACAGAGCGTACGATGAGGAGGATGCATTTTAGGGTGTCCCCGGTGCTGGCGTTGGCGGTGTTGGAGGCCCGGGTGGCGGTGAGGGTCTGGCGGCAGTGGAGGCAGGAGAACTGGCCATGGGTCGTGTTCGGCGAGGCCTGTTGGCATTCTCTAAGTCTTCCAGGGTTGAGTGCGAGGATGGTGGTGGTGTTGTAGCGATGGGTAGTGGGAGGTCCAGGGTTCCTGGCGCTTGCCGCGGTCGGGTCGCGGCCAGGCGCAGACAGGCTTGCCTTTGGCGTGCCTGCGCAGCGGCCGCCATTAAGTAGGGGAGGTGGGAGGGAGGAGAGGCTGGGAGTCGGGAGTGGGGGTATTCCGGAGGGGAATTCCAGGGGGGAATTCAGGGGGGGAATTCTGGGGAGGAGGGGCCGCAGGGGCAGCAGCAGCGAAAGGAACAGGCAGGTACGAGAAAATAAAAACAGTGGTGGAATTAGAGCAAGACACAGATGGGCACAATAACAGTGGCACAACAGGGAAAAATTAAGAAAAAAAAGGCTGAGAAAGGTTACGGTGGTTGCAGGCAGTCTGGTCCCAGTTGGAGCGGGCAGCAGGCGCAGGAACGGGCAGCAGCCTTGAACCTCCCAAGGAAGAGATCGGGGTCTGGAGGCAAGAGACGGCACAGCAGAGCTGCGGGGAGAGAGTGGACCTAGACCGAGGGTCTTTATGGAGATAGGGAGTCGATATTTTGTCCATCGATATTTTGGACACGATATTCTGGTACCTCGATATTTTGACTGACGATATTATGTCAGTGATCCGCTGTCCTCTTCTTCCTTATTGGGGAAATAACTTTAACCTTGGTACGTAAAGGCACATCCTGATCATTTTCCAAAACCCAGGACACCCCACACAATATTATTAGCAGTAAAACCACAAGAGCAACAAAAGTTATTTTCTGTTTGCGGATCCACACCATATTATACTGGGCAACAAGAATCACTGGCTGCTCTTCCTCAACAACCTGTCTGCCAAAAGGATGCATAACGAGTGATAAAGAGAGGATCAAAATGCAAGAAGAATATATAAGTTCCCAGTGTCCGTCAGAGCCTCACTGGTACAAGCTCCTATTGTCCATCAATACGTTGGCGCTCTTGAGCACCGGCGGTGGAGCTTGCTCTGTCCTAAGCTTGTATCCCACGTCAATGAAGATGGTATACCTTCAGGGTATACTTTGGTCTTCCCTATCTAATGTTCAAACAACTAAAATGAAATACGCAGAAATCCCTCATCAATATCAACTAATTCCGTTGGTACTATAATTTATCACAACCTATCTTACATAGTCCATCCCTAATCTTTTTTCTCTGTGGATGCAGTTTCCCTCAGCCGAGGGTGCAAATTGTACCTGGTAGCCCCAGCCACTGTGTGATCAGTGAACAAATGCTCTTGGATAGCTCGTATTTCCGGAGGAACAGCCTCGTTCAACACATCTGCATTCTCCTTATCCGTTTGCGTCCACATTAGCTGAGTATCGCTGAATGGGACAAACTGAGGCACCTGCTCGCACTCTGAGTCCCCGATCCTGTCCTTAACCCACTGATCATAGGGTAGAGGTAAAGGAACCCTCTGACAGTGGGTTGCATGAACCCAGTTCTTACGGCCAGCAACCTTCACAGCAATACGTGTCACCAATAAAACCTGTTCAGGCCCCTTCCAGCGCGGCTCCAAACTTTTCTTCCTCTGAAAGTTGTGCAACAGGACGTAATCACTGGGCTGGATATCATGGCCGGGTCCCTCTGGTGTAGAAGGTAGGGACTCTCGCACCTGTTGGTGAATAGAATGCAAATTCTCTGTTAACTGGCCAAGGTAATCAAGCAATACAGGATACTCAATATCAGAATACCTACGAGGACGCAGGACGCCCCAGACATTTGCCAGGTGCCCAAACTCAACCTCATAAGGAGACAATCCTGTCCTAGAATGTGCTGTCATTCTTGTAGACAAGAGTGCTAACGGTAAAGCATCTGGCCACTTTAACCCTGTAGTCTCTTGTATTTTTGCCAATTTCAGTTTGAGAGTACCATTGTACTTCTCAACCAAACCCACTGACTGTGGATGATTAGCAGCATGGAATTTCTGCTTCACATGAAGACACTCACAAATCAATTGAATCATGTTTGCATTAAAATGACTTCTGTTGTCACTCCAGATAACTCAGGGCAAGCCTAAGCGAGGAAAGAACTCCCTCAGGAGTACCTTTGCAGTCGTAATGGCTGTATTATCTTTAGTGGGATAAGCCTCAACTCATTTACTGAATGCACATACAACCACCAGAACATACTTCATATTATTGCATCTCTACAATTCAATATAGTCCATTTGAAGGACTTCAAAAGTAAAAGTGGGTGGTGCAAAATTACCAGGTGGTGTAGGGGTACCCTTCCCTGGATTATGCATCATGCAGACCATGCAATATTTCACCAACTGCACGGCTGGCTTAGAGATATTGTCATTCTGCCATACAGGGTCTAACAATTTACAAATGCCTTTGGCACTGATATGAGCTGGACCATGTGCCATAGTCGCCACAGGGATGACATATGCATCCAGCAACATGCATCTCTGATTCCCTGATTTATCAATCCAACATCCTTCCTCATTTAACTGTGCTGTGCTTTCCTGCCATTCCGCTAATTCGTCCATTGTGGCTTCACTTAGTATCTCCTTTACACTCTCATGGGTATTCTCAAACATGACAACTTCAGGGACCCACCTAGCTGGACCTACTGCAAACATGCATTTTGTTCGGGCTGTTTCCTTAGCTGTCTGATCTGCAAAAGCATTTCCTCTACCCACGTCATCAGTAACCTTCCTGTGGGCACTATACTTGATTATGGCCAACTTCTTGGGGAGCGTTAAAGCGGACAAAAGCCTCAATATGAGGTGCCCATGCTGAATCTTGGTGCCATCAGAAGTAAGGAACCCTCTTTCTGCCCAGAGTCGCCCAAAATTATGCGCGACCCCGAAGGCATACTGGCTGTCAGTATAGATGTTGACAACCAGTCCCTCGCTCAATTTGCAAACTCGAATAAGAGCAGCGAGCTCAGCAGCTTGAGTCGACTGATAAGGGACCCTTGATGTCTCTACCACTGTGCGTAGCATAGTGACAGCATAAGCTGCCAGTATGGTGCCATCTGGTAACTTAAAACAAGAGCCATCGACATATAGTTCTCCTTGGGGGTCAGTCAGGTCTACCAATCCCTTCGTCTCTTCTTCCGTACGGTAGATACAATCATGCTTATCAACTGCATCGTTCTCCGAAGGGAGGGGTAGTAACGTGGTTGGATTCAGAGTAGCACATATTTTAATTGTACTGTGTTTAGCAAACAATGTCAATTCATAGCCGGTAAGAGGTGCACTGGTGAGGTGCTGTGTCTTTGTCTTATTCAAAAGTGTATCTACAGCATGGGGTACCATAACTGTGAGGTCAGTATCAAGCACGAGTCCAGCCGATTGTCTTATTGAAGTGGCCACAGTCGCGACCGCTCTTAGACAACTCGGTAGGGCCCTTGTGACGGGATCAAGCACAGCAGAGAAATAGGCACACAGCCGTTGCTTATCCCCAAATCTTTGTGTTAGAACAGAAAGTGTGCAGCCAGCCATTTCGTGGACATAGAGCACAAATGGCTTGCCATAGTTAGGTGTACCAAGCACTGGAGCCGAACAAAGCGCAGGTTTCAATTGCTCAAAAGACTGCTGACATTCAGGCATCCAAGGCAAACGCTCATGCACTTCTTTCGTTGTTAATGCAAGCAAAGGTTGAGTTTGTGGAATGGGCATTTTAACAATGGTACTGATGCGCTCAGTGGTCAACCTCCTACCCTCCTTCGACAGTAGGTGACCTAAGTAGGTGACCTCCTGTCGACAATACTGAAATTTAGAAAGGAAAACCTTATGTCCATGATTGACCAAATGCAACAACAATTTAACTGTACTGTCTCTACAACCCTGTTCCGTATCAGAAGCTATGAGTAAATCATCAACATACTGCACCAATACATTACCTGAGGGAAGCAACAAGGAATCCAACTGACCTTTTAATGCCTGACTATAAATACTAGTGGGCATATTTACGTTCCCTGGCGCATCCCTGCATGTCAGCAGGGATGCGCCAGGGAAAATGCGTCACGCAAGTTTACCCTTGCGCCACGTCCGATGCGGCGCATCGTGGCGCAAGGATAAGCAGATGCGTGACGCATCTGCCGGCGGAAGGTTGGCGCAGTGCTGAAGTTGTGTCGCAAGCGCGACGCAACTCCAGCACTGTTCCAACCTTCCCTATCCCTAACATGGTGCGTCAATCCTTACGCCTGCTTGAAGCAGGCGTAAGGATTTGACGCACCAGCTGCTCGAAAAGTGACTGCGTGAAATCTTGTAGATTTCACTACGTCACTTTGCCAAGGCGTTCCTGCGCCGGAACGCCACCCCTGCGCCGGTACGCCCACATGAAACCTGACGCAGGTTTCATGTGGCGCAGGGGTTTACTATGTGACGCATCTCCCTAGATGCGTCACGTTGTAAATATAGCGCAACGCGGCGCATGGTTTGCGTCGCCGCTGCGTCACATGCGTGACGCAACGGCGGCGCAAACGTGGCGCAAGGGGCTTGTAAATATGCCCCTAGGACTTTCCGTATAGCCCTGAGGAGCACAACAGAATCTAAAGCTCCTAACAGGCAGTGTAAACCCAAACAAATATCTACTGTCTGGATGGATAGGAATGCTAAAGAAATCATTTTTCAAATCGATAACAGAGAAGAATTTAGCTGTAGAAGGAGTCATCGCCAAAAGCGCAGTAATATCAGGAACCACAGGGAACTGTGGAACCACTATTTTATTAACCTCACGCAGATAAATTACAAAGCGATAAACATCATCAGCGTCCTCAGAGGAACCTGAGGGTGCCCCTTTAAGATTCGGAAGAATAGGACTATTACAAATATTGCCAGACGTTTCCTCAACTACTCCTTTTTGTATTAAATCCTGAAAAATCTGAATAGGAGCCCGATCTCCTGCCTGCGGTATCTTATACTGAGGAATGCGAGGCAAAACAGCATTCTCTTTGACGTGTATAGAAACTGGTGGTATATGCAACAGTCCTATGTCCGTGTCACCTGTGGCCCATAGAATGGCTGGGACATCAGCAAATTCAACTGGAAGGGGTGCATCCTGGGACAAACACTGTTTAGTACTCACATCCGCACCCATAGTAATATAGACACCTGCAGGAGAGCAATAGATAGTAGCATACAACTTCTTCAACAAATCCAAACCCATCAGATTCTCACCACAGTTGGATGTCAACAAAAACGGAGATTCCACAGTGAAAGGACAAACAGTCAATGCAAGGGGCAGGAAATGGGGCTTACAACCAGTACACCTGAAAAACCTACTGAAACATTATTGTGGCCAGACAGGGCTGCCCCAGGAACCATATGTCGAGAAACAGAACTTTTCGTTGCACCTGTGTCCACCAAAAATTCCTTAGTCGAGCCTTGCAAATCCCCTGTGACATAAGGACCACGCTGATCTACTGGTATCAGAACTGGTCCCTCTCCCTGTCCCTGGCTGTCCTAGCTTTAGGACATACCTGTCTCCTCATCCATATCATAATCATCATGATAATTCTGGCCATCTCGAGGGTCATCTAAGTAATTATTATCAGAATGACCCTGTGAAGCAGTAGCATTCTGAGCTCTCTCTGTCCCACGACCTCTCCCACCAGAACCTCGCCCTCTAGGAGCTGCAACTTTCTGTAAAAGCACAGGGCACTGGCTACGCCAATTACCCTCCTCCTTACAATAGGCACACTGATTTGGCCCTAAAGGTGTCGTTGAAGGCTGTCTACTGGTACGAGGAAGCTGTCTGGAAGGACCACCTCGTCCCCTTGTTCTAACATTCCCAAATACTTGGCCTGGCTCCAAGTCAGCAGCATACACACGATCTCTAATATCAAATAAAATTTGAGGCGCTTCTGTCCCGATGTGTTGCTGCCAAAGACTAATCAATGTAGCAGACATATGCTTATGGGCATGTTGCTGTATAAAAAGTTCAAAATCTTGCATGACTTCCCAAACATCCTCCACACTATAAATCGCATTACGGGCCCACCGCGCAGCCAGGTCAGCTATTACTTGTTTCTCTTCATCCCCCACCCCAGATCACACTAACGGGACTATTCGCTCCGTAAATTTCATCCAATCTCTATCCTCGAATCCACGTACTGGTGTCTCAACATTCAAAGGTATCGGAGGATGAAAGACCATGGAAGGAGAAACAGCAGAAGTGACAGGTACAATAGTCGCTAGCGCTAGCACCAGAGAACAGAGGATACAGGTGTCGAAACAGTAGAAGTGCTGAGGGTCACAGTTGCCAAAGACGGCGAGGGTAAAGAAGGAGTGGGAGGTGCCGTAGCCACAGCAGTCAAAACAACAGCCATGGATACAGGAACAGCCGGAGCAGACGTTATAGGCTGCTGTGACTGTAAGGAAATAGCGGGATATATCATCTGCAGGGCATAAGGGGGCGGGGGTTGAGTGTCTAACAACTCCTCTACAAAAGTATCATCGTCTTCTTTGGTCAAATAAGACTTATCAATATGCAATCGAAATCTCCTATCCTCACATTAAATTCCAGACTCTTGTTTTTCTCTGTCATATGCCACAGCTTTCTGTGTCAATGTTTGCATTTTCCCTTTCCGTGCACTCTCTCCATATTTAACCGTCTCTGTCTAGCCTCCTTCTGCCAAGTTCTGAGGGAGTCAAACATGGACTGTCTACTTCTTTTCTTAAATAATTGCTCCTGTAAAAACCCACATTTTTGTTCATCAAAAGTGCCCGTCAATGGCCACTGCAACTCGGCATTGTCCCTCGTATATTTGTGCCATAATATACTAAACATAATAGGGTCAAGACCATGCTTCACATACATATCAAAATGAGGGCTGCCTTCAGGAGGCGCCGGCTGTGCTTCTTCCAATCGAGCATCTGCAGAACAACAACGACAACACGAATACAAGATTTTACTAAGACTAGGCATTTTAAAAGGAAAACAAGTTTGTTTTTTTACCTAGCAAATTAGTTGCAAATACTTTTATCAAAAACGGTCCTCAGACCGTACCAAACTCAAACCACAATGGTACCATATCCACAAAGAACCAAAACAAACTCACCTGATATGATTAGTACAAACGGACCAATTCTCCACTGCCGTCTCTTCAGACCAAACGGTCAGATCCAAGGGTTTCCCCATTCAGGACTCCAGTCGGGAGGACCACTGGGCGAGGCTGGACGGGGCAGCTGCGAGCAAATAATTCTCCTCGTGCAGGGATCCTTGAACCGTCAGTCCGGCCCGACGACGTCCTCGTCCTCCACTCCGTCTGCGGAAAGGGGATGGATCAATCACCCGACTCCAGTCGGGATGACCACTGGGCGAGGCTGGAAGGGGCAGCTGCGAGCAAATAATTCTCCTCGTGCAGGGATCCTTGAACCGTCAGTCCGACCCGACGATGTCCTCATCCTCCACTCCGTCTGTGGAAAGGGGATGGATCAATCACCCGAAGGAGTCCCTGTTCGGGCGCCAACTGAAGGAGGTGGCCCGTTTAGGGTCACCCGGGTCACTAATGACCACCTCTCAGCCTTCCATACTAAATGAAGAGTCAGTCAGATAGTAGAGAATACAAACCAATAACTGTTTATTCATATACACTCAGAGCGGAGCCCAGTCTGCCCAGTCGCTAAGAGTGCTGCAGAGGGACTGAAATCGACGAGCAAGGTCATTTCACCCTGAACCCGACACCAGACAAGTGGGAGAGGGCCTCTATCTAGTGAGAAAGGTATGCAGTAATATGAACAGTCTATTCATTAGTGAAGCAAAACCTAACATTGCAGAAACAAAACATAACAGAGGCCTTTTTTCAGAAATAGCAAAGGATTAGTTTCGTTCGTGGTTCAAAATGGCATCTGAAGAGAAAATGGTGCCGCGAATGCTAACTTTACATAGGCAATGCACAAACACGAATATTTCTATTCAAACAAGTCTATTCACAATCAATTACTTTCTTCAGGAAATGTTGGGTCTATTTTGTTAAAAATGTCCTTGTCTTGTCACAATTGCTATTTCTTTAGGCACATAGCTAATAAAGTCCTTCACAAGTGTAAGTACTCTCACATGTGCTGTGCCACTTTCAGACGCAGTCGTTAACCTCTTTTTGTCTCCTAATTTAATTTTTTCACTATAGTTTTCAGGTAACTGTGTGACCAATTGGCACACCTATGTTAGGCTTCTCTCTGAGCATGTAGGGCCTGATTCACAGAACGAACTTACGTCAAAAACGTAAACGTAAACGTAAAGTTAGTACTTTTGGTATTCACAGAATACACTTACTCATTTTGGTATTCACAGAATGAACTTACTCATTTCGGTATTCACAGAAGTCAGTAGTCCTTACTTTAGGTCTCCTAAAGTTCCTAACTTTACTACTCCTAAACTGAGAAAAATCCTAACTTTAAGACTTTTGGTATTCACAGAAGGCATTTAGAAGTCCTAAAGTTAGGAGTCCTAACTTTACTACTCCTAAACTGCGAAAAATCCTAACTTTAAGACTTTCGGTATTCACAGAAGGCATTTAGGAGTCCTAAAGTTAGGACTACTAACTTCTGTGAATACCGAAATGAGTAAGTTCATTCTGTGAATACCAAAATGAGTAAGTGTATTCTGTGAATACCAAAAAGTACTAACTTTACGTTTACGTTTACGTTTTTGACGTAAGTTAGTTCTGTGAATCAGGCCCGTAGATAATTAAGTCCTCCCCAGGCGTAAATATCATCATGTGTGCTGTGCCACTTTCTGGGACACCATAGTCACGTTTTCCCCCTCAATTTCATGTCTTACCCATGATTTTCAGATTACTACATGAATGACTGGCCCAATAATTTACAGATTTTCTCCAATTGAGTAATTTTACAATTGTTCGGTTCTTGGCTATTGAGATCCATGTGCCAGATATTGTTTGAGAGATTGTAAAGTATTCCCTTTTTGTAGGCCATAGTGCTTGGACTCAAATTTCTTTATCCCAATGATGACCCTAGTGATAATAGGTAGGGTCAAAATGCTCTCAACGAACAGGATTAATATGAAGACAAATAAGTCCATGTTTGTGGATTGAGATATATTCTGTTCCACCATTTGCTTTTGTTATTCCTTCAAATCTATTTATTTTTATACTTGCATGCTTTTTCATTCACTGTGTGATCAACTGATCACTTACCATGTTGGCGGTAAACATAAAACATATTGCAATAATGAATATTACATTTCTATTCTTATAGTTAACTATTTTGAATTTAGGGGCTGATTTAGAGTGTGCGCGCCTGATTTAAAGGCAAGCAGACTGAAAGTATGTTGATGACAGAGCCTACTTCGGCTTAGTCACTGGCATACTCCTCCGACGGCCCGATAGAGTACAGGCCTTTGGAGGTTTGCCATCTGACTGCTCTCCCAGTTTAGAGTTGGTGATCGGATGGATTTTTTTGTTGTCCATCACCACCAGGTAAAAAAATAATAATAATAATGACCACAATAATAATGACAATAACTTAAGAGACACAATTATTCCTCTAAATGTGGACTACCCCAGAAGGCTCTCTACTCGTCGAACAGAGGAGTGTTTGGGAAAGTTAGCGGTGTTCCAGCAGGCCCAGACACTAGAGAGCATCCCTCATTCTGACAATATAGGATGGTTTGAAAGCGTTATTTCTGAAGTAGTGCAATGTATAAGGGTGGACCTAACAAGTCATAGCCGTAGGAATCATAGAAAGGGGGGACTCAGTGTAAAAACAAGAACTGGTTCAACGAGGAATGTAGAAAATTAAAATTGAATATAAGGAAAAAGGAAAGATATCTGAGATTAAAGTATGATTTATACACGTTCAATAGCCTACAGAAAGAAAGGAAACTATATAAAAACGTTATTAGAGAGCAAAAAAGAACATATAAAGAGAAATGCTGGGGAAGATTACTGGAAGCTATAGAAACAAGAAATGCAAAAATGTTTTGGAAATTAGTCCAAGATGGCTCCGGCAGGGAACAGGGGGCTGTGAACTGTGTGGTTACTGAAGACGCCTGCGAGAGTCACCTGGGAGAGTTATATGGAAAAGGGGTCGGTCTAGAAAGTCAGGAAGATACATTATGGACAGAGGTGGAACAAGATATTAGGTCTCTTTTCACAGTATGTAATGTGAGAAGAATCATATCTAAGTTAACACTAACCCGGGCAGCGGGTCCAGATAATATCCCGGCAGTAATTATGCGAACTAGACCAGACTGGTGGGCAGATTTTTTCACCAAAATGTTCAATTGTATCCTTGATTCGGGGAATATGCCGATAAATTGGAGAGGGGCAATCATCAGACCTATCCATAAATGAGGATATATAATGAATCCCAAAAATTATAGGTTAATTAATCTATTGGATATCAGTGAAAAGGTGTTTTCTAAAATAATCTTGTAAAAACTTAAGGAGTGGGCTGAGGAAACCCAAATTGTGCCTCCAGAGCAGGGTGGCTTCAGGGACGGCCACTCTACAATTGTTCACTACTTTGTGTTATGGGCAATGGCTCAGAAGTCGATGGAACAGGGGAGTAATCTGTTCTGCTGTTTCGTAGACTTCTGGGCAGCATTTGACCTGGTAGACCGAGAAAGGCTATGGGAAATGCTAGGTGACTTGGATATTCCTCAGAGTCTTCTGTCTATAATACAAAGGTTACATACTCAGAATTGGGCCCAAGTTGTTTTGGATACAGAGGGAACACTTTCACAGAAGATACTGATTGAAAATGGGTTACGGCAGGGGTGTGTCTTAGCCCGTTACTTTTTTCCTTATTTATAGCGGATCTGCCAGCCACTCTGAGAATGGTGCAGGTGCCAGTTCAAAAATAGATGGGAAACATGTTGCATGCTTACTTTATGCAGACGATTTGGTGATTGTGGACCAAACTGAGATAGGTTTGCAAAAAAAGCTTAAAGTGTTTGGTGAGTACTGTAGGCGGAAGAGATTAACAGTAAATCTGGAAAAAACAAAGATCTTGTGCTTCAGTAAAAAGAGGAAGATTTTCAACTGGTTCCTTGGCTCCATAAAATTGGAGATAGTTAAGGAGTAAAAATACCTAGGAATTTGGCTTGAGAAATCTATGGTGTGGAAAGTACATTTGGATGCATTAAAA
Organism: Calotriton arnoldi; assembly: GCA_963921515.1. Classification (NCBI taxonomy): domain Eukaryota; kingdom Metazoa; phylum Chordata; class Amphibia; order Caudata; family Salamandridae; genus Calotriton; species Calotriton arnoldi. Next base: position 97,735 of record CAWUFW010014003.1, on the reverse strand, counting down.
CTGCGGGCCCTAACCTCGGTTAGTGGCCTGAGGAAATTCAATAATACCTATGGAAAAATGACAGGTAGACCAGTTCTGACGGCTTACACAACTATGGTACCACCATAACTCAATCATACTCACTGTCATTCACTGATTCTAACTCACTTTCTTTGTCACTCACTTTCAATCATACAAACATATTCGCACACATGCATGCATGCAAATAGTCAAATGCTCACACTCACAAATGCTCATTTTATCATGAACACAGACACACATACACACTCTCCTGCATGCATACATGTAACATATATTTGAAATATATTTTTTTAGTAAATCCAGTTTGGGTGCTCCTTCCACCTTAGGGGCAGACACTGGACTGGCTGGAGCAGGAACCTGAAAACTCAAACTTGCACCGTGGCAGGTTGGAAGTTCCAGCTTCTTGCTTATTCTATTCTGTATAAAGTAGTCCAATAGCGCCCTAAAATTGTCAAAAGCATATATGATTATGTAACAGTGATTTCAAATAATTAAACACTTTCAGTTTACTTTGAAATGTGCTTGAGCTCGAAAATATGAAAAGCACCCTTTCCCCTCACACAATCTACTATTTCTTTCTCTACTCTTCCCAACCCTCATCTGTTCCTTGTGAATGCCCCATTTCTCTCTCACTGTCTCATGCCCAGTGCTTTAACCTTCCCTCCACTTTCCATTTCGGTGTTACTTCCCTTGTTAGCTTGTCATACAGTTTAATCCAATGCCCTCTCATACTCTTTGTCATGCCCCTCTTCTTCTCCCATCATGTTCTTTGGTCATCTGTCCCCTGTGCCTTTGTGCCACCTTGGTCTATCATGGTTATAAATCCCATGTGAAAATATGTTCTTCCCATACTCATATTTTACTAGTTTCCCATCTACCCTTCAGGGGCCAATTTGTCTGATGTTCAATCATTGTGGTGGTGCAATGGCTCTTTCTCCTCTGTTTAGTGCCCATGCCCTCTTTCTTCACAGCCCCAGCAAGGTACTCAATCCACTTCCTATTTCTGTAGTGTGCTCTCTCCATAACCCATCCCTCTCGATCTCACTATATTTTGTTTGTTAAATGTGTTAGCTGGTACAGTGGCTAGATCACAAGCCAGGTCTAAGAATGCACAAATGGTGAATGCTTTTTGCTGGAAACTTCAGTTGAGTAGAGCTCAGAACCACTCCAATACCAGTCTACCAATCTATGTGGTTATCAAAAGAGGTATGCAGTTATTGAGTCCCTAATGCACATTTTCTTTTCATTGCCAGGCAAATGTTGACTGGCAAAATAATAGGCACTATGAAGCAGAGCAGAGGTTTATTTTAAGGACTTTTCTTTTAGGATTCTTACTTGTGATCAGCCTTTGAGGTGATGACAGAATCTACAACTCGCTTTACCCCCAAATCTACCACTGACAAACAGGACCATAAATAGGGGTGAGATCCCATCTTAAAAGGAGAATGGAAACACAAATACCACCTCTCCATGAAGATAAACAGTACCAGAAGTTTGAGGATGTTTAAGGCAGACAACAAATGATTTCTGGTCCTGCAAGAGCAACTCTTTCTACAAACGGTGTAGCTCTATTACCCACTTCCTTGACTCTTTAGTAATTCTGATCTAGATGCCCTTCTTTAATTTATTAAGTAATATTATTTTTGGACTGAGGATAAAGGGAAAAAATAATCACCATAAACATATCCCTCCTAATATATGACAATGTACACACCTCCTCTTTCTCTTGCATATATCATATAGACAAAGACAAATAAATATTGCAATGAAGTTTACTTGTTCACACTGCTCATATACTTTCATGCGAAAGGGTCGAAAGTTCCAAGATGTGTCAGATAAACCCTCTTATATAAAAACATGAAAATAGTTCACTTCTCCAATATTTCTTTCCTAATCAGTGATTTGAGTGCAGTGATTTATAAACCCAAAAAAGACTCAGAAGTAATAAAATACAACAAAGAATATACATTGATGGATAACACCCATGCCTATAATCAACACTTCAGGAACATAGAATACATGCTTGAATTTGTCAGTTATTGGTGCTGGGATTTGTACATCTTCACAATGCAAGGCTATTCCAAATCTTTGTCTTTGCAGAGTGGGTTTCAATCTATACTTACTAAATGGACATTTGATCTGTGGCTAGTGAAGATCCCAGTAGGCGCCAATTTTCACTCAGAAGGCAGCCACCTTTCTTTTACAAAAGACGTCCAAAGCTTCACAACAAGCATCCTAAAGCTGTAAAGTTCATTTACCTTAGCATCCGAGAGATTGTTAAGATGCATAATTGGTGCACAGTATGTTGATGAGTGACTGAGAACACCCAGGGGACTAAGATGTCACAGCAATAAAGTTTTAAGACACATACCAGGATGGTTAAAAAGTGCACCTAAACTACACAATTTACCTTTGCTTGAGGTGAATAAGGTTGACTCCCATATTACCCTAGCATATTATATCTTTGATGGTATCACCTCCTGCCACGGGGCTCTAACACCTAGGACATAGGCCATGTTACTAATTGGAGGTATGGAGAGGATTTAGACCAGCATAACCTTTGTTGTTTCTTTGAGGTGTACACACATTAGTGATTGTTTGTTTTGTTAGAAGATGGAAATTGGGACCTGTTAGAAATGGGGGTCTGTAGTTGGCAGGTTGTTACCCTATCGAAGTAGGGACCCTTCTTCCTAGTCAGGATAAGGGGGATTCACTCCTAAAATAACCCCTGCTCACCCCCTTGGTAGCTTGGCACGAGCAGTCAGGCTTATCTCAGAGGCAGTGTGTAAAGCATTTGCTCATAAACAACAGTAATACAGTGAAAACACTACAAAAGGACACCACACCAGTTTTAGAAAAGAAATATACAATATTTTATTTGTGCAAAACAAGCCCGAAAATGATAAAATCCACCATTACAATTCTTAGAAATATTAAGAAGCAAAAATAGACTTAAAGTAGGTAGCTCCGTTTGGGGCTATCACTGCGTCGTGAACAACAAATCCAAACAGTTCTGGCTGACTGCGGCATTGCGGGCCATCTACAGTGTTGGGAAGACCTGTAAAACAGTACCTTTAGAAATGCAGGGCGTCAGTGACCTCTGGTTGAGCTCCTAAGAGCTGGCGTCAGTTCCAGAGGTCGCTGCAGGAGTCGTCGGGCCCTTGAAGTCATACGCGTTGCAGATCGAACTCCTTGCGGTTGAAGTCGGGAGCACTGGCATTGGCAGGCGTCAGGGCTGTGGGGCAAAGTGCAGGGGTGCAGTGTTTGGTGCCCTCAGGTCACAGTGCAGGCAGCAGCTAAGTGACAGTTGTCCAGCAGCATCAGTGAGACCAGGGCTGCGGTGCGGAGGGAGGCGTTGCTCATTGCGGTGCTGACAGATCACGGTGCAGGTGACAGAGCCAGTTGTTGGGAGCTGGTGTTGGTCGACCCGGACTGCATTGTGGGATGAAGGGGTGTGTCATGAAACTTACGAGCGGTGCCCCCAAACCACTGTGCGGTCCCGGGTGTCAAAGTCAGTGTGCAGCGACGGTGTCGGTGAGGCCAGGGCGGCAAAGTGAAGCAAGGCGGTGCGGAGTGCGGTGCCAACAGGTCACGGTGCAGGCACTGGCTCGGTAGCGGTGTCGGACGTTGTCGTCAGTGAGACTAGGATTGCGGTGCGAAGTGCGGCGATGCGAAGTGCGGCATGCCCTCTGCGGTGCCTCCAAGACATGGAGCCAGCAGCGGCATCAGTGATGGCGTTGGGTTGCCTTTTCTTCTGTTGCAGCACAAAACACACAGTTCCCAGTGCTGGTACAAGATGAACTTGAAATCTTTGCTGTTCCTGATATTTCTTGAACAGGGAGCAAGCTCTACCTCAAGCCCTTGGAGAAACTCAAACAAAGAAGTTGCAGAAAGTTCAGTCAAGTCCTTTCTCTACCAAAGACAGAAGCAGCCACTGCGGGCCAACACAGCAAAACAAACAGCAAAGTGGTAGTTCCTCCTCACCGCTTGTCCAGCTCTTCTTCTTGGCAGGTTCCTGAGTCCAAAAGAGTTCTAAAGTCCTGGGGTCTGGGCCCCAATATTTATATCACATTTCCCTTTGTTCTCTCGTGGCAGAGAGTCTCTGTGCTTAGTCCAAACCAGTTCTGTCCTCTCTGGCCCAGCTTCCTGGCAGGAGGTGGAGACAGCATTGTGTAAGGCAGACCAGGCCTCTTCAGGTGCATGGAAATCTCCTCCCAGTACTCTAAATGCAGCCCAGGTCTATTCAGCCTAGCCCTAACTCATACAGAAAAGGCAGGACACACCTCAACCCCCCCAGTGGCTGTCTACAGCGAATGCACATCCACAGCCTACACCAAGGCCAGACAGTCAATCCACAACCCAGCAGAGGCACACAGGTTGGTTAAGCAACAAAATGCCTACCTTCTAATACTGACAGTATACAGACAGAGGTTCTGCCATGAAAGTAACAATTGCTTTTCTACTAGGTTTGTCCACATCAATTTAGGACTCTCAATCAATGATACACAGAAGTACAATACTGACCATAAATGATAAAACAAATGACAAATACTAATGACTCTGTTTATTTGGAAAAGTGTGAACGATATATTAGAGAATCACATATCGTATGTGATGAATTACAAATATAAAAACAAGACTGCTTACATAACATAAAAAAAGTATTGAATAAAAGTTTTGTTACAAACACATGTGCCTGATAAATTACACAAATACTAGCACAATAGACAATAGAAACATTAAACACAAATAACATGTAGACAAAAGCTTGCTTGGGCGTCCATATATACTAGATGGCCCTAAAAAGACATATAATTTTCATTCCAACATAGACATGTAAAATAGGGCATAGAACGCCTGTTCAGTTTACGTCAAAGTTTTGACCCTCAAAGAAACGAGTGTGGTTGAACAACATCACCATAGGGTCTTCATCAGGACTTTAAACATGATAGTGAACAGCCTGTATGGTAAAGAAATATATATACTTTCTATAACAGATGAGACTGATGTTCGAGTTTCAACCTATGTAAATGGCTTTAGGCTGAAGCTCAGTATATATTTCTTTACCATACAGGCTGTTCACAGTTATGTTTATAGTCCCGATGAAGACCCTATGGTGATGTTGTTCAAACACATTCGTTTCTTTGGGGGTCGAAACGTCGACGTAAACTGAACAAGCGTTCCACAATTAGACATGTCTATGTTAGAATGAAAATTATATTTCTTTTTTGGGCCATCTCGTATATATGGACGCCCAAGCAAGCTTTTGTCTACATGTTATTTGTGCCTAATGTATTTATTGTCTATTGTGCTAATATTTGTGTCATTTATCAGGCACATATGGTAAACAGACATAATATCGAAACAAAAATATTGAATGGACAAAATATCGAGTCCAAAATATAGAATGGACATAATATCGAATGGACATAATATAGTCGTTAAAAATATCGAAATTAAGGTAAGTAATATCGGTTGTTAAAATATCGAAGTACATAATATAGGCATTAAAAAATATCAAAATTTTAATAATATCGAATTTTTTCTAAGTGTATTGTATGTTAGTATATGTGTTAAAAGTGTATATTAGTTGTTGTAATGTTTGTTTAATTTTTTAAAAGTAATGAATTTTATGTTATTTAATTTTTGTGTAATTTAATTCCGTAGCGGGTAGTGGGTTTATAGGGGAATAGGGTGGGAAGTAATGTAATTTAAATTAAGTACATATTAATAAATATTAATTGGTATTGATAATTAATTTATTGTTAATTAATTATTAATTGGTAATTAAATTTTATTAATTAGTATTTTTTTTTATTCATTAATTGGTAATTATGTTAATTCTATTAATTAAATAGTTGTAGTGGGATGTGGGTTTATAGGGGAATAGGGTGGGAAGTAATTTAATTGAAATTAAGTACATATTAATAAATATTAATTGGTATTGATAATTAATTTATTGTTAATTAATTATTAATTGGTAATTACATTGTATTAATTAATTTTTTTAATTGATTAATTGGTAATTATGTTAATTCTATTAATTAAATAGTTGTAGCGGGATGTTGGTTTATAGGGGAATAGGCTGGGAAGTAATTTAATTGAAATTAAGTACATATTAATTAATATTAATTGGTATTGATAATTAATTTATTGTTAATTAATTATTAATTGGTAAATAAATGGTATTAATTGGTAATTATTATTTTTAAATTGATTTATTGGTAATTATGTTATTTCTATTAATTAAATATTTGTAGCGGGATGTGGGTTTATACGGGAATGTGGGAGGAAGTAATTTAATTGTAATTAGTTAATTATAGAAAATACTTTTTTGTATTGATACTTAATTTACTGGTAATTAAATATTAATTGGTATTTATTTAAATATTTATACAAATCTGCTAATGATTATTAATTGGTTGTTAATGATTTATTAATAGGTAATTAATTTTTAATAAATAATATGTATTGTATTTATAATAAATTAATTATTAAACATTTTGTAATTGGTAATTCGTGTTATTAATAATATTTATTAGTATTGATAATTAATTATGTTTTAGTAAAATATTAAAATATTACTTTTCCTACTGTCGCACTCACTGGAGTGGGAATAGTAATTTTAACCCTCCCGCTATCCTACCCTGTCCCTACTGTTGCACTCTCTGGAGTGGAAATAGTAATCATTACCCCTACGCTATCCAACGCTTTCCCTACTGTTGCACTCACTGGAGTGGGAATAGTAATTTTAACACTCCCGCTATCCAACCATTTCCCTACTGTTGCACTGTCTGGAGTGGGAATAGTAATTTTTACCCCTACGCTATCCAACACTTTCCCTACTGTTGCATTCACTGGAGTGGGAATAGTAATTTTAACCCTCCCACTATCCAACCTTTTCCCTACTGTTGCACTCTCTGGAGTGGGAATAGTAATTTTTACTCCTACGCTATCCAACGCTTTCCCTACTGTTGCACTCACTGGAGTGGGAATAGTAATTTTTACCCTCCCGCTATCCAACACTTTCCCTACTGTTGCACTCTCTGGAGTGGGAATAGTAATTTTTACCCCTACGCTATCCAACGCTTTCCCTACTGTTGCACTTCTGGAGTGGGAATAGTAATTTTTACCCCTACGCTATCCAACGCTTTCCCTAATGTTGCACTCACTGGAGTGGGAATAGTACATTTTACCCCTACGCTATCCAACGGTTTCCCTACTGTTGCACTCACTGGAGTGGGAATAGTAATTTTTACCCCTATGCTATCCAACGCGTTCCCTACTGTTGCACTCACTGGAGTGGGAATAGTAATTTTTACCCTCCCGCTATCCAACGCATTCCCTACTATTGCACTCTCTGGAGTGGGAATAGTAATTTTTACCTCTACGCTATCCAACGCTTTCCCTACTGTCGCACTCTTTGGAGTGGGAATAGTAAATTTTACCCTCCCCTATCCTACGCTAAAAGTAGTGATTATTATTACGTTAAAATATGTATGTATTAAAAAATAAAAATGTATGTATATTTTTTTTTACTTAAAATAATTATTTATTAATTTTAAAGTAATTTAACTAATTTTAAGTATGTTTTACTTTATTTTATTTATTATTTCATTAATTTTACATTACTTTTAACAGATTTATAAAATTCGATATTTTGACTAACTATATTTTTAACGACGATATTTTGGATTCGATATTTTTGTACTTACCTGTTTGGAGATAGGGAGTCGATATTTTGACAGTCGATATTTTGTCCACGATATTTTGTCTACTCGATATTTGTGAGATCGATATTTTGTCAGTGATCCGCACATATGTATGTAACAAAACTTTTGTTCAATTATTTTTTTAAGTTATGTAAACAGTCTTGTTTATTTATTTGTATATCATCACATACTATATATGATTCTCTAATATATCGTTCACATTTTTCCAAGTAAACATACCCTGTATTTGTCATTTGTTTAATCATTTATGGTCAGTATTGTACTTCTGTGAATCATTGATTGATAGTCCTAAATCGCTGTGGACAAACCAAGTAGAAAAGCAATTGTTACTTTCATCATGGCAGAACCTCTGTCTCTATAATGTCACTATTCCCCAGGTTCTGCATGATACTGGGATACCCCATTGTTATTGATGGTACCTTCTAATAGTGGCATTTTCAAACATATAATTTAAAATCCATCTTTACTAAAAGATGTGTTATTAAATTCTGAGTTCAGAGAGCTTAAACTCCATTTCTCAATCTTGTCCCAATGGGAAATTATACTTGCAAGATGTTAGAAAGTATCTCCCATTCTATCCTATGGGACAGATAGCCTTTCAATAGTGAAAACTGAAATACACTGTATTTCACTATCAGAACATGTCACACACACCAGTACATATCCTACCTTTCACATGCACAGCACCCTGCTCATGAGGGTACCTTGGGCCTACTTGAGGGGTGTCTTAAATGTAAGAAAAGGGAAGGTTTAGGACCTGGCAAGTGGGTGCACTTGTCAGGTCGACATGGCAGTAACAACTGCATGCAGACACTGCAGTGGCAGGGATGAGACACTATTACAGGGCTACTCAGATGGGTAGCACTACCAGTGCTGCAAGCCCACAAGTAGCATTTGATTTACAGACCCTGACACACCTTGTGCCCTTTACTAGGGACTTACAAGTAAATCAAATAAGCCAAACATGGAAACACCAATCCATAAACATAATTTACCACTGATCATCAGTGAGAAAGTGCACAGAGACACTAAAACAGCAAAAACAGATCAAAATGAGGAGGTCAGAAAGCAAAAAGACAGGGGAAACACGCCAAATGATGCCAGGTCTAACAGGACCTGAACCCTGGGTTTAATGAATGTGTCCAGCTGCAAAGCACATGCAATTGAGAATAGACAATCTACCCTTGTTTCTCCCACAACCTCTCTCCCTGTCGGTATTTTGCACTTCTTTCTCTCTGCTGTCTGTCTCTCCCACTCTGTCCCCATTTATCTATCTCCTCCTGGTGAGAGAAGGAGAAAGAATAAGCATCGGCATTGCAGTGAAAAGATTTGCAGTTGCGGACACTTTGGGCCTCACTTATGGGGATTTGATGTAGGTCAGCACAGCAAGTCTCCTTGCTGCGCTGCCCTACGTCAAAGTCAAAGGGCAGGAATGCACCGTATTTATCCAATATTTATGCATTCCTGTCCTTTCCCCCAGCTCTGGCGCAGTGTCTGCAGCCTAGCTCCAACTCAGGCACCCTTGAACCATGGTGCAAGGGTGCCTGTGTTGTTGGCAGGATTGTTTTTGTGCAGGAAAGCAACGCAGCAATTTGCACTGCCTGGCCTTACTCCATATCTATGAGGCCATTCAAAGTCACTCAAAGTAGCTTTGAGTTATCTCATAGATATGATTTTGTAGTTTGTGCCACCAGAGCGTCACAAAAAGTGAAGCTCCAGCGGCTCAAGGAGCTCATAAATATGCCCCTTTATATATAATAAATTATCTGACTCTAACATTGAGCTATATAGTAAAGACATACAAATATAAAACAAGATTACTGTGTTGTGCCAGAAGATAGTTTTTAATAGATACTATTAATGAAAAAGAGAGAAGAAGCAAATCTACTTACAATTTAGGCTCGGGAATGAACCATTTTTTTAAAACTGATTGTATATCATTTCTAAGTGTTGTCTAAGATCAATGTGAGTTGCAAGTGGTATGTTTCATCATACAAAGTATAACTGGATTTCTGAGATTATGTTGCTGCAGTAAGGCCTACTTATTTATAAATCAATTTCATTTGCCATTAATTCCACCTTAATGCCTAACCTAATTGAACCATGTGTTACGAAACACGTTTTATGCAAAATAAAGACCCACTAGATACCAAAAATTATAGACCCACATCCTTACTTAATGTAGATTGTAAAATCTATGCAAAATTCTTAGAAACAAGATTGGGAAAATTACTCCCCTCACTAAAATATCCCTCCCAAACAGGTTTCGGGAAGACTGGCATCTAATAATATCAGGCTCTTTGCTCACATACTAGAGAAGGCTCCCTTGCTATAATCCCCAGCGATAGCCATGGCTTTAGACAGCGAAAAGGCCTTCAACCATTTCGCGGCTTGGGAGCCATGGTGCTCCCTGCATACCACTCACCCAACTTTGGATTGAGAGGTGTCTAGGATGTTGGTCGTTTCTATGAACTGTGCTAGCTGGGTGTTGACGGCGTTTTCAATTACTTTGGTGGCAAAAGGGAGCAGAGAGATGGGCCTGAAGTTCTTGAGATCCGTCGGGTATGCAGAGGGCTTCTCTGGGAATGGTTTGACTTCAGCGTGTTTCCAGTCGTCGGGGAATGTGGCGGTCTCGAGGGAGCAGTTGATAGTTCGGCGTAGCTCAGGTGCGATGGCAGTGGTGGCCCTGTGGAAGATGTGTAGCAGGCAGGGGTCAGTAGGTGTTCTGGAGTTCTTCATTGTCTTTAAGGTGTCTTCTGTGGTGAGAAGGCTCCAAGTGAGAAGGGTTTGTTGGATGGCGTCGTTGGGGGTAGGGGTTGAAGTGGTTTTGCGGTCTTGGTCGTTGCATTTGTCGTAGAGCATCTTGATCTTGAGGTGAAAGAAGGAGCTGAGTTTGTTGCAGAGGTCTTGGGAGGGAGGTACGTCGGTTGTTTCGCTGTTGGTTTTGGCGAATTCCTGTATGATGGTGAAGAGTTCCCTGGCATTGTGGGCGTTGGAGAGGATTCTGTCTTGGATTAAGTTTTTCTTTGCTGATTTGATGAGTTGGTGGTGTGCTGGGATGGCTACTTTGGAGGCGGAGTGTGCTTCCAGGGTTTTGCTGTTTCTCCACTTCTTCTCCAGTCATTGGCAGGAGCGTTTGGTGCACTGAGATCCGTGGTGAACAAGTTGGCTTTCTTGTTGTGTCGTCTCGTGGCGTTCTGGAGGGGGGTGAGGGTGTTGGCGCAGTTGGCGATCCATTGGTGGTGGTTGCTTGCCACTGTGTCGGCATCCATCGTAGTAGGGGGGAATGAAGGTGAGGACGGAGGTGAGGTGGTCTTCTGAGACTTTTTTCCAGCTTCTGTATGGGGGGCGGAGCGTGCGCTTGTGTGCTGTGGGTTTCGTGAAGGAGAAATGGATGTAGTGGGGGTCTGTCCAGAGCAGTTCCGTGGTATGGCTGAAGCAAATGTTGTTCCTCCAGTGAAGATGGGGTCGAGTGTGTGTCCTGCTGTGTGAATGGGGGTGGAGACAAGTTGCTTCAGTCCTATGTTGGTGAGGTTCTCCAGGAAGGCAGTGGTGTTGGGATTGCTGTTGTTGTCCAGCTGGAAGTTCACATCTCCGAGAAGAATGTAGTCAATAGAGGCGAGGGCATGGGGTGCGATGTGGTCTGCGATGACATTGGTGAAGGGGGTGCGGGGTCCAGGAGGTCTGTAGGCGAGTGTTCCGCAGAGCGTCATTCTGGGGTTGGGCTAGATCTGGAAGTGGATGTGTCCATGGGGGGCGAGGTGTCGTCCGAGTTGGTGGTAGTGAGTCAGAGGGAACTCTTGTGGACGATGGCGGGGCCTTCTCCTGGGCAGTTAGGGCGGTCTTTCCTCAGGATCCCGGCATCTGGCGTGTGAGTATTGAGGAGATCCCAGATTTCTACAGCGTGTCTGTGCAGGGAGCGTACGTTGAGCAGGATGCAGCTCAGTGGCTTGTGTGCGGTGGTGTCCGGCGTGTTGGGGGTAGCTGCCTGGGTCTGGAGGTGGGTGAAGGTGTGGCGGCAGTGTCGGCAGGAGATTGGGCTTTGGGTGTTGCTTGGCGTCAAGAGCTGGCAGTTGTTGTTGCATCTGGGGTTAAGTGCGTGGAGAGTGCTGGGGTCGTACCGGCGGGGGGTCGGGGGTCCAGGGTCCCTGGCGCTGGTCACGGTCAGGTCGTGGACGGGGGCAGATGGACAACTAAAAATATCAGGCTCTTTGCTCACATATTAGAGAGGGCTCCCTTGCTACAATCCCAGCGATGGCCATGGCCTTAGACAGCGAAAAGGCCTTCATCAAAGTGTCTTGGCCCTTCCTAAGAGCTGTGATTTTCAAATTTAACTTAGGATCAACCTTTAAGAGGGTTGTCTTTGTACTTTATGACAATCCATCATCCAGAGTGAGAGTAAACAGCTCTCTATCTGATAAATACAAGTATCCCAAGACAGCAAGCAATGTTGCCCTTGTCCCCACTACTTTTTCCTATCACCATCAAGCCTTTCAATTACATCATAAAACTCTAATCAAAGGCATTCCATTCAAGTCAAATCACATTAAGAGTCAGCATATGCCGATGATGTTCTCATCTTCTCCAAAGATGCAGACACAGCCATACCAGAAATATTAAACCTGATCAGTGCCAAAACCAAAGCCTTGGGATACACATTGAATAAAGAAAAAACAGATAACTTCCCTTCATACCTACTCTGCACACCTTCAGTTCTCAGTAATTTCAACCTAAAATAGCAAAATCATCACCTTAAATACCTAGGCCTTCATCTCCACAAATCTCTGATTGACTCTCACACTCATATTGAAAACACCCTCCTTAAAAATGTAAAATACCTTTTTGAGACATGGTCACCTAAACATATTACTTGGTGGAGCAGATTAGACTGCAACAAAATGCTGGTAGTACCCTAAGTCAACTTTCTCATCAGCATGTTCAATGCATCTCTCCATTTTCTTTTATAAATTGCTCAGCAAGACTATCATACTAATTATTTGGTGCTGTAAAAGGTCCAGAATTTCCACCAAGGTTCTCTCACTGGACAAAGAGAAAGGTGGGGTAGGACTACCCAACTTCAGCAAACTTCAATTGGCATGTCTACTCAAACCATCTATTCATTGGTTTCATCTGAATCCGATGCTCTCCCTCAGGCCTGGGCAGAGATTGGGAAAGGATTCATCTTCCTTTTCACTCCCATAGCTGCTATCTCCATGAAACACTTCAAACCCCTACACTCCTCAAATATAATCAGAGACACAATAATGGCAGTTAAACACTTAGATAACAAATGTATAGTCAAAATAAAACACTTTTCATACACCTCTTTATTGCACAACCCGCTAGTAACAATTGACTGTAAAACTCTCCACTGGCATACCTGGACATCTCATAAATCCGGTACATTTAAAATGTTGTTGACAGGGCTAATTCGATCCTTTTGTAATACTTACAAATGTGCTCTAACATTCCTGACAAAGAATTTCACAACTTCCTCAAATTCAAAGGTGTGATTAATTGCAACCAACCTTTCCTGAACCTGCAAACCCCAAGCATTCTAGGAAAACTAATCTAAATCGCATCTCAGGACCACCAAGCCTCAAAATTATATAAAATCCTTCAGAAACACACTCCCAGAACCACACAAAAATCTCAGAACAAGTGGTCTGCCTCTTGCCTCAAAGAAGGATACAATCACCTGGATAAGAAAACTGGTCCCTTATGTGGAAGCACGTAACTAAGCTCAAAATCTCTCTTATCATCTCACAGTGTAAATACTGGCTGCTCCATAGATCCTTCTGGACCCCGGCAAACTCTTCAAACTAGGATTAGTAAATTCTGCCCAATGCTGTAACTGCTTTTCCGCAACAGGAGACCTAGAACACATGTTGTTTTCATGCGCTAAGCTCCATTCATACTGCCAGGATATAAATAAAACCATCAACAACATTTTCCATTGCAATGGGGCCCTAGACCCTGCCCGTATATGCTTAAGCCCTTGGATTATTCCCAATCCTCCTTCACTAAACAAAACAAAACTCCTAGTATCTGACCTGTTACTCACATTAGGGTTCAAAACAATCCTCTGCGACTGGAAAGTCTTTACATCAAGTTCCCACCACACTTGGTGGGCCTGGGTATGCTTCCTCAGAAGCTCAAACAACATTATTCTCAAACAAAATTATAACCACGCCAGACCTAGACAACTCTGGCTACCCCAGATGTTTATTAATATAAGAAAGCACCTCCTGGCCCAGATCCTGAGCTGAACACTTCTTAACTACCCCCTCCACACCTCCATGATCTTGGAATACCCCTCACACCAGCTATTTTGCCTTTTTCTAGCCTGTTTCTAGCTTACACTTTTTCCTTTGCTCCTTTCCAACTCCACACTGTGGTTATACCACCAAAGGTACAGAAGCGGAGCATGGCAACTCTCTTGACCAATGAGTATTATGAATTCAATCAACAATGCCTCCACACTGTTATGTATTTGATCAATAATTGTTTTTTTATTTGCTTCACATTTATCATGCTGCGCACCACTATGTTTTTACTTCTTGTGCTTATCTCTTACTCCACTTCTCTAATGCTTTCTTACTGAAAATGTTCAATAAAATGTCAATTAAAAACTAAAAAACCTTAGGAATTCACTGAAAAAACAAAAGTTACAGGGACGTTATAGTTAGAAAATAGAATTAAAAAACCTTAGAAATTCACTAAAACAACAAAGATTACAGGGACATTATAGTTAGGTTCAGATTTTACACACACAAAACTATAGAAATTCAGCAGTTATAGTTATAGTTATATCATGTAACTATAACTCGTGCCCTCTCATGCGCTGCTAATTACCCCACATATTACATCACTTATGACATCTTCTAAGACAGCCTTGATAACATGACTGCACAATTTGCAGTGAAATTATTGATGAGAAACCTGCATGACGGGGGCACGAGCTATAGTTACTTGAGATACCTAGTGCAAATTAAGTCTGACCGGCCACTTGACAGCACAACACACACCTCACAAACCAGGCTATCATTTTAAGCCCAAAGAAATCTCACAATGCACTTTTTCCCTCTGGTCTCCTTAATATGTCCGATGAGATTGCACCTTGCAATTCCTTTACCGGCATGCAGTCCATTGTTACATCTAAGCTAGGCTTAGTGGGGACACCCTCTAGCTTTATGTTCTCCTCTGATTGGAATGGCCCATGGTAGACCCTGTAGGATTCTGACATTCACAATATTATTGCTGGTGTGTGCCTATGAGACAACTATGGCAAGCGGGGATGCATGGTAAATAGAATAGTCCATAAAAGTGACTGCTGATATGTGCCTATGGGACACCTATGGCAGGCAGGGGTGCAGGGGAAAATGGAATAATCCTTAAAAAAATGGTTGCTGGTGTGTGCTTATGGCATATGACACACCTATGGTATGCAGGGAGTGCAGGGAAAATAAAATCATTGAAAAAACATATTTGCTGGTGTCTCCCTAAGGACTCTGAACAATCCTATAGGAGGAAAGAAGATGCAGTGGAAAATGGAAGAAATGCATAAAAAAGTAAAAACACTGTACTACAATCATCATCAAGCGCATTAAACTCACATCAGGGAAAAAATAAAAAAAGAACATCTATCAATGTCCCTAGAAAATGGTTTTGAAAAGTCAAAGTGAAAGAAAAGGATTTGCACACGGACTACACAACATGACTGCTGTCCACATGGCCACCAAGGGCAAAGGTATGGATATCAAAGAACTCATGCAGGTTAGGGCAAAAGCAAACACACTGGCTACACAAAATGGCCACCTAAAGGGGCAGGCATGGACAAAAGGAACACATGCAAGTCTACGGAAAAAGTAAAGCCCACTGGCTAGACAAAATGCCCGCCCTGCCACATGTCCACAAAGGGCGAAGGCATGGAGAACAAAGAACACAAGCAGGCCAATGGCAAAAGCAAAGCACACTGGCTACACAAAGTGGCCGTCATGCCACAAGGCCCCCAGGGTGAAGGCATGGGCAGAAAAAGAACACTACACAAAATGTCCACTGGCCACATGGCAACCAAGGGCGAAGGAATGAACAACAAAGAACACATGCAGGCCAATAGCAAAAGAACACTGATTATGCAAAATGTCTGCCGGCCACATGGCAACCAAGGGTGAAGACATAGCATGGACAACAAAGAACACATTCAGGCCTGTGCAAAAACACACCGACTACACAAAATGGCTGCTGGCCAGATGGCCACCAAGGGTGAAGGCATGTACAACAAAGAACTAATGCGGGCATGTGTCAAAAGGACATTGAATGCGCAAAATGGTTGCCGGCAACATGGCCACCAAGGGTGAAGGCATGGACAACAAAGAGCACATGCAGGCCTATGCAAAAGCACACTGACTACACAAAATGGCTGCCTTGCCACATGGCATGGAGAACAAAGTAGGACTAGAGCAAAGACAACATGGTAGCCTAAAGCAAACTCTCTCTCACAGAGACACACAGACACAAAGACACACACAAACACACACACACAAACACACACTTACTACACAAAATGGCCACTTGGCTAGCAAGGAAAGGAGGCACGGTAAACAAAGAACAAAGCACTACCATTAATTCAGCAATGCCAAAATTAAACATTAAGTCAACTTTAAAAATTCCCTATCCACAAACATCCGAAGACACTATGGGGCCGATTCCGATTCGGGCCGGAAATCTCTCCGACCGAGCCGGACCCGGAGAGATTTCCGATGAATCGGACCCGTGCAGCCCGACCGAACGAGTACGATGCGCACGTATGCCATCGGACTCGATGCGGTCGGACTCCCATTGAAGTCAATGGGAGCCTGTCGTACAACGCGTACGCGGGCTCCCATTGACTCAATGGGTGCGAGGCGGACAAGGGCGCCCCTACAGTGTGTACGCGGCGAAGCGACTCGCGCCGTACACGCACAGGTAGGGGGGACCCATGGGTCCCCCCTGTGTGCGACTCGCGCGGCTACGTGTACAGGGGGGTCCGACACGGACCCCCAAAGTACGGCTCCGACTGCTCTTTCGAGCCGGAGTGCGCGGCTCGGTCGGACTGCTTGCGGCGCGCATCATACTTACCCGGCCGGGCAACATCTCCATTGCGCGGCGCGAGTCGAGTCCGAGCGAGTCGGTCGGTGCGGTTAGACCCAAGAACGAGTTGGTCGGAGCGGTCGGGACGCCCGGACAAGTCGGTCGGCGATTTCACATCGTACTCGCTCGCCCGGACGCGCGTACGAATCGGTCGGGAAATAGGGCTCCGAATCGGATCCGGTTAAGCCGAATCCGATTCGGAGCCCTACCGGCCGATATCGGAATCGGCCCCTTTGCAGTTAAAACACATTTTGCATTTAATCCATGGCCATCTATAAATCAATAGATGTGTTAAAAACAGTTCTTTAAAACCTATCTCCCCAGCCTACCCACAAATGTAAAAATGTTTTGCCTTTTAAAAAGTGAATGCAAATTAGGGCCCTACAGAAACTTTCGGCCACCCACAATCAAGTAAAAAAAAAAAGGTAAATAAAAATACTGGTGCATGCCCTCCATTAAACAACACATTTATTCAAAGATCTTTATCTTACTTAATTTCTACAAAACAAATCCTTAAAATCCAATGGTATAGCTGCAGCAAGAATTGCAGACAAAGAGAGTGATGCTTTCCCCTCAAAATTCAAATGAAAAGTGATGAAGGGATTGACAAAGCAATGGGAGGAGCCTTCCGAACAGGAGAAGAAGTTGGAGTCTTTGTGGAACTTCCTTCCTCTTGAAAAAAAAAGTAAAATAAAAAATGTGCATTGCTCTAAACAAACTACCTGAAAAGCTTTTCAAGTAGAATACCTACTCGAAAAGCTATTTTTTAGTTGACTTTGCTGTTTGTTGAGTAGAAAATCTACTCGAGATGCAACCCTACTGACTGTGACACCTCACAACCACCTGAGTTCGAAAATGGCACCGGAAGGCTTCCTAGCAAACGGAATTCGCATTAGGCATGCCAAATCTTCTCATGCTCGCCAGCTTGCTTGCTGGTGCCTTGTGTTGTTCCCATTGTCATCGTCTTGCTCAAACAGGAAAATAATTCTGCCACACTGCGATGGGCGGAATTTGTCTGAACTCCGCATTAAAAGAGTAATGCAGAGTCACCAAATTCCTCCAATTCAGCGAGCAGAATAAAAAACTTCGCCAAGGCCTAAAAAAAGCATCAAGGTGTAAAGACTCAATTACGAGTATCACAGTGGAGAATTCGATATTTTTGCACCCATTAAAATATGATATCCCAGTCTTCAGAAAGTAACAGGTAAAATTAATGTACGGCTTTATCCCTCTAAATAGCGAAATAATATGGAGGACTTAGTTATTTCGGCATGCCTCCCTTCCACAAATGATCAATCACAAATGTGAATGATTGTACTGTATTGAAAAGGCACACACGTAGAGGAATGGAATCCCACAATAGTTATGTAATGACGCACCACTCTGTACTATATGCCTGGTAGTTGGACATTGGCGCTATTGCGAGAAAGCAATAGGGCATGATTAATACAACATAATATACCATATTATGTCTTATTAGAACACTCTAATATGCATATAAAGTGGATCCCATTTTGTGCTTGCCTTAGGACCAATTGAACAATTAAATGTCATTGCAGAAGTATGACTATTCTTGAAGTATTATACATTTTTAAAACATAACATTGGTCAATCACTGCAGACTAGAGCAATAATTATTCATGAGAAATCATGCCTGGAAATGGAAATTGCTGAACGTGAATGTTTATTTTGTATAACTACTCTTGGTAATTATGTGTTTTTCACATAATTAGCTTGAGGAAGCATTAAGACACCAAATTAAATGCACATATTTAATTCAGTGCACACGTTAGAAACCTATGTCATTTCATGTATCTTATTCCAACTGTTAAGTCAAAAGATTTCAGCGAAACATTTGGTAGGCAACATAATAAATCCCTGAATTCACTAAAGGGTTAAGTGCTGCACCAACTTCACAAAAATTAGTTCACAGGTGTGAGCCCTATTGACTTTCGTATAATTTTTACAGTCCTATAATTCCAGTCAGAGTAAACTGAAATTGGTATTAAAATAGTTTTTCCCATTTGAAGGCCAAACTACAAACAAACATTTTTTAATGACGGCAGAGTCGCTCTGATTCGAAGTTTTGTATACAGAGTCAAATAGATATTTTACAAAAAAGTGTCAGAATTTCTTCTAGCCGGAGAAAGAGCCTACAAATAAAAAGTGTTACTGCTTACAAAATCACAAGCAAAGCCGGAACAATAATAATTGGTTTAACATGTCATTTATTGTGTAGGTAAAAATGTGGTGTATTGTTTTAGCCAATTAAGGAATTGGAAGAAATTCCAGATACAGGTATTAAAAGAGTTTGAACAACAGGTTGTTATTTTTATATACTTTAAGATTTTCTTTAATGTACCTAACATACAATGAGATGCATTTAGACAGATTCAGAACTAATAAATGCAGCGTATCTTGCTCAGCTGCTTTCTGTCCTGTTCTTGTATTTAAGTCCCACCTGCCACCATTCTGGCTATTCAATCAAATAATGAGCTCCAGCCTTCGATATTATGATTTGTTGAGCTTCCTTGTACTCCCAGGGACTGCTCTTTGAGGCCACTCCAAGATCTAATTGCCTTTTTTTTAGATGAGATAAAGAGGTGGGAAATCTTAAGAAAAAAAAAACTCAATCTACTTATCTTTGCCTTTGGCAAGAAATCGTGCTAAATTGGCAAGTTTTCCTATGAACCCAGCACAGACAACTCAATTCAGGGCTCACTGCAGAAGTGGATATGCAGATTAAATCCCTGGCCCCACTTACACTTAAATTAAGTTGTGCTAATGTGTCCAAGGAAATCAACTCTTTTTCAATTTGCTGAAGTCGTCCTTGGCTCAAGAAAGGCCTATTTTACCAATGAAAAATAACTTTTGCAATTCACGGAAGTCAGTTTAGCCTTCATTGAAGAATATACCCACACAACTGTTTCTCGGCATGAGTAAATCACAATCTGCGGGCAGAGAGTGTTTTTTTAGGGTGAGAGTTCACTGTAAATTTCTAAAGACTGACAAATGTACATGTTTGTCTTCAAAAACCGTTTTCCCACCTTTTGCTCCCTAGAAAATAAGAGAAATTAGCTGCTGTCAAGGGCAGGAGTAAATCTATTCCGGAGTGGAAAGAGAAATCCCCAAATTTAATGAAGGTGTAGATGACAAGATGACGACATTTTCCTAATGGAGAAAAAAATTGAAAAGTAAGAAGGTGTTTTTCTGCTTATCCTTCCGTTCACACCTCGAAATATACACATGTATATTTTCACAAATCAAAAAGGAATTCTCAAGGGTCTATGGATTTTATGCCATGTTTGCGTCACAAAAGTGACGCAAATCGATTAAAAATCTTATTTACCTATTTTCTATCGAGCAACAAAGATATTTAACTCTGGAAAATCACTTGATATGCATTACTTAGCACCAAGGGGGCATACCATGGGTGGTGCATGGGCGTTTCCATGCAACCACCCAAGCTTTCTGACACTAAGCCCTATTTACTGGTATTCAGACAAAATATCGAAAAAAGAATATCCCCATACCAAAATATCGTGTCCAAAATATCGTGATATGGAAATATCGTCAGCAAGAATATTGTTGTCAAGAATATCGATTTTAAGGTAAGTAATATTGATTTTTAAAATATCAAAGTCATTAATATCGTTTGCAAAAATATGGTTGGTTTTTTAATTATTGTTATGAATTTTTGTATATATTTTAAATGTTTTTGATGTACATTTTTTGTATAATTATTGTCTTTGTTTTTTAATATATTTTTTAAATTGTTAGTATTTATTAAATTTAGTGTCATTAATTTTTGTGATTTTTAGTGCTGTAGTGATTTGTGGGTTCATAAGGGTATTGGGTGGGAAGTAATTTAATTATAATATATTAATGATCAGTTTATTTTATTTAATTGTGCTATACATTTTTTTAATGCAAATGTTATGTGCGAGTTGTGGGGTCTATAGGAGTAAAGAATGGGAAGTAATTTATTTTTAATTAATTAATAATCAGTTGTTAACTAATATTAATCAATACTTTGATAATTAATTATGTAAATTGTGTATTTTTTTTTAGGTGCAGGTTGTGGGTTTATAGTGGTAAAGGGTGGAAAGTCATTTATTTTTAATTAATTATTCATTATTTATTAATTAATAATAATTAACCCCTTCCATGCGCGGCCGATTTTCGCCCTGTGCGAGGCGTTGCATTAAGCGGACGGGTTCATGACGAGCTCAGCTCGTCATGCGCACACGAGCACTGCGCAGCATGACGAGCTGAGCTCGTCATGAGCATGGAAGGGGTTAATTGATAATTAATTATGTTAATTGTGTAATTTAATTTATTTTTTAGGTGAACGTTGTGGGGTTTATAGAGGTAAAGAGTGGAGAGTAAATTAATTAAAATTAATTAATAATTCGTTTTTAAATACTATTAATTATTTAATTGACAATTCATTATTTTAATTGTGTAATTATTATTTTTTTAAGTTTAATTTTAGGTGTGTGCTGTAGGGTTAATAGGGGTAAAGGGGGAAGTTAATTAATTTGAATGAAATAATATTTAGGGCCTGATTACGATGTCGGGCGGACATCGCCGCGGTCTCAGGACTGACCGATTTCCGGTCGGCGGGCCCGACACCACCATTACAATGCGACCGCACATGGTGGTGAACTACAACTAACAAGTGGGGACCAGTCAATTTTCCATGTGTTAGAAAATTAGTCATTATTTGTCGAATCCAAAAATCCATGTTTGGCCAGCAGAGAGCAGCAGAGAGCCGCAGAAGCGCGAGAGTGAGTAGCAGTGAGCTCCGAACAGCAGCAGCAGCAGCAGCAGCAGTGTGCTCCGTGCTCCGAGCTTTTAGACACCGCCGGACCACTGCCCCCCCCGGACCCCCTGGACCCCGCGAGTCCTGTGTCTAGCTTAAGCCACGGAGCTCACGCTGCGGCAACGTGTACAAGACAGAGGGGATAGAGGAGACAGTGGAGATACCACAAGGGAGCCGGTTCCGGTCCTGGTTTTGGTTTGCCGCATCTCCGGGAGGCCATCACCGGGATGCCTCAGCGGGCACAGCTTGCAAGCCAGCCTGCCCGCACCCATCCGCCCACCTGCCTGCGCCCATTCTGCATCCTGAATCTAGCAGGTTTTGTGGGGCCTCGGAGTGCGAGGTAAAACAGCGGGAAGGTGGTGAGAAGGAAAGCATCAACGGACGGCCAGCCCAAGGAGTCTCGAAGGACTAAGGAGGCGGCTTGCAGGCTCGCTGTATAACTCACTGCATAACCCACTGCTTGGTCTCCCTTGCCAGCCCCAGGTACAAGCAGAGAAGGGGCCTCAAGAACCACCGGCTCAGTGCAGTTGCAAGAGAAGCAAGAAGAGCAGAAAACGGCAGAGAAAGAGCAAGCAAACAGGCAAGTGGCAGCAGGGAGCAGGAAGATTGCACAGGCGAATTACCGGGGCTCCTCAGCCCAGCCCCCCCCCCCCCTAGGTGGCAGAAACAGCATAGCAAGAAGCAGGGGAGTGGGGGGTTGGTGTCAGGGGAGGCCTGGCTGGCAAACATATCCAGCTCACCTATAGCGTCTAAAAAACACAGGCTCTCTTGCGCCCTGCACTACACTGCATATTTGCGCCCTGCACTGGAAGGAAGTGAATAGGTGCCAGAAACAATCCAGAACGTCGGAGGGAATCTACCATAAATCCAACAGGAAAATTAGGAAAATCAGCTAAATACCTCGACGAATCAATTAACTAACTACTCGAGCAAGTTATTCGAGCAACTGTTCGGGGGTTCCACATAACATAACTACAACTCTCACAGGTGCGCCATGAAGTCGGGGAAAGTAAGGAAATTAACCAACAATGCGCCGGCAAGAAAACAGGAAGAGCAACCCTCCAACTGAAACAAACAAAGCACTGGTACAGGAGCAGTCTCCATCAGAAAATCTGATGCTGGTAGAGACAGACTCCGCTACCCTGCACAAAACAGCAATTAAGGGCTTTCAGCCAAAGATTTATTCAAAATGTTCATTTCTGAAAGACGCTGGTTCATTCTTAAGCTCTTCAATTAGTGACCTCAAGGGACTCCCCTCTCCTATGGAGCCCGAGGGGGGGCGCAGAGGGAAGGAGGGGATGCAACTGGAACTGCACCTTCAGTGCATAACACTGCCGCTGATGGCAAAAATACCGATAATGTAATACAAGACAATACGAGAGACGCAAGAGGAACTTTTATAAAGGCTGGACAAGGACAAGACCAAGGAAATGGCATTGAGGGCAAGGAACTGGCAGAGGGGGTATCGAACACACTTATACCCACGATCAGCCCCACTCAAGCAGGAAAGACGAACACTGACCGCATTGTGGAAAACTATAGTACTGGAAATATAGCCATTAACGATAGGGTGTATCTGCTCGAGCCAAAGATCATATTCCTGCCAATCCCGTGGCCAACAACCACAGAAGTAGGGGCTGAGCACAACAATCATGAGCTCGCCAAATACAAAACACCTGACTTATCTAGCTTGCAGATCAATACTGAGCCACAAGCCTTAAGACAGCCACTAATCAAGGACCTCGACGCTTCGGATCAAATAGAAGAAGTCCTACGATCCAACGTCGACAGGCCGGTGGCAAGCACCATTACAGACCAGGCCCCAAATCAGATAATCCAACCTGACCACGATCCAGAGGGGGCAGAGTGAGCAAGGAAAGAGCCAGAAAAAATGGCGACAACAGAAGAGACAGAGTACGATCAAATGGAAACCTCCAAACCAGGCAACACCTCTCAGCTTACAACAGAGGAGTGGGAGAGACTAGTAGCCTCATATTCCCCAGTCATCCCTCAGGAGGAAGTTAGAAAACAAGAACATGACATAAACTCAACCACAGAACAGTCTCTAAAGGGAGTGGAAAATGTATGGTCTTCCTTGCTAAACACATTACAGCTATCATTAAATGCCATGCAGTATCACTCTGATAAAATGGATATTCAATTATCCCACCTAAATTTCTTAGCTGTACATGTGTCCAACATTGATAACAAGTTAGCAGATATGAATAGCATGATCAAGAGGGTCCAAGCTGAAACAAAAATATCGCAGCCGAGTTGTACTTGTCACACTATCGTGGATAAACTTACAACAATTCCATCACTACTGGGTGGGATACTGTCTGACTTAAAAAAGGCAACTAACACTGCAAAAAACGAACCACACCCCGGACCCGAGGAAGAATTGACAGATCCATACTCTAGCTATCCAAGAGGACATCCTGGGAGTCTAAATCAGCAGAGCCTTGAACGAGAACTCCCCAGTAGTCCTGGTTGCAACAAAAGATCAACAGAAGAAAAACGCAAAACGCCATTGCAAGAACCAAGAGGCACTGGGTCGGCAAAAAAGGAGATGCTGACCCAACCTACTATACTTAAATCCAGAGCTAATAATGGGCCAACAGTACAAACTTTCATGGGGGGTGACAGGAACAGCTCAAATTTATCGGAGAACATTAAAGATAAAACCTATGCTGCAGTTGCAGGAAAAGTTCCAAAGCAGCCTAGAGAAACACAGCAAGAGGAATGCCATGAGCAATTAAACATACATCACTGCCACACCCAGGGGCAACAGGAGAGTGCTCCAGAAGACACTGACCATCACAGCCCTCAAGGCCAAAGTACGGGGAAAGGAAGCCCAGAAAACTCCAGGGAACAAAACAAAAGATGTCGAGAGCAAAAGAGGAAAGGGAGAAAAAAGACTAGCAATATCCGAGCATTCTTCAAAGCGGTAACTGCAACCCCAGAAGAAGAGGAAGAAATAGACAGGCTAACTCCGGCCATAACAACTCCACTGCTCAAGGAGACTGCACCATCTCAGAAGCCCAAAAACATAGATAAAGGCACAAATTCTAAGTCTCAAACTGGGAGCAATCACCAGCAAAAGAAACCCGCTAATCTAACAAAGAGGGCTGAAATCACTGACTATACAAATGCCCAAAGGGCGGGAACACCGCAGGTTGGCAGAGAAGGAGCCCCCTTGAACCAGGACTCTCTGCCGGCAGCAGATAAGGAGATAACAGCACTACCGGCTGAAGCACCATTATTCCAAAAAAGAGCTGCTAGGACACAGGAACAACCGTTCATAGAAGAACCTAAGCGAAGGGACCACATCCAGGAGGAGGCAGATAGCTGCACAATCCTACTCATTCCAGAGTACAAGTCAAGAGGCAGGGGGGATATCCTCAACCAAGGCAATATTTTACGCTTACTATCTTCCATCAGCAACCTGACAGATATAAACACAAATGACCTGGAATCTGTTGAGTTTGAATACTTCAACTACTTGTCAGATCAAGAGGTCACAAAGACAACATGGGCTACGCAGGAAATTGCTGAAAGAATCATGAAGGTGGAACGCCGTTTTCATGCATGGGGGATACGCTTAAAACTACAAATAAAAACTAGGTACCCAGATCCGCAGTGTCAGACACAGCATGAGAGGGATGATGGCAGATTGTCAAACGAGCAAAAAATAGACAAACCGGCATGTGTTCTGAAAGGGGCCCAAAGTTCTTCAATTTCACAGACGGAAATTAACCTACGTAGCCCAAAGCAAGTACAAGGATCACTTAGACCTAATGATTGGAAGTGGATAGCAAGGACCATTAATACAAGGGCCATGAAAACATGACAAAACACCACAAGAAAACATCAACTAAAAATATGTTCTTGGAACATAAATGGTCTGGGGAATAAAGTCAATGATATTCATCTACTATCATATTTCCCAAAATTTGACTTAATTGCCCTCCAAGAGACCTGGTCGGACCAACCATTTCAAAAGCAGGGCTTCAAAGCATATCACTTACCGGCTATAAGAAATGCCAAATATGGCCACTTCAAAGGAGGTCAAACAATATACTCTTCAATAAAAAGCATTAATGAAATAAATAATATAGAAGTTAAACAGTCAGGAAATAACAGCATGAATGTTATAGAACTGGATTTAGGGGGAAATAACCATAATCAAAAACTACTACTGTTAAACATATACCTGCACCCTCGAGAAAAAAAAGCTGGGATGAAACTATTAATTGCAGAATTGTCAGCAATACTGTCAGAGGAGTCAACATCTAACATCATCATAACAGGGGACTTTAATATGCACCTTGTAGGGCCCCTGACAAGGGATCCACTTCTGGAAGAGCAGTTTTCAGCATGGGGTATTCCACAACAGGAGGCGAGCAAATGGGGCAAACAAAATAGACTGGCAGGGGATAGCTTAAAGGATTTAGAACATCTTAATCTTGTAGCACTAAACGGCCGCTTCCCAAATGACAGTCCGCCGGCTGCCACCTTTCACAACTCGACAGCAAGCACAACCATAGATTTTACATTCAGATCATTATCACTGTTTGGCAAAGTCTCTGATTTCCGAATAGGAACGATGGAAGCCAGCGATCATTTACCGCAAGAGATCACGCTAAATATTCAAGGGGCAGCGGTAACTTTGCCAGTAGCAAATTTGCGATCCTCGCTCTCAGTCATACAAAAAAGAATAAAATGTAACACGCACAACTTGGAAGGCTTTGAGAAGGAAGCCAAAATCCTATGGGAAAAAAGTACAGCGACTCAGATCGACAACTTAAGACGATGGGAGCTATTCGCCAACAGTCTTGGGGCTGCACACACAAGGAAAAAAAAGAACCAAACAACAACTGAAGCTCAACAGCAAAAAGGCCCCTCACTGAACACTCATAGTGTGAAAGGCCATGGCCTGTCAACAAAGCAAAAAACCAACTTAATGCTCCTCAAGAGAAACATCAACAAACTACTGCGGCGCCTACGCCAAGCCGGGCCGGACAAGGCTGCTCAAAAGGAATTACAAAATTTAAAAATCACCAAAAAGAAATTTATTTGGCAATTAAAAAGGGAAGCGGAGGAAGAGTTATGGGCCAAGTTACTCCATGATGCGAAAGGAAAGAACAGCGGAAGATTCTGGCGAATGGTGAACAGCCTTCAGAATCCAAGAAGACCTAGTATTAATTCTCATTTAACTGAAGAAGCTTGGGCTGATTACCTTTGGCATCACTTTAATATAGCACCAAGGGACATAATAACGGGGCCACCTGAACACAATAGAAACGCATCAGATTGGGCCTTATCATCGGAGTCAACTAATATGGCCTTCACAGAAAAACAAATTATAAGAAGGATAGCGAAAGGCAAGAAAGAAGGGGCACCGGGTCCTAATGGTTTCCCACCCATTCTGTATAAGCGAAACCCGGAATACTGGCCAGCGGCCTTATTACCACTATATAAACAGATCCTAGAAACAGAGATAATCCCTGAATCATGGAAGGGTTCAATAATAGCCCCAATTCATAAGAAAGGCAGTATAAACGAAGCAAAAAACTACAGACTCGTGGCCTTAATAGATAATGACGCCAAATATTATGCCGGCCTTTTACTAGAAGAGCTTACAGAATGGGCGGATGAAAATGCAGTGATCCCCATCATCCAGACAGGTTTCCGCAAACATATGGGAACAACGACAAATATCTTGGCCCTAACACTCTTAACAGACGCCGCTAAATTGGCCAAATACCCCCTCTATGTATGCTTCATTGATTTCACCTCCGCCTTTGACAGCATCAACAGAAATACACTATGGGAGAAGCTGTCCAATAGAAAAATTCCACCAATTTTACTATAGCAGCTGATGCTAATACATACGGACACGTGGGTGCAAATCAAGTTGGGATCAGGCGATAGCTTGTCAAGGAAAGTACAGAAGACCAAGAGTCTCAAACAAGGGTGTGTGCTAGCCCCGACCCTTTTTAACATCTTCATGTCGGACCTCTCACCCAAGTTAGATGACTGCAACTCTCATGCCCCTAACCTAGGTGGCCTAAATCTCTCAAACTTGAGGTATGCGGATGACATTGTGCTAATCAGCCGTACGCCGATAGGGTTACAACATTTAATCGATACAACATATAAGTACTCGGTAACGAATGGCCTAGGCATAAACCTCTCCAAAACAAAAGCAATGAGAATAAACGCTAAGAAGTCTATGCCCAGGTTCCTCTGGCAACTGGGTGGATCATCACTGGAAATTGTGGACGAATACAGATATTTGGGCGTAATAGTTGATAGCAAAGGGTCATTCCAGCCACAGAAAGAATCGGCAGTAAGGAGAGGAATTACAACACCGGTCGCACTGAGGAATCTTAAAATGAAAACAGCTGGTCGTAGCTTCACCCCTCTACTACAGGTGATCCAAGCTAAACTTATACCGGCCATCACCTACGGAAGTGAATGCTTACGAGGTAGTGATGCGCGGATACTGGACAACATAGTAGCAAGGGCACTGCGAATGATATTTAAACTTCCTAAGTACACATCCCAGGCACAAATAAGGCTTGAATTTGGCCTGAGGTACCAAAGAATAGCAAGAATGGGCGCATATGCCAACTGTTGGCATAAAATACAGGGAGCTGAAGTAACAACATTGGATCACCATCTCTGGAAGGAGCTAGAAAGGAAAAATGGTGCGCAGCCGCAAGCTATCTAAAGCATTCAATAGACACCCTGGAACTACAAGATCTTTGGGAAAGCACTGGATCGCACAACAACTTCAAACAACTGGTAAATAAATCAGTAAAGATCATCTCGCAAGCAGAGGACAAAGCAACACTAACCAACTGGGCCCATGGCTGGATTGTCATTCAAAGCTATACCAGAAGCTTCCATCAAAGTTACCTAAGCGTCGGCCTCACATGGATTATGAAGGAGAAGTTCCTACGACTAAGGCTGGGCATCCTTCCATCACAATACCATTTGCCCCCGTGGAAACGCCCTCAAACGATAACTAACTGTCGCCTATCTGGGGTCTCAAAAGAGGACATTCTTCATTTAATATGTATCTGCAAGGAACTTGACAAGGAGCGCAGATCCCACTTAAAACCTGCCTTAAAGGAAATGGGAATAAGAACATGCAGGCAGGCGGTTAAAGCATGCTTTGACGGCAAAAACATTCAACTAGCGTGTCACCTTGTTAAATTTCTGGATAAAGCGGAAAAAAGCTGAATTCTAGTAGGGAGTGATTGGACGAAGACATCTCATGCCGTACTTAAGTCCCATTGCCTTTTGGCAACAAACAAGGAATAATTACCTCTAAGTTAAAACATATAAATGCAAAACTTCGGTCTCTTCCATCTTCTATTTTGCTTTGAAGGAGGCTCACGAAATGATACACGCTACTCCACAAACTAAGCAATGACCTCTGACAACCCGGCTGTGCCACATTCTTTTTAGACATGTTCGTATATCTGAAACTGTCTTTCTCCTGTCGTTACATGTACTTTATGGAGGCAGTGTTCAACCCGGCAGTGCCCATTTTATTATAATACTCCATATCCGTTTTAAACATGTTTGCACATTCAAAACTGTTTTCTTCTGTTGTCACATGGACTTTACAGAGGCAACGTTTTTAAGTAATCATCCTACAAAAGCTATTATAATTTTTTAATCACAAACAGTGTGCTACTGTGGATTGGTTACTATGTCACAAAATTGATGTAGCTGATTGCAACTAGTTAACACATTCTTTCCCCGGACCACCTTCTGACTGCCACGCTAGCCCGGCCATGTTTCTCAAAGCCAACTTTACAGAAACTTGCACTGCCCTAGGAACTTGTAGGAGAATGGACTCCAAATTCGACATTTTGCACTTCATCACGACTCCTTTTGCACTTCACTGCACGCACTAAATGCCATTTTTTATACTCCTCGTAGTTTTTTGGAATCATTGTAATTACTCAAACTTTCTTAACTGTCTCTATTTACAAAAAGGGTTGTTTTAGGCACTTTTACATGTAACCTACCATGCAGCTGACTGTAATGGTTTTTATCAATTAAGCATTCTTATATGTGTCGCTCGATGTAGCTGATTGCAATGGTTTATATTAACTAAGCAATACAGATTATTATCATTATTATTATTATTATTATTACCATGTAGTCATTAGTTGTGTGGCCTGCACAAGTGATGGGTCTACATTTATCGTTCACTGGGAACCAAACACCTCACTGTAGCGCTTGACCCTCATAGGGAAGTGAAGAATAGCAGTCCAAGGCCTGCTTAAAGAAGGTGGTGTGGGCTAGTAATTGCCATTCACAGATACACAATAATAACACTCAATAAATGATTGTCCAGTCTGTGCGTTTTCTTTTGAAAAAGGAAAAAGTACATTTATTATACACACACTGCTCAATACTATGCAGCAATTTACAAATATGTACAAGCTGATGGAAATACTGTTGGATGACATTGTGTAATTATTCTTACCCCTCCCAAAGGGAGGTCCAGATTAACAAACCATTCAGAACATTCACTTGTATTAAAATGCAGTAATGGAATATCACTTTGAATGAATGCACACTTAATATTGGCAATAAAGCATGTTTACTTTGCATATGAGTGGTTGTCAGTGCCATTACTTCATTAAAACATTCACAAGGAAAAATGTCTATGCCAGTCTAGGTGATTTGTGTCATCAATATTACCTGTTGCATTCTAAGTCACTTTTAACATGTAATGCATTTATCTATGTAGTTACACATGCTGTGTTATCTTTTGAGTTCATTCTACATTCCACGAGAATGTTGATCGTCGATGTTCTTGAATGCACTCCAGTACTTCAGTTGCTGCCCTGCCCACAGGACGGTATGCTGTGCTGCTCCAAATAAACCTACAAAAAAACTTTCTGGATCATGTTTCTTTTTTTTTTTGTTTAATAATTTTTATTGAATTTTCAGAAAAGGGGAAAAATACAATGTGCATATAATATGACACCAATATATAAAAATTCAAAAATTCAAATATATGCCTACGTAATTAACAGAGATGTAAGAAGGGAGTAAGAAAAGAGAGAGAAAAAGAAAAAAGAGGAAAAAGGAAAAAGAGGAAAAAGAAAAGAGAGAAAAATATATATATATATATTATAAGGGACAAGAAGATAGAATCTATAGCATAGGTGCATCTGAGGAAAGATAAGCAGTAAAAGGTAGCCAAAGAAGATCAGACTTAATTTTTTGAGGTAGAGTAAGAGAAGAAACATTAGCAATCCTATGTTCATCACAAATATAATTCCATCAAATTAATGGTGATACCTTGGAGTTATCCTTCCAACATGTTAAAATTACTTTAAATGCTAAAGCAATAAATAAATCAAACAACAAGGAAATAGAAATAGAATTATCTAGGTCAAGTGAAGATGAACCTATAAAAACATTTTGCAATGATAACGGTATATCACATTGAAATATTTTCATACATTTATGCCAAACAGATTGCCAAAACTTCAAAACATTAGAACAATCATACAACCCAGAGCATGACCAACAAAGGGGTGAGGAAGAGGGGGAAAACTTGGATATGCAAACAGGAGTTAAGACCGCTCTATTATAAATAAAATATAATGATTGAGTGATGCGAGCGGCATTAGAAATCTTGAACAATTTCAACCAAAGTTTGTCCCAGAAAGGAATAGAGAACTCCAAAGATAAATCTGTTTCCCAGAGTAGTTCAATATGGGATTTAGGACGTACAGTAATAGGAGACAACAACATCCTATAAATAAGAGCAGCCTTGGGCCTATGATTATGAGCAATATTATATATTGGTGTAGGTGGAGTAAGTGAGGGGGAGAGTGATGGAAAATTGGAACAAGTAATGTAACATTGTAATGCAGCTGATATTAAATTATATTCCTGAAGAGATGAATCAGGCAAATGATATTGTACTTGCAACTCCGGGAAAGGAATAACAGAATTGTGATTAACCATTTGGTGTATGAACAAAATTCCCTTCTCCTTCCAGTGTTTGTAGTAGAATGATTTACATTTATATTTAAGAAACTTATTGTACCAAACAGAAGCGGACAGGAAGCATTGAAATGGATCAAGGCTCTCGGATAAAATATTATATAATAATTGTTTGGAATATTTTAAAATAGGATTGTCTGCTAAAAAGGTAAAGTTGGACATATAAATTATGTTCCAAAAGAAAATTCTTTCAACAAGAAACGCTAAAAGATAATCCAACTAGGAATGGGAAGATCAGCAAAGTCATAGGCTAAGGCAAAAGATTGCCTAATTAGAAATGCAGAATGATATGACTTGAAATCTGGAAAACGTACACCACCCTCCGATTTGGGACGTTTGAGTTTCGCAAGGGCAATGCGGGGATGTTTGTCATTCCATAAAAATTTAGTGCAGATAGAGTTAATTTGTGAAAAGTATGAAATAGGGATCCGAATAGGTAACATGGATAGTGTGTAAAGGACGTGTGGGACAATCATCATTTTAATTGTATCTAACCTACCCCACCAGGATAAGTGAAGGGGAGACCAGGAGAGGAGGAGAGCTTGTATCTTGGTAATTAGGGCATTGAAGGAGAGTTTAATTGTATTAGGAAGAGAGGAGGAGAACCAGATCCCAAGATACTTAATTTTTGTAGGGCACCAAGTAAAATTAGTGTCATTAAACATATATTGATAGCAAGAAGAATTCAAAGGTAAAACCTCTGTCTTGGAGAAATTCAACCTATAACCAGAGATGCTGGATACAACCGAACCTCTTCCAGAAAAGGAGGCAGGGAAGTGCAGGGATTTGATAGGTAGACCAAAATATCATCAGCGTAGGCTGAGAGTTTAGTTTCTATAGACTTATATGTAAATCCAGAAATACGTGAGTTAACCCTAATGCGTTCTAGGAATGGCTCCAGACATAAAACAAATAACAAAGGTGAAAGAGGGCAACCTTGACGTTTGCCCCTATGTAAAGTAAAACATTTTGAAAAATGATTGTTTACAAATATACTAGCCCGGGAGAGGAATATAATAATTTAACATATGGAATGAAAGTAGGACCAAAACCAAACCAATGTAATGTATCAAACATAAATTGCCAGTTAATTCGATCAAAAGCCTTTTCAGCATCTAAGGACAACGCTGCAAGTGGTGACCCATGCTTCCTCCCGAAGGAGATAACATTAGCAAACATACGAGCTTTGTCCGCAGCCAATCTGCCCTTAACAAAACCCACCTGGTCCGTCTTAACCAGAAGTGGAACAATGTTCTCCAGACGAGAGGCAAGTATTTTAGCAAATATCTTGCAATCATAATTAATTAGGGATATGGGACGAAAGTTCTTACATAAAGAGTGATCTTTATCAGGTTTGGGGATAAGAACAATTAAGGCCTCCAAAAAGGAGCTGGTGGCTTTGGCTTCAGCAAAAAATGAGTTAAAGAGGGTGAAAAGTTTGGGAGCAAAAATGGAGGAGAACGTGGTAAAGAATTCGGCGGAAAGACCATCAGGGCCCGGTGCCTTCGACTTCTTTAAGGACTTAATAGCATCTAATATCTCCTGAATTGTAATCTCCTTTTCCAGTAGTTCAAACTCATCTGGAAGGGAGGGTGGTTTAGGCAAACCAGAAAAAAAGGCAGCTAGATTCTGATTAGAGGGGATCGTATCGTCAGAATATAACGTTTGGTAATAATCATGAAATACAGTGGTGATATCCTCATCTGAGGACGTTCATTTATTAGTAGAATCATTTAAAATAGGGCCAATACTTTTGCGTTCCGATTTAATTTTTAAATAGTTGGCTAACATCTTACCAGCTTTATTTTGGCCCCGTGATATTTGGACTTAATCTTAAGGAGAACATTGCAGGCATCCACTGTAGCAACCTTGTTAAGGGCAGATTTAGCTTTAATTATTCATGAAGAACCGAGGAGGATTTAGAAGTAAAATAATTATGCTCTAATACTTTAATTTGTTGTAACAAAGCTGTATATTTGGTCTCTGCAAACTTCCTTTTTAGAGGAATATGAAATAGTAAAAGCACGAAAAGTGGCCTTAAACGCATTCCAATTATTGGAAATGGAGGTATCCAAAGGATTATTGAGGGAGAAAAATTCCTTGATAAAAGCAGTAGCCTCAGTTATAAAGGCAGTATCTGTTAAAAGCGAGTTATTAAATTTCCAACGAACAAATTTAGGAGAGTTCAGGGAAAAATCAAAACAGGCAGTGACAGGGGCATGGTCGGAAATAAAAATTGATCCAATCTCCGAGGATTGAATAGATGGGAGTAAGGGTTTACTAATCAAAATATAATCAATTCTGGACCGGGTGTGATGTACATTGGAATAGAAAGTAAATTCCGAGGAATCAGAATTACAGGTCCTCCAAACATCATAAAATGGGCGGGAAGTAACAGCAGCTTGAAATGACTTATGGGACTTATCCGGGTTGAATTTGCACTTAGATTGCCTACCTGAGAAAGGATCAATCCATTGGTTAAAGTCACTAGAAACAATAATATTCGGGTTGTCGATGGAGGAAAGCAAAATTTTGATATCATTCCAGAATTCCGGGTCAGATTTGACAGGGCCATAAATATTCAGTAAAATTAATTGCATATTCTGTATAACGACCTCAGCCAACACCCAGCGACCATTGGTATCACACTGCGTGGATAAAATTTGAGCATGCAATGATTTATGGAATAATATAGCCACTCCCCCCCTCCTATTGCATGCAGGAGAAGATACAACCTGACCCACCCATTGTCTTTTCAATTTGAGCGACTCTGCTTCATTACAATGCGTTTCCTGAATAAAAGAAATCTGAGTATTTAATTTGGACAAATGAGAAAGAACCTTTTGCCTTTTGACGGGGTGTCCAAGACCACGAACATTCCACGTAACAACCTTACACATATTGGAGGGATGGGAGGGTAACACGTGAATGGAGATGAAACACTGCAGGGAAACAACTGTAAGGAGAAAAACACCACAAGAAAAATTAATAAAAGAGAAAATAGACTATACAACCATAAACACCAATTAGAGACACATGAAACAAGAACAACTTCATCATGAAAAAGGAAGAAACCTTAAAAAGTAAAAAGGAAGTAGTGGAAAAAAAAAGACATGGGAGGAAAATGAATAGGAAAGAAGAAAGAGAAAATAGAAGATAGATCAAGGAAAGAAAACCAGATCTACGAGGAAAAGACAATAGGCGAGGCATGGGGCACAACAGCACCGAAGACAGACGGAACAACAGAGAGAAGAACATAATGAAAAAAATATGAACAGCCATAATAAAAAATAAAATAAAAAATTAAGTAGCGGAAAGAGAAGGCAGGAACCTTAGATAGACGGAGATGAACCAACAACAGGATTCAATGAAAGACTCTGAAGAAAAGACTTCAATTTAGTAGGATCATCAAAAGAACGTGTCGAGCCCTCATGAGTGATTTTGCACAAGCAGGGGTGAAGAATGCCATAACGAATATTCAGCTGTCTCATCTGTGGACGTAGAGCCAGAAATTCCTTCCTTCTTGCATTGGTGGCGTTTGATAGATCCTGTGATAGAAAAACTGTGTGACCAGACCATATAAGGCGACGTTTCAACTTAGCTGCTGAGAGGACACGCATGAGATCTGTGAACTCAAGAAATAACATTATAATGCCTCTGGGTCTCGAAGCATGCGATTGAAAACGTCCAAGGCGGTGCGCACGTTGAATATTTAATGGGGGTTCTGAGGGAATGTCCAAGAGTTCAGACAAAAATCTCTTAAGGAAAAGAAGATTTTCTGGTAGGCCATACAGGCGTAGGTTGTTACGCCTGTTACGATTTTCGAGATCCTCAGTATGAAGTTTAAGACGGTGAATTTCTTGCTCCAAAACAGGGATCTTGGTTGATACATCATGTAGATCACTAATGCGTTGTTCCATGTCGAGCACCTTCGCCTCCATATTTATCCACCTATCTTCAATTTGCTGGAGTTTCTCATTGGTAGTGGTCATAAAGGACTTCAAACCTCTCACCTCATCCAAAATGGTATCCAGCACAGGGTTATGAGAAGATAAAATAGGAGACGGGAGATCATTTTTAGATCTCTTGGGCTTGGCACCTGAGGACGAGGCTCTGATGGAAACTGGAATTTCACTAGCCATCCTGCAAGGGTGCGAAGAACGATGAAAAACCCTGAATAAAGAACTCACTTGTCCCCAAAATTTGACAGTCACATATCACCAGGGAGTGAGAAATCAGAGAGAGACGCCTGTTAGGACCAGTAGAAAAATATCAAAGAGTCACACTTCTGAATGAAAAGACGCCGGTTTATCCTAAGAGAGGATTACATTTGCAAGCATGGAAGAGACACTAACATGCTGTTTTATAAAGCAGGCTCAAAGTCCACACAACTTGATCCATCAGGGGAAAGGGAGAAGACATTAACTGGCAGGCATTACGTAGAATAGTAGGTATCAGGTATAATTAGTAGAAAGCGCCTCTACCAAGCACTAGCATTATAAAATGCCACAGGACGCTGCAATAAATGCCAAATGGACCTTGTTTCTCCCTGGGCGGAAACAGAAGAGGGTTAACTGCAGAAATGCCTGTTTTACCTCAGATGAAATTCGTTGAGGCGAGCAGCAGCACAAAATGGCGGCCGCTCGTGTTCCACGAGGAAAATCACCGCCACAGCCGCAGGGACACACAGGGAGACAGATCAAAGTCGGAACAGCTCCATCCGCCACATCGACACTGCCGCTGCCCAAATCTTCTCGTCGTTCCTGCCTCAGATGTATTTCGTTGAGGCGAGCGGCATCACAAAATGGCGGCCACTCGCGTTTGAGGAGGAAAATCACTGCCGCAGCCGAAGGGACACACAGGGAGACAAATCAAAGTCGGAACGGCTCCATCCGCCGCTCCGACACTTCCGCTGCCCAAATCTTCCTCGCCGTTCCTGCCGACTCACAGAAACAAAGGCATTAATTAATTAAAAAATGCTCCGCGTCCGCGGAGCTCACGTCAGTGCCACCATCTTGCCTCGGCGCGTGACCACGCCCCCCCTGGATCATGTTTCTATGCAACAAATGACGACGAGTTACTGAGGTATCCTGCCATCCCTGCAGCACAGAAGCAGACTAGCTCACAAACCCACAGATATTGGAGTTGTTTTATTGCTTTGCGATCCTGAATTTCTGCAACAATTTTATTTGAGGACCGTTGCATATGGTGAAGTTTGTGATTCTGCTGTTCTTTGCAAAACCGAGTGATTTAAGGAGACTTTGTGTCAAGAAAACGGTGTTTACTTTTACAAATGACAAACCACTTACCGTTCTTCGCCCTTCCATGGAACCTTCGGCTGCATTCTAAACTTCATAAAAGCAGATAGACGTGCAGTACTGTCTGTAATCACGCATTCTGATGTCACTGGGTAACACAGCCGTGTAATGTGATCGTGTCATTACATTATGTGGCGGCCATATTGCAAAAACAAAGTACTCTGGAGAGGATGTGTTGGCGCTTGGAAGTGCGTACTCCAAACAACGAGGAAGTGTTGGCAACCAAACAAGGTGATCGGGAAAGGAAGCATTGGCGCTCATAAAGTGCATATCGCCTTCTGCTGTGGTGGTTCATTACACAAATTCCTTGCCCACAAATGTATAGTGCAAAAACAACAATTGATGGACACAATGCAGAACAATATCATATATTCACCCCAGTACAGAGATCTGGGCCTAAATCCATCGTTTTTTTGCTCAGCATGCCATTTCAGTTTGAACCCAGCCATATGCAAATCAGTCTTGACCCTGTGCCCAATGGGAACAGTCCAGCCTGAACTGCCAGGCCAGGTCCTCCCTGGACTGGAGACAAGCATCCTAGGACCGGTTTCGGGGTTTCACCCCTCATCAGTTAGGATAGCTTGACTCCAGTGGCATGGAGAGCACGGGAACCACGTCTGGGCATACCCGTCCCACTCAGGGTGACAAATGCAAAAACAAAAATTGATGGACAGAATGCAGAACAATGTCATACATTCACCCCAGTACAGAGATCTGGGCCTAAATCCATCGTTTTTTTGCTCACCATGCCATTCCAGTTTGAACCCAGCCATATGCAAATCAGTCTTGACCCTGTGCCCAATGGGAACAGTCCAGCCCAAACTGCCAAGGCAGGTCCTCCCTGGACTGGAAACAAGCATCCTAGGACTGGTTTCGGGGTTTTACCCCTCATCAGCCAGGATAGCTTGATTCAGGTAACAGGTAGCATCCACTGGAATAGACAAAAAGGAGGAGTACCTCAAGAGTCGTTTTAAAAGCATTTTCTCAGAAAAATTAGGGAAGTTAGAGAATTTTTCACACAAAATTAAGTTGAAAAGTAATGCCATTCCAGCCAGGCAAAAATTGAGAGGGGTACTGATTAACGTGCAAGAGGAGCTGAGGGATATGCTGAATGAATTGGTTAAGGAGGGTATTATTGAAGAAATTGAATCCGCTGAGTGGGTCTCTCCCATTGTTTTGGCCCACAAGCCTGACCAAAGTTTCATTTGTGTGTGGAGTGGAGGGCGTTGAATGCTAACATATTAATTGATTGTATTGTCATCCCCTACCCAACATTAATGAGGTAGTGTCAATGTTGGAGGGAGCAAAAGTATTTTCCACTCTTGATCCTAGGTCAGCCTACCATCAAATCGTGTTGGCTGAAGAGTCCAAACACCTGACTGCTTCTATTGTGCCACATGGATTATATCAATTTACAAGCCTGCCGTTTGGGTTGCCCTCTGCGGCTTCGGTATTCCAAAGAGCCATGATCCATATTTTCAGAGACAGTGACAAATATGTTAAATGGTTCCAGGATGATATTCAGATTTTTTTTTTAAGGACAAGGAGGAACATTTACAACATATGATTGAAGTGTGTTCCAGGCTAGAGAAACATGGGTTGACACTCAAGAGTCACACGTGTAAGATGTTCAAAAGTTCTGTAGAATATTTGGGACACACCTTGTCAGACAATGGGGTAGTAACAAAAATGTCCAATGTTGATGCCATTGTCAAGACCCCTGCCCCTGATAATAAGGAT
This sequence comes from Calotriton arnoldi, assembly GCA_963921515.1. NCBI lineage: Eukaryota > Metazoa > Chordata > Amphibia > Caudata > Salamandridae > Calotriton > Calotriton arnoldi. The sequence goes on along the minus strand of CAWUFW010014003.1, from coordinate 58,916 downwards.
CAGTTACTTTTATATGCAGGAATGTCTGAGTACTACAGCTAGTTCATAGAGAACTTTGCCACTAAAATGGAACCACTAAGAGAACTGCTAAGGCATGAAGTTATATTTATGTGGATGCACAGGCAAAAAGCTGCTTTTGATAATATTAAGCAAGAAATGGTACAGGCTCCTTCCTTGAGCCCATTTTGCATGGGGAAGGAGTGCGTCATCACTGTGGATCCCAACATGTATGGGGTGGGAGGTGTACTATCACAGAGGTGTGGTAAAGAAGAAAGGAATGTAGCATTTGCCTCCCACACCCTGAGTGAAACTGAACAAAGGTATGGGATTATCGAAAAAGAGTTAGTTGCTTGTTTGTGGGCAATCGAACACTTTAGGAACTCTGTATGGGGTGGAAATTTCATTCTCAGAACAGATCATAAACCATTAGCAAATATATTGTCTCCAGGAGGTGGTTGGAATTCCACAGCACGCATAGCTAGGCTTACCTCCAGATTACAGGAGTACAATTTTCAAACCGAGCATGTGCCGGGTAAAAAGAATGTGACAGCAGACTTTTTATCACCTTTACCTTGCTCACAGGATGAGCGCGTCATGGTGGAGAAGAGTATGAGGATGTAGCTAATAATAATTTCGAAGAAATCTCTGAGGTATTTTGGAAAGAGTGTGAAGTAATTGACCAAGTACGGCAAGCAACACAAAAAATTGTTATTGAGGGACGGCCTAAGAAGAGGAATGTGAAGCCTGAACACTTGTCCATGTATCAAGTGAGTAAAGAATTGATTATAGAGGGAGATTTTTAGTTCAAAGGGGGTAAATGTGTTCCTCCTATGGGTGTACGAGAAACTATTTTGAGGTTGGCTCACAAGAGAAACCCTAGTATGTCTGCCATGAAGTGGCTTGTTCATTGACAGTTCTGGTGGCCAAGCATGGATAGGATGATTGAGAGGACAGTGAGAGAGTGGGAAGTGTGTGTGGGCAGTGAGAAAATGTTGAAAGTTAGTACTCCCCCTCTTAAAAGTTGCACGTGGCCAGAGTTACCTTGGCAAAAGGTAGCTTTTGACATATAAGGTTCCTTCAATTTTATTCCCATGGATGCTAGATTTGCATTAGTCTTGATTGACTACCATTTTAAATGGCCTGAGGTCAAGTTGGTGTCGCAAGCTACCAAAAAGACAGTGGTTGAATTTTTCAAATAAGTGTTTGGCGGGGAAGGATGTCAATCAGTTCTGGTCACTGACAATGGTGTTCAGCTCACAAGTGGAGAGATGGAGTATTTCCTTAGATGGTGTAGCATCAAACATGTGACCACTGCCTTATATGGACCACACAAGAAAGGTCAAGTAGAGAAATTCAACCATGTTTTGAAGGAGTATATAGTAGAGGAGCATCACAAAGGTGGTGATTGGAAGAGCGCTTTGAGGGAAACATTATGGCTTTACCCCATAACTCCCCATACCACCACTGAAGTTAGTCCTTTCAGGAATCCCGGCTCTAGTTTGAGTCCTTGTGGGTTAAGGAGACATGGGGAGGTGCAGAGGAATGCTGCGTAAGAGATATTGCTGAGAGAGACAATAGAAAACAAGAGAAATCCAAGGAGTGGTATGATGCCAAGTGGAAGGTAAAATCTCACAAAATCAAGGTTGGAGACTGGGTGAGAATTCTAAAACCTGGGTTGGTAAATAAAGGATTGTCCAGGTTTGTAAAGGCCTTGAAGGTACAGAAGGTATTTCCTAATTGTGTAGTTACCCAAGATGGTGAGGTATGGAATGTTAAGAAGGTTGCAAAGTGTGTTGGTAAAGAATATAATTCTGAGGGAAGCATCTATGATGATGAAGAAGAAAGGGACAGAGAACTTCTTTTACGGATTGGGAAACAATCAGTCCCATAATGATTTTCTCAATGGTACTACAGAGTCAAGTGGCACTGGGGAAATGTTAGCTGACTCTGTGGCTTCTAGAGTTACAGAGACCAACAGAGTCAGATATTTACCTGGGAAATTTGCTGATTTTGTGAGATGAGAAATGTACAGTATATTTTATGTACATGTTCATAGTTAACTTTTGTTAAAGAGGTTTTATGATTTTATATTTTCTAAGAGGGAAGATAGGTCGCATTGTGAGTCACTTTTAACATGTAATGCATTTATCTATGTAGTTACACATGCTGTGTTGTCTTTTGAGTGCATTGTACATTCCACGAGAATATTGAGCATGGATGTTCTTGAATGCACTCCAGTACTTCAGTTGCTGCCCTGCCCACAGGACGGTATGCTGTGCTGCTCCAAATAAACTTACAAAAAACCTTTCTGGATCGTGTTTCTTTGCAACATTACCATTAGCATGAAATACATACTTTTAACATAGCCCCTGAATCACATCATCTGTGTAATTATAATCATTCACCCCTAGATGGTGCTTGCAGCACAAACACTTTTTTTAGAAATAAAAATACTGCACTTTACAAATAGTCCCTAAAGGACATCACTTTTGTAAATACACACATGTGTAATTGCCATCTTTCACCCCTAGAGGGAGTTTCTCAACATGAACCCTCATCTTGGGCAACTTTATACCGCAAAGGTTTCAACCATAATCTTGCTCCCAAAGGGCACAGCCTTCCCAGCTGTAGAACGAAAGCTCCATCCTGGGGAAGAATTAGAAAGTTTCAAAAACCCTTGAGGGGTTATAATTTTAAAATCCCCCTATCCTAGGGTGGGGACTCTGGCACTTCTTTTGGGGGGAGGATGTGTTGCTCCAGCAGCTCCCCCCGCACTTTAGCATTCTGTTGGTGGTGACCCCGTTCTCCTGGGGCCATCACAAATCCAAAATAAGGTATTTCCCTTGAAAGCATGAACAAGCCCGCAGGGCACTATGGGGCGCTCCTCCATGCTTTGCCGTGAATCTTTGAACAGCACCGAAGAGAGCCGCGTCAGTTTCCTGTGTTTGCTTTTTTCCTTTAGCGTGGCCTCGCACTTCTTTTTCTTTGCAGTGGCCGGTCCCACCCAGGCACCCTGCATTCATCTGGGAAGTTGGAGAGCAGTTCGGGGATCCAACCCCTGGCTGCTCTCACTGGCTCCCCGCATGACCAGCACACTTGTGTGCTTCCGTGGGAGCCGGTACTTCACTTTAGCCTGCGGGTAGATGCATGTGTTGCTGCCGGCCTTCCTGGGCCTAGGGATGGGCCCCTTCCTCCACCCACGGAGGGATGCGACAGCAACCCCTTGCAGCCATGGTATTCTCGTGGTCCAGGGATGGGGTCCTGGGTCCTTTCCTTGGATCCACAGGAGTTCGAAGGAACTCCATCCCAGCAGTCTACTCAAGGGAGACCAGGGATGGGGTTGTGGGTTCCGCTGTTTGTGCGGTGTCTGCAATGGCACCAGTTTCTTATTCAGGGTCCAGGGGTGGGGTCCTGGGCCCCCTTTGTCTTCAGTGGGGGAGTGTGACAGCACCTGCGCGCCTCTCCTCACTACGGGGCCCAGGGATGGGATCCTGAGCCAATTCTCAACATCGCAGGTGAGAGCGACGGTGCTTCCCCGGTAGCTTCTCCCTCTTGGAGGCAGCCCCATTGGCGCTGGCCCACCTCAGGGGCCTTGCTGGAGATGGCAGCGGAGCCTCACACGCTTCGTCACTGGGAAAAATGAGTCTAAGGTCACTGAACTTTAAACGCCCATAACTCAGACCCTGTTTGGCCAATTTTCATAACCTTGGTATCTGTTGGCTCCCGGTGGTGAGCCCTTGACACCTGGAGCTTTTTTTCAGGCCTCCTGGGCTCAAAGATACCAAACTTTGAGGGGACCAAGTTTCACTGGCCCCTGTGCCAGCCTTTCACTTTGTAGTCTCTATGGGCAGTACTCTCTCCTTGTGCAGAAGCCCAGTCTTTCCCCTAACTAGTCCTCAGAGGGTGTAAGGTGTTTGTTCCACTGGTCCTGGGGTCAATCAGAAGCACACTCCTTGATCCAGTGGGCAGTCAAGAGGTTCTTCCTTCTGATTGTCCATGGCACCAGCCTCCAGTCACAGTGTTCAGCAGAAAGGCACAACCAACAACAGAGCTCTCTCCCTTGTTCAAGACCATTGAAGTGTGCCCCTGGCCTATTCTGATGCACCACAATATTTCTCCGCCCCTGTCCCAACCTTCCTGCACAGTCTTCTGGGATAGCTCAAAGTGGCGTCCCCGAGGAGTCATTTGCCACATGTTCTCTGGGGGTCTCAGGTCCACCCCTCGCTGACATCACTGCCAGGGACTTCCCCCAACAAATCTTCAAAGGTGTCCCACCTCTGGTTTGGCTCCAGAGGTCTGTACTCCTTCCTTTATTGAGTGATCTGGGGCAGACCCTCTTCCCGGCACGGGATGACAGCTGGCTGATTGATGCAGAGCAGTTCACCCAATTCCATCATCATTCAGAGCTGACTTCAGCATAGTTAATTGCTTCCTTTGATAGGTGAAGCCTTTGTTGCTGCAGCTGGAGAAAAAAGGCAATTAACTTAGCCCTGCAGGGTCACAAAAGGCCTGGACTCTGATCCTGAGCTGAGTCAGAGAAATATGACATTCATGGATGACCCATAAGCTGTACTTTGCAGAATTGCTCTTTTCACACAGGTGACAGTGTACATAGGTGTGACTATCTTAAGACTAAAGGGAACTGGAGCTGCGCCCTCATGCAGCTTTTTCCATAGGAGTACAATAGAACGGCACTACAGTAAAAACAGTAAAGTACACTGACTTTCCCTACATGTGTACCCCCACATTATAAGGCCTATTTCAGGTCTCTAACCAACTATGCATAGTCCCTTTTATGCCAGGCTACCTGTGCACACACACAGTCCTCTCACATGTGCACACATGTAGCCAATTTTACCATGAGTTTACCGTGGGTGAGTCACAGGTTATGACTCTCTCCCCCAGTAAAAGGTCAAAAAACAGGTGATCTAAAAGTGAAAAATCTGGGCGTTTAAGATGGTCAGAACCACATTCTCACAACATGTGTTTCTGCCCAATTGAAAAAGCTACATCCACCGCTAGAATGCTATCACACACCAAATGAACCAACAGATCTGAGGTTCACTAACAGAATATCGACCACAAAAATATAGATGTAAAAAATATTGAGGTCAAAATATAGAATGCAAAAATATCGTCTCCCTATACTTAAACAGGTAAGTACAAAAATATTGAAAAAAATATATAGTTTACAATAATATAATTGTATTAAATATTGAATTTAAAATATACTTAATTTAAATATTCAAATAAACCTAAATTAAATACTAACTTTAATTTATAAAAAATATATAATTAAATGTATATTTAAACAATTACAACACATAAACTTCTTTTTAAAAAATGTAAACACACATGTATATATATATATATATATATATAATTATACATATATAAAAATATAAACAAATATTTTAATTAACAATATAATTTAAAAAATCTTAAATAGCATAATATTATCAAAAATATATGTAAGCATATTTAAATATACTAAATACATAAAATATTAAAAAATGGAATCAATTTAATTTAAAATCAAAATTAAACAACACACATATTTTACAATTCAATTAAATCTAAGGGGTCTATTATGATGGCGGTCGGATGCCCACCGCCGGGCCAGCGGTGGTGCCCGCCGGACCGGCGGTGGACATCCACCCACGATCGCAAATAAGATAACCGCCTGTCAAATTAGGATGGCGGTGGTGACCGCGGCGGTGGGAAATTTCAACCGCCGCTTTTCTGCCGGTTGCCATCCGCACTCCTGCCTGGCGGAAGGAGCAGGACCGGGATAATGGTTGCGGTGCAGGGCAGTCTCCGCCGGCAGGATTATGATGCCGGAAGTAGCCAGCCTTTCCTCGGCGGTCAGACCGCCATGGAAAGGCTTGCGGAGATTGTCTTCCGGGGACCCATTGCGGGCCCCCAATGCTTTGGGGGGGTGTGAGTGCACTGTGGGGTACTCATGGTCCCCCCTACATTTCCCTGTACCAGGTGGCAGGCACTGTGCAGTGCCTGCCACACAGTGCAAGGAAATGCAGGACATGCTCCTTTGGACATCGCGGCGGTGTTACGGGCAGCACCAACCGCCGCAATGTTAAGGCCCGCGATCCGACCGCCGCGATCCGAGCGCGGGTCATCGTAATTCCACCGGCTGTGATGTCGCGGTCCATGCGGGCGGTCTTTTCGCGCTACCATGGCGGTCGGGGAGGTTTTCCGACCGCCATCGTAATAGGCCCCTAAGTTGCAAACAAAAAATATTGCAAATTATAATATTATTATTATAATAAATCAAAAACAGAATTATATAAATTGCAACATAAAATCAATTATTACAAATTAAAATAAATATATCGACACTTCCCACCACTTTAAAAAGAAAACATGTTTCTACTAAATAAATATAAACATAATTACTCCCACCTAAAACAACACAACAGTAACAAAATATTTTACACCACACAAAAATAAGATTTACTATTATAACTACAATAAATATAAAATTACATAAAATATAACTTAACAAAATACTGCAATTTACTATTCCCACCACACTTAACACAGCAATAAAAAATGTATTTAATAAAAAAAAAGCAATTCCCACTCCAGTCAGTGCAACAGTCGGAAAAGCGCTGGATTGCGAAGGGGTAAAATTTACTATTCCCACTCCAGTAAATGCAACAGTAGGGAAAGTGTTGGATAGCGGAGGGGCAAAATTTACTATTCCCACTCCAGTGAGTGCAACAGTAGGGAAAGTGTTGGATAGCGGAGGGGTAAAAATTACTATTCCCACTCAAGTCAGTACAACAGTAGGGAAAGTGTTGGATTGCGGAGGGGTAACATTTACTATTCCCACTCCAGTCAGTGCAACAGTAGGGAAAACGCAGGATTGTAAAGGGGTAAAATGTACTATTCCCACTCCAGTCAGTGCTACAGTAGGGAAAGTGCTGGAACGCGAAGGGGTAAAATGTACTATTCCCACTCCAGTCAGTACAACAGTAGGGAAAGTGTTGGATAACGGAGGGGTAAAACTTACTATTCCCACCCCAGTTAGTTCAACATTAATAACAAACAAAATATCTTCAACAAAAAAAAATATTTTAAAAACTAAGGGGCCCATTAGGATGTCGGGCGGAAGCACTACCGCCGTGCTGGCGGATGCAAAAACCACCAGTCACCGCCTGCACGCAGCAGTCCACACGCCCGCCCGATTACGATGCGAAAAGTCAGCCAAACACCGCCGGCAAGCCAGCGACACCATCCGCCATCAAAGTGCGCCCGTACACGTAGCGGCGCAGCACAATTGACACACACCGTCCGACGAAACACGTACCGCCCGGCGTACAAATTACGATGCCGCACACAAACTGAACCCACGGCTAAGAGACACCGTACGTCAAACCGAAGCGGTAACAAGAACGCCGAGCACGGACACCGAAGAAGCGGCACCCCGAGCATGAATCCAGCACTGCAGGCCCTCCCTATGCTCTATCTAATGCACCACCAAGGACGCAACGTACCGCGAAGACGCAGGTAGGCACACATACAACAAGTGCACGCAAACAGCGCACACAGTGCAAGGGCGGAAAAAGCGGACAACCCCCACCCCCGCGTGTACACGACACATCTACCATAGCACCCACATATGACACACAGGCCAAATTGTAACATCTCGTAACACATGTGTACACACCACCTGGGACTAGGAACCAACCACCCCGTCACGGCCCCAAAGCGGCGATGACGCTGCCACACATGCGCACAACGCAGAGGCCAACCGCAGCGCCATGCATGCGTCGCACACAGACACAGGGACACAACCAAGCAGCACACACACCAGCCCCACCCCGAACGCACATGACACGTGACAGGCCTGCCACAGACATGTCCCCAACGCCCAATTCACGGACAACACCCAACGTCACACAACCGACGCACACATGTCAGTGAAGTCACGCAACAGCAGGACACACCCCAGTGCATCAAACATGGCGAAGCACACTGCGGCGGCAACACCAACTAGGAGAAGCAGGGCCCCTTCGGGAAGAGGAACGCCAGTACCACACTGAAACACCCATACCACCCTGCACATATGAACAAGACATACAAAACGGAACACCAAAGAGCCCGGGGACCGACAACAGGTGGCCCAAGAATAACACTCACACACAAGGCCCAACGCAGAGCGGAAAGGCAGCCTGCCGCCCACACAAGGGAGAGCAGACAGCACTGAATGACCTTCCATTCCAACTCCGAAACCACAGCCCTACGAAAGAAGCCGGTGAATACAGCCATTGTCCAATAAAAGACCAACACAGGCATGCAGAGGAGACCGACCACAGGGCAGATAGCGCATATCACAGAAGAACACAACGGACGGGAAAGAATAAAGCAAACACTCCCCCATGTCGGCCCCATGCAAGTTAATTGGAAGGAGTCACACATCACTGACCTTGAACTGTCTGAGAAGCATGTGGGATGAGGGCCCGTGTCCTCCGCACAAGCCAACAGAACACAAGTCCTGTCTCCCTACGACTACACAGAGCTCACAGCAACCTCGGAGCGTGCACATTGCAGACTGCACACACAGCCGGAGCACGCCACCACAACGCACCGCTGCAAAATGGCAACCGCAACACACCTACCCAACTACGCCGGACAGGTCAAGCTGTACAAAACCAACCTGATACATATATTGGGATGCGAACTCCTGTCCCTGCTGAACGTCAGTTACCGACTGACTTACCGCATCACATTGTTCAGCTGCGTCATACCCGTCTTCTACTGTCGGAGGTGTCCCTACCAGCATCCCGTGGAGATGTGTCTCTCCAACCCGGCATGTCTAAAGGCGGACCTGCTAGCACTATTCCTCCCTCTGGACGCACACGACAGGGCCTGCTCTGCCTATGGGGGCATGGCGTATGTGGCCAACATCGCACCCGCACTGAAATGGGACCACTGTGCCTCCACACGACGGATCATCGAGCACAGCTACATCGAATGTCACCCAGCATGCCCCATCATGGTCCTCCAAGGGACAACTTACGAACAACACCTTGACAGCCACCATCCGCTACATTGGCTGGCAAACATAAACACCACCAATGACATGGAAGCCCTGCTGGACGGCATCGCATACCTGACAACCTGTAAATTCATCGGACCCCAACGCAGGTTCCCCGATTGACCTATGATGTCCAACCCCGCACCCATGCTTAGCTTCCGCACGGACTGGCCAGTCACCACCACAACAGCCATACCAAACGACCGGCAACAATTACCACACCATCAACGACATCGCCATGACATCGGATATGACCGGGACATGCACACTGTTCCCCATTACATCCAGGAACACCGCATGCATCGTGGGAGGCAGTGGCATGGGGTCTGTGTATCGCACCCACATGGACGGAACTGCACGAACAACCAGGACACGACATGGATCCAGCGCCCATGGACACACACACCGCTCAGTGGACATGAATAGGTCGCCTGGAGTCTGTGGGTGCTGCACCCCTCCCACCCCCGCCCGGGAATCCCATACCAGGACCTTTGCACGGACGACAAGTGCAAACAACAACAACACGACCCCAGTGACTGTGACATGTCCAGTAACCACCACATTGCAACAACAAGTGGCACGCTGCTGCATGCACGCAAGCACATGCCCTGATGTCATCTCACATGCACGCGTGCATGAGGAACAACCGCAGCAAACCTGTCACATGGAACTGAGATGGACTGTGCCCATGATGCCAAGCGGTCTGGTAGGCTACTTGTATACCGTCTGTGTCAAAGTCCGCAGCTCCGCAGCTATACGTAAATGTACATTAGCACAGCCTTGGCCAAGCAGATGTAACTCTGAAGCCCACATCCCACATGCAACAGCTAATCACATGTACCCCTACACCCTTAGCTATGTGTAATCATGCTCAGTATATCCTCCACATGCATACCGCTGCCAGTAGTGTCCACTATACTGCATCACAGAGGACAGAAGACTCAATATAATGTTTGAAACCAAAACTGTCTCCGCTGACTCATTTCACAAGTACGAATGAGAGAGGATGAGAGTATGTGAAGTACACGGCAGTCGTGACATGACCATGTAGTCCACTGGTATTGGATGTCAACGCAAATGAGTAGCACTACTGTGGAAGACACACATGTGTCGTGTGAAGTCGTATGGACGCAGTGCTCAGGTGGGTGGGTGCGACGGGTAGATGCGCACATGCCAAGTTGGAGCACGCCGTGTTGGGAGCGGTCATGAACAGTACACCACCGCTTCCCTGGGCATTGTGAGAGGACACCTGTCGGGGGAAGTGAACACGTGTGTGCACAGCAGCCGGGCACACGAACAATGCGGAACCAGGCGCACACGTCAGCCCACCCTCCGTGGACTAGCTGGATCCTGTTGTGCGCCCGCCATGCCCCTTGACAAGGCACACACAGCCCCAGTCGACCAGGTGTAACCCCAACATAGTCAATCCGCACAGGCGATACAGGGCACGGGATGGCAGTGGAGCATGGTGTGTGAGAGGTCTCCTCGCGCTCCTCCTGGTCATATCACGCAGGCAATAGAACCTCAACGTGGAAGTGTAGGGGGGGCGCACCTCAGCACGAGCAGCACTGACGTCACGGGAGGTGGCTCGCACCATCCCATCCATTGCCCATTATACCAACCACGCCACATGCCATTGCGACTAAGTGCAAGCGCATGCGCCACCACCCCGAGCCCTCCCCAGAGAGGCCAAAGAGAGAATGTGTGGGCCATCAGTCACAGACGGACGCGGCCTGGCCGCAAGGGCAGCCACTGCCACTGGGTGTCGCAGGTGGCGGATCCGGAAGGCGAAGACTGTGATGCATAGTCCATGCAGGCCGGGTCTCCATTTGGGGCACCACGCAGGTGGACGGCGTCCCGCCACACATCATACCCTGAGACAGCCCACTCGTGCAACTGGACCCACACATACACTCCTTGCCCTCTCTGGTGCGAGCTTGGGGCTGCCTGTGCAAGCGCTAGCCTCGCAGGTGCACATGCATATTGGGGGAGCGAGGGGAGGACATGAGGGCTGGGGCGAAGATGACTGTATCACTGTCAGTGAGTACAAGGGATGACCCAGATGTGGAAAGGAAGAGACGTGTCCCGTGTGTACTGCAACTAGTCGCCAATCCAACTACCCGCCCATGTCCGGAATGTAAGCCCGCACCTAGGCCCGCCCATCCGCCACATCGAATATACCACCAGCACAACAACCTTCCCATTCGAAACACTGACTGGGGGTGGCGACCAGTGAACAAACATGTGTAGCCTACCCACGCGTACATGTGGGCCCTCCATGATCCATGTCACCTGCGGCAAAGTCATGACATGCGCAATGAGGGAAGTGAGGTGAGCTGTCCGCCCCACGCACAGAAGGTGCATCAGCTCCACAGACCCAGCAGCGAGTCCAGCAGGGGTCACATGTGCAGGGGCAGCTGTGCCTGGTGTGAAGGCACATGCACATGGACAGCACATCGACCAATGTGTAGTCTGCCCACATCTACAGTCCATCATCATGCGGACATAGGAATTGTACACAGGGCAACACATCTTAGTGGGTGCACCCACCGTGACCAACAATGCGCAATCATCGACGTACCCGCCCTGTGCATGGCCCCCCACCCAACGGAGGCACATCCAGTGCCTCCATCCCACACACACAAGCCTTCCACGGAACATGCTGTGTCCAATGGTCAGTACAGAGTCAGCGCCCATCTGGTGGATCCTGAACAGGAGACACATGCACACACATGATAGCTCCCACTATGTACGTCTGCCACCTGGCACGTGCAATGTAACCTCTCACCTGTGACGTGTGACTGCAAGCACACAGCCGTCTTGGCATGGGGCTGTCAATGTGGACACCTGTCAATGTTTCGGGAGGTGTGATCCGTACAGTGCTGTACATAGGGTGCAGTGCTGACACCTACTACTGTCTCATATCCCCTCGTGCCACAGGTCCCACTTGTTTTGGTCGCTCAGCCTGTGCCCACATCGTCGTCGTCGTGTGCCATACTCATCCAGCCTCGGAAGCAGTGCCATGCTCAGCAGACATTCATGTTGCCGTGGCGTTGCCGCTTGACGAATATGCAGTCAGTCCCCATCAGCACGCCCGCAAGTCATTGGGGCCTAGATCCCCATGTGCATGACCATGGCAGTGGTTTGCATCACTAGCCATTGCCATTGGTGGGAGACCTGTGTAAGTGTATTGTGGCCGTGCCGTCCCTGCCTGACAGCTGGGCTGTGACTCATGTGCTTGCTCAGTCATGTCAGTGATGTGAATGCGAAATTGCTATGTGTTGTGTTGCTCTGACATGTGTCCACTGCCATCTTCCCTAGGCGGAGACCGAACATTGACCGCCCATACCAATTGCTGGTGGACATGGAGGATACTGAGGTCATAAGGAAGTTTCGGCTGGACAGGCCAACCCTGCATCGACTGTGTGCCATGTTGGAACCCCATCTCCGTCCCCGCAGGGTGTATCCGACAGCATTCACCCCCACGGCTAAGGTGATGGCCGCCATGCATTTCTTCGCCACTGGGTCATTCCAGCACACAGTGGGCAGTGGAGGAGGGATGTCCCAGCCCATGTTCAGCAAGGTGCTGAGGGATGTACTGGCAGCTATGATGCTGTACCGAAACAGGTACATCAGATTCCCCAGGGCTCGTGAATTGGCGGCAGTGAAGGGTGCATTCTATGCCCTTGGCAGGATCCCACACGTCGTTGGTGCCATTGATTGCACACATGTTGGCCTTGTTCCACCACAGGCCACTGAGCACCTGTACCGCAACAGGAAGCACACGCACTCCCTGAATGTGCAAGTGGTGTGCCTTGCGGACATGGTGATAACCCACGTGTGTGCAAAGTTCCCAGGCTCGGCCCATGACGCACACGTAATGCGCAACAACATCTTGCCACGACTGATGTCCAATCTGCAACAGGATCGTGGCTGTATTGTCGGTGAGTATGTGGAGTGGTGTAGCGTGCTGGTTGTGCGATGCTGTCCCCTGTCCAGTTGGAATAGCAACGGTTCTCTGTGTCCCTCACACCCAGGTGACTCTGCGTACCCGAATGGGGCATGGCTGCTCAGTCCATTGAGGAATCCTCGCACCCCAGCAGACGATCGCTACAATGAGGCACATGGGAGGACCAGACGTGTGGTCGAGCGTACCTTTGGCCTCCTCAAGTCCAGGTTCAGGTGCCTGGACCGCACCGGGGTGCGCTGGCGTACTCCCCACAGAAGGTGTGCCAGATAGTGGTGGCGTGCTGCATGCTGCACAATCTGGCCATTCGGAAGCAGATCCCCCTCATTGTGGATGACGGAGATCAACCAGGGCCCCAGCCCGCAGACCAGGACAGCTCGAGTGAGGAGGACAGCGGAGAGGAGGAAGCTGGGAATGTGCGCCAGCAGCTCATCGCCCGCTACTTCACTTAACGGTGAGTGTCCATGTACGACGGCTGATGTGTCTGTATTTGTGCAGGTGTGTGTGTGCTGTGTCAGGGTGGCCTTTTGTTCACTGCGTGCTGTGTGTCAACGCTCCATGCCCAGGTTAGTATGCCACTGATGGTGGCTGTGGCATTGTGCCCTATTGCTCTGTGCGATGTGTGTACATTGCTTGTAGTTGTTGACATGTACTGTGTGATGGGTGTGTGACACACTCATTGAATGTGCTCCTGTTCTGTCTCCCACCCCTAGGTCCCTACAGGCCCTCCGGTTCCATTGCCATGCCACGCATCAGGTGCCGTTCCGCTCAAGGTGGCCGTTGTATTCCGTACAATTAAAACACAGGGCACAGACAGCAGTTAGTGGAAGAGGTGCATTTATTTGAAACTGTGACATGTGATTGTGTGTAAGGTGATGACAAAAGTGGTGCGTGCAGTGACAATGAGCTGTCGGTCATGGCTGCGTGATGCTCAGGGTGTACCCACTGGTTCTATGTCCATAGTCCAACACACACATGCCATCCAGATGGCTGTGTGGAGTGGGATCGTAGTCCAAGTCAATGCAGTGGGTGGTCAAGGAAGGCTGGCTGGCTGCCTCACTTGCGTCTGGAGCGTGCGAAGTCCTCCCGGGAGATCTGTTTCCACTTCGGACGGCCCCTTCCACGTTTGCGAGGGGGTGCCTGCTTGCGACCTGCTGGTGGTTGAGGTGTGCTCACTGGCTGTGGACGCAGGGGAACTGGACACTGCTGCTCGACCCTGCGCCCCGGCAGGTGGTGGCGGAGGGGAGCTGCTGTCCCTGGCTGTGACCTCACCGCCACCACCAGCTGGCCCATGAGGTGCACGATTTGGCCCATACGGACGTCCATGGACCTCAGCACCCCCAGCACCTCACGCGTGTCTGTAGCTGACCTGGCCCATTGTCCTTGGGCCTCTTCATAGGCCCCAAGGACTCTGGCCATTTGAGGCAGGGCATGGCTCCCAGGGGAGGCTGGCGTTTCCCTGACCCTGCTCCTCCTACCAGTCCTGCTGCCACCGGCCTGCCCACTAGCCACATTGCTCACCACGGTCCTCACCCTGGCTCCCAGGGTGGATCCAGTCGTCCGGGCCACCACCTGCGCTGGGGCTGGGGCCAGCGAAGACGTGGTGGCGGTTGCGGCAGTGGTAGTGGCCGCAATGACCGTGGGTGTGGCCGCAATGACCGTGGGTGTGGCCGCAATGACCGTGGGTGTGGCCGCAATGACCGTGGGTGTGGCCGCAACGACAGTGGCAGCAGGGGGCTGGGAATGTTCAGCAGCCCTGGATGATGGGTTGGTGGGTAGGAGGGGTCCTGGGGAGCGGCTGGGCCCTGCCACACTAGATGGGCCTGCTTGGTGGTCCGTGTCCGAAGAGGACAGATCCTCCACATCCGTGTGTCCTCGTTGGGGGCTTGTAGGCTGGCTGTGCTGGCTGCTGTCTCCATCCCCAGCATCCAGCAGTTCGTCACCTGTGGAGAGAATGAGATTTGTTATTGTGTTGCACCTGGCGAAGTCTGTATTGGTTGTCTGACATTCTCCGTTCGTGCACTCTCATGCACGTGTGTCCCGGAGGCGGGTGTGTGGCTGTACAATCTGTTGTTGTGTGTGCTTGGCAATGGGACTGTGTGCTGTGCACATGTGGCATGGGACGGATTGGCTATGCCGATGGGTGTGTTGCTGTGCTCCTACTTATTGTGACTCTGGTGTATGCGGGCTCCAGGCCCATCCTGGGTCTGGTTTGTACTTTGCTTTTGGGGTGCATATGGAACGCTTAGGAACGCATTTGGCAACATGGGGGTCATGCCCCAGGAACGCATTTGGGATGGAATATGCTTTTGGGGTGCAAATGGAACGCTTAGGAACGCATATGGCAACATGGGGGTCATGCCCCAGAAACGCATTTGGGATGGAATATGCTTTTGGGCTACATGCTGTGAGCCATGGGTGCCGAACGTGACATGTGTTGTGGCAGCATGACAGTGCATGGTCTGAGGTGTGTGCATGCCTGACATACCCTGCATATTTGCTGTCTGTTGTGATTACTGGACATGGCATTGGACGCATCGTTATGAGTGTGTGATGGTTGTGTGCCACCCGACGTATTGCAGTTGTCCCATCTCCTTGGTGTGCGTGCTGCCCTGTGCCATGTGCATCACTGCAGTGCTCGGGGGGTGTGGCCCATGTTGTGTGTTGTTGCTCACAGTGTGGCGTGCGCTTCATTGACTTCTGGCACATGGTTGGTCATGGGCATGTATCTTAGCGTGACTGCTGTATGTGTGGCAGCTGTTCGGATGACATGCCTTTCATGAGACTGGGGCTGACGGATGGGATGGATGGTATGTTGTATGTGCATGGTGTGTCTGTGTGTTTGATGGGTTCAGTGGTGTTCGTGTGCATTTATGTTGTTCCGCTCTGTTGCGTCTAGTGTTGTTTGTCTTACATAGGCGTAGTTGTGGGGTGTGTAGTTGACAGGCAGTAGGGGCTACATGGACAGGACTTCAATGGTGTTTCGGTTGTGTGTGATGGGTTGCACAGTGGCTGCCGTGTGGTACTATATTCAGTGTGGCTTGTGCATGCAGACGTGGCTCCTTGGGTGTTGCTGCGTCTGTGATGGGTCATGTGGGGTGTGAGTCTGTGGTTCATGTCCGTGTGCACATTGTTCACTTGTTCGTGACGGTGGGCGGTGCTGCGTGTTCGTGTGCTACGTGACATGTCCCATGTGTTGGTCGTGTTACGGTCCTCATGCCTCCAGTAATCCAGCCCTGTCCAGTTTCCCACCTGCAGGTTGTTCGTGCGTGCACTGTACTGGATGCCACATGGTTCTAAGCGGGGGTGCTCCATGTTGCAGGTCTGTGGGGGTGGGGGCGGTGTTGTGGGTCGTGGTGATGGCTGGATACCCACTGACACCGATTGTTGTGGACCGTGATGTCTACCTTTCGGCTGTCGGTGTGCACTGCGGTGGCTGACACGTGGGTGTGGGGTGTGGGGGATGCTCCTCCTTGCTGTGCTGTGGGACTAGGGGCCTGGTGTGTGTTGTACTTGAGCTGTCCACCCTCCCACCCACTGCACTTTGTGTTCCTGCCACTTACCTGTTACTTGTCGGTTAGTGCAGCTATGGCGGACACATGGGTGTGGTGGGTGCTCGTTGTGGCGCTTCTGGCATACTTGGGGACCTGTTGGTGGTTACGTGGCTGGCTGAGTGTACACATGCCCCCACGTATCTTACAGTTGTTAGGTTTGGGCTGTGTGTGGTGGTGTCTGTTGCATGTGTGTGTGATGTGTTGTGTATTGTGTGCTGGACATGGGGGTGTTTGTCCCTGGGAGCTGTGGCATGGTGGTAGTGCATGTGAGTACATAGCGGTGTGCTGGTATACATTAGTTTGTACTTACCAGCCTCCACTCCCCCTGCTAATCCGGCGAGGATCTCCGGATGTATAATGACTCGCACCTTCTCCTCCCACGCTTTGAAGGTCTTGAAGAGCGCGGGATTCCCTCCGCCAGTGACGGCAGCCAGCTCTCTGTTCTTGCTCTCCTTCTTCTTGACCAGGCTCTTGACGTCATTCCACCGTTTGTTGATTTCAACTCTGTTCCTGGGCAGGGTCCCGACTGCATTGACCTGTTCTACGATCCGGTTCCACATTCTCTTTCTGGTGGCTAGTGGTGTGTGCTGGACCAGGTTCCCATAGATTTGTGGGTGCACCTTGATGATCTCGTCGACCATGACCGTCAGCTCAATGGGCGTGAACTTGGGCATTCTTTGTGGTGCCATGGTGTTTGTGGTGCTGGTGCGGTGTGTGTTGTGTAATGTGCAGGGGGTTTGTGGTGCCGGTGTTTGGTGGTGGTGGTGGTGGTGGTGGTGATGTGTGCGTTTCTGTGGTGTGCTGCTGTCCTTGCTGTGTCACTGTGTCCTCTCCTCTCCTCTCTAGTTTGCAATGTTGCAAGGGGTTATGGTCTGTGGGAGTGCTGCTTTTGTACTTACCTATGTGGGTGTGTCCTCATGGTCTGTTGTTTTCATGTGTGTTGTGTCTGGTGTTCTGGCCTTTGTATTTTTTGTTTGTCCAGGGGGTGTTTTCGGGATGTGTACTGTGCTTGTGTATTTGTGCGTGCCTTGCTGTGTGGACTTGTTGGCCATGTTGTGTGCGATTGTTTTTGTCAGCGGATGGTTTCTGTGCAGGGACGTGGGCGCCATGGCTTCTGCCGTGTCAATTCTCATCGGCGTTGTTTGCGCTGGCGGGCGGTATATTTGTGGTTTACCCGCGCTCATGGCGGTGCGATCGTAATTTCACGTGCGGTGTGTCGGCCGTGAGGGCGGGCGGTTTTGTGTTGTCGTGCGTGTTTCCGTCCGTGGCGGGCGGTTTGACTCCGACTTGGACGAGGGCGGACGGTATCTTGTGTGGTTTTTCCGCCGATGGCGGTTTGCGGTTTGTGTATTCGTAATGGCGTGGTCGGTGTTCAGACGGTGTGTGCGGGCGGATTTTTGCCGCTTTCATGCCTGGCGGATTTTTTTACGCCGGGTATCGTAATGGGCCTTTAAGTAAATAAAAAAAATATAAACATGTTGAAAAAAATATTATTATGTTAAATACATATCACAAATACCTACAAATGATAATATAAATAAAATACAAAAACAATTTTCATACAAATAAATATTTTTATTTAGAAATTATGTATTTTCAAAAACATTAATTATTACATAAATGTAGTTTAGTTACTTCCCACCCTATAACACCACAAAACTCACAACCTGCACCTAAAAAATTATTTACACTAATAATATAAATATTCATCAACAAATTAATTTTCAATAATTAATTATTCATTATTATTTAAACATAATCAATGTACTTCCCACAATATACCCACATGAAACACACAATACAATTAATTATTAAATTGATGATTATTATTAATTTTAATAAAATCAGTAATTGCTTAAAATGATTTACTTCCCACCCCATGTCCCTACAAAACCCAGAACCCACATCTAAAATGTAAAAAAAAAGATATTTTCACAATTAACATAATTAATTATCAATTAAACAAATATTATTAATTAAAAACCAAATTATAATTCATTAAAATTAATTAACCTTCCACCCTTCCCCCTATAATCCCAACAAACCGCACCTAAAATTGAACTTTAAAAACATTAATTACACAATTAAAATTAATTTTCAATTAAGTAACTAATAGTATTTAACAACTAATTATAAATTAAGTAAAATTAATTTACTCCCCACCCTTTACCCGTACAAACCCAAAACCCACACCCCAAATAAATGTAATTAAACAATGAATATGATTATCAATTAATTAATTATTATCAACCAAATATTAATTAATTAAAAATAAATTACTTCCACCCTTTGCTCCTATTAACCCCACAACCTGCAGCTAATTTGTTTTTACACAATTACCATAATGAATTAATGAATTAATTAACTAATTATTAATTAATAAAAAATAAATTACTTACCACCCTTTACCCCTATTACTCCCACAACCCACACCTAAAATATTACACAATTACCATACTTATCAATTAATTAATATTGATTAACAACTAATTATTAATTAATTAAAAATAAATTACTTCCCACCTTTTACCCCTATAAACCCCATAACCCACACATAAAATTTACCCCCAAAAATTAAAAGCACAATTAACACTATTAAATATCAATTAAATAAATATAATTAAATAAAAAATAATCATTAATTTATTATAATTAAATTACTTCCCACCCTATTCCCCTATAAACCCACAACCCGCTATGGAACTAAAAGACGCACAATTTAATTACATTAAATGTAATTACTACTAGAAATGTAACACCTATATTAAAAAATATAAACAATACTTATACAAAAAAATTACATAGCATACATTTAAAATATATACTAAAATACATAACACTAATTAAAAAATCGATATTTTATACAACTATATTTTGGCAAACAATATTAATGACTTCTATATTTTTTAAATCGATATTACTTACCTTCAAATCGATATTCTTGACAACGATATTCTTGTACTCGATATTTCCATTCCACGATATTTCCAACTCAATATTAATGTAGTTCTAATTTTTTTGCCTCGATATTCTGTCTCATTACCCCACACCACAGCAGCTGAAGAAGTTTTCATTGAAAGCACGGATACAATTGAAAGAATGGAAACTGGGGCTTGGGCAACCATGTTTTCAAAGCTTGATGACTTTTGACACATCCCTCGCATATGACCAGAAAATGTACAAGAATGGATTTGTAAACATTTAAACTATTCTGCTGTCATATTCTATAAGAGATCAACACTAATATGCATTCAAGGTAAAATGATGCTGATGATTCCATCTTATTTGCTCTATGTCATCACTTTGTCACGTTCTAAACAAATTAAAAATACACATTCTTCACGTACGTTCATGACTGTGTGGTACTCATCTTACTGTAAATGTTTAAGATGGGAATAGAAAAATAAGATATGCATTGGAAACACCTGTATGTTAGTTTTATAAATGACTGCATCTGGATGTTTCCATTCATGTAGTCACACATTCATCTGTCAATGTACTAAGTCATTCATCATTCATGCATTCACTCACTCATTTTTTCACTCATGAATCTCTTCACCCAGTCATTACTCATTCTTTCATTGACCTACTTGTCCATCCAATTTAAGATACACACAAACTCATCATTAAATGAAGAAGCACCGTCAGAGATCATCAGGACCTTTTTGTTTGTCAGCTAGTTTCTGAGGGCTGTCTGTAGTGTCAGACTGATACTTTCCAAAATGTGTGAATGTTGTCAGTAATGTGTGGCTACTAGTGTCAGAGGGGTGAGAGGGTGCTTCTAATAAAGTGGAACTGCTAGTCTGATGGTGTAAGACTACTCTCAGAACAGAAAGTCTGCTAGCAGGTCAGAGGTGTAAGAATCTTCTGGTAGTGTGTAATTGGTTGTCTGTGAGGGGTATGAAAGTTCATCCGGTAGTCTATGGCTGCTAGCCTCTGGGAGATGTGGGAGTACCATTGGTATTTAGATTATTTTTCTTTTCTTCTACAGGGCTTTCACCGTTTCCTGCTTATTTTCATTTCGGCCATTGTAGGAAAGTCATCCTGTTTACCCTGATCACCCCCATTCTTTGTTTGATACTGGTGGTTACTGACTCTGGAAGTACCCTGTGCTCTGCTAACTAGGCCCAGGGTTAGTGCTCTGTCCTTAAAAGGTATAGGGTAATTGGAATAATTCTAATTGGCCAAAACAACCTACCTGTATTTACCTAGTATATGTAGGACATGTAGGTTTAGAGACCCCAGTGGACTTAATGCACGTAAGTGTGCACTGCTGTGGTGTCTGTTGTCATTATCAAGCCAGACCTGCCTTGTAGGCAAGTTTTAAACTAAAATTATGTCCAGATTTGACTATGGAATTAAATGTGTTTCCTAAGTCCAAAACTGCATTTCTATTACTTATTAGTCACCCCTAACGTCTGCCCTAGGTGCTTCAAGAGTACAGGGACATTTTAAAGATTTTGGGGGCCCTGGGCCAAACGTATTTTCGGATCCCCTGTTCGGAACAGCTTTGAATTTACAATCCAGTTTCAGCTCTTTCATGCCCTATTTAGCCAGGTCACTCGTCCAAATTCTAAATGTCTTTACATCTAATATTCAGGAACAGTGACATGTGTTTTCAGTGTTGTCACACAGCAGCAACTCACCAGCATTACTGCAAATAATCTCTGTGACTCCCTCTCATTTTTCTTATGTAAGGTCCTGTTTTGATCTAAAAGAAATGTTTTTTATGGATGTTGCATGAAACATAAACACATTTCTCTGTAAAATGTCTGTGATAAATTCTCACGCATAACCCACATTAAAAATAAACGAAAGGAAAACAGTGTTGAAAACAATATGTTTAAGAATTATTTAATAGAAAAAACAATTGGTCCTGTCGGGTAATACAATTGCTTTGATGAATTTATATTATTGTTAACAAAGACAAAATATCTCGATTGACCTTTCAACAAATGTGAGTTAATTATTTCAAATTAGATAAGGAAATGAAGCTTTGCGATAAGAACACACCAGAGAAAGGAGGATTGCAAAAATAAAGTCCTTTTACATATTGTTGTTGCTTTTTTTCAAATTTTCTTATTTTCAAAGAAAGGCTGTCACAGTTACAACTAAATTATGAATAAAAAGATTGTGACAATAGTGAAAATAAGTGACGTTTGGTGATCAGTGAAATAGTGGTGCACTATATACAAGACGTATATGTACTGTCTCCTATTTTTTACATGAGTCCTAGACACACTGACAACTTTATATTGGAGTCAAGGAGGCCGTATTGGACAGGTATGATGGTAACGTCGACGTTTCGACCGTAGTAACAGCGCAAATGTGGTGCGTCAAAAACGTGTCTTCCTCAGGACTGTGAAGGACGAAATGGACAGCCGATGACATTAATGAGAGAGGAGTAAAGGTGTGTTCTCATTATGTATATATCGACCGACAGTATGAGATTAGCAGAAAATAATACAACATTATGGAGGGGACTAATTCCACTCTGGGTCATGAAGTAAGAGGGGACTAATTCCACTTTGGGTCATAATTCTTTAGTGTGAAAGGGAGCCTTACCAGAAAACCTATGGGTAATCAGGAAGTCATGAAAGTGGGTAAGACACTCAGGGGCCGATTCCGATTTCGGCAGGAAGCGCACCTAACACTATTCGTCCGGAAAAAACCAAGCCGAACGCGTGTTTCCCGACCGATTCGAACATTCGTACTAACGAACAAGTACGATGCGCATAACTGCCCAGATCCCGACCCAGCCGTACTTACCCATTCCAGCTCCTGTTCCCCGCCCGAGCCGGATCCGTAAACGCAGAATCGAGTCGCACGGAAGCAAAAATTCAGCACCTTCCGGCCGGACCAGTACGATGCGCCTTCCGTACGTGCCGAACCCGTCGCTACGTCCGGCACGTCAGAGCATCCGGGAGAGCCGCACATAAGCTCCGATTCGTGCCACAAGACGATACACGGCTACGAGACGAACAAGCCAGCCACGAGTACGAGTCGAAGCAACGAGAAAGCCGAACGAGACGAACCAACCATGAATCCCATCGCGCAGGTCCTACCAATACTCTACATCTATTACCGGAACAGGTACGGACGCGTACGGCGCAGACGGTAAGTTAAACACCCACTACACAAACAAACAACACATACCCGACATATAACACACACACATAGGGATGCAGAAATGACTTACACTAGCAACAGCAGAACCATAGGGGCAGGATGGCTATCACCAATGCCATATACACCCATAGGGGCCTGGATGCCAACCACTAACACCACCCCTACTCATGGGGGGCTGGATGCCTACCACCAACACCACCTCTACTCATGGGGGGCTGGATGCCTACCACCAACACCACCCCTACTCATGGGGGGCTGGATGCCTACCACTACCACCACCCCTACTCAGGGGGGGCTGGATGCCTACCACTACCACCACCCCTAACCATGGGGGGCTGGATGCCTGTCACTACTACCATCCCCACTCATAGGGAGATGGATGCCTACCACCAACACCACCCCTACTCATGGGGGGCTGGATGCCTACCACCAACACCACCTCTACTCATGGGGGGCTGGATGCCTACCACCAACACCACCCCCACTCATAGGGGGATGGATGCCTACCACCAACACCACCCCTACTCATGGGGGGCTGGATGCCTACCACTACCCCTACCCATGGGGGGCTGGATGCCTGTCACTACTACCATCCCACTCATAGGGAGATGGATGCCTACCACCAACACCACCCCTACTCATGGGGGCTGGATGCCTACCACCAACACCACCCCTACTCATGGGGGCTGGATGCCTATCACTACCACCACCCCTACTCAGGGGGGCTGGATGCCTACCACTACCACCACCCCTACCCATGGGGGCTGGATGCCTACCACCAACACCACCCCTACTCATAGGACGGGTAATGCATGACACAACCAGCATACTCCAACATAAGGAATGTCAGAAAAACACATCCCCCAACACCATGACAAGCGTGTGTAGACTGTGTCAAATGCCTACAACACTGAACATGACATTGAACATACAATGTGACCCCCTATCACATGTGTCACACATAAATGTGTGTGGCCTCCACAATGCAAGCAGACCATGACCACTGTGGCAATGGGGTCTAACCCCCATCATCACAGTGACCAAAAGGTAAATGTGGGGTCCATGGCTGAAGCACATTTTGAACATTGTGGCAATGGGGTCTAACCCCCCATCATCACAGTGACCAAAAGGTAAGTGTGGGGTCCATAGCTGAAGCACATTTTGAACATTGTGGCAATGGGGTCTAACCCCCATCATCACAGTGACCAAAAGGTAAGTGTGGGGTCCATAGCTGAAGCACATTTTGAACATTGTGGCAATGGGGTCTTACCCCCCATCATCACAGTGACCAAAAGGTAAGTGTGGGGTCCATAGCTGAAGCACATTTTGAACATTGTGGCAATGGGGTCTAAACCCCCATCATCACAGTGACCAAAATGTAAGTGTTGTCATGGAAAAAGCTGCAAATGCCAAACAGCATGGATGATTCCTGGTCACAGAACAACAAACTCATCAGTGGCATAGTAGTGCTTGTGTCCCATAGCAACAAAGATTGGGTGAGGCAAACAGTGCAGTGCAAATAAGACATACCTTTGGGCATGTGCAGACAAACATCACCCATGGGGGCTGACATTGTCAACATTCATCAATAACACAATGACAGAAGTGACCATCATAATGCAGACCCACATATCTGCACCAATGGGCACACATGTGTAGATATCCTGTGAAGACTGTAGATGTGAGGTGAACAAATACCATACCATGGCATCAATGGGACATACAAACCATGATCATTGTGCTGACTGACGACCTAGGAGTCCCAGGGACAGCAGGGGAAACCCACCAAACAACATACAGCCAATGGCACACTAAAGATATGCCAATGCAGTGGTGCAGATGCACAAACACAAACAGGCAGCCCCACACTGCATATCAAACACAACAGGTGATGGGGGGGGTGTGCCAGTGTCCCCAGGCAACCACACAACACATGAGGAGGCCTGAATCCCAATTACACAGATGTGCATACAGTGCCACACAAAAGTAACTCATGGATCGGATTCCCCTATGTGGGCAATCAGGCATTGTTAGATGAGAGGGAGCCCAAATTACACATGTCACACAAGCTTGTAGGAACAGCAACTATCACAGCAAGAGACAGACCCACCACAGCACTACCCCCAGGGACCCCACATTGTGGTGACACTGGCCTGCATGATAATCCCACTGTGATGACAAAGCTAGATGTCGTTCACACTGTGAACCACAGTCATGTGTCCTGAGCAACAAACTACCATCACACCTACACAAGCACAAATCAATCAGCACGGCCTGTCAGCCAAGGCCAATATGGAGGCAGGGGTCTAGCCGTGAAACAACTCTCAATTGCACACACTCAACACCACACACCTTGATCTCCACCAATGTGCAGCAGTGAAGCTCACATGGACTGGTGACATTGCACATGCACCCATGACAATCCCAGGGGTGGTGGTGGGAACTAAGGTGCAGAAACCCATCACACATGGCCAGTCAACAAGACTTGTGAATGTCTGACACACTGCACAGTACGCCGTACATGGGCATGACGTCAAATCCACACCAACCAATGGGATCCCGGCCACAGTCACACACCAATGAAGAAGCCAAGGTCAGCCACAAAGAACACACATAGCCAACTCCCAACATTGCAGCTCTGACCCTGAGGAGTTAATGTTAATGTTATTTACACTTGTTGAGCGCAGCTGCTACCCGAAGGTGTCCTGGCGCTAAGGTAAAGATCTCCACGGGGATCGAACGCTTAATGATTTGCGTTACCTAATTTGTGAAAAGCCAAGTCTTTAGAGCCTTCCTGAAAGCCATCAGCTTGGTCATACGTCTCAGATAGATTGGGAGGGAATTCCAGGCCTTAGCAGCATTTGCAATGAAACTTCTACCCCCCCAATTAGCTTTTTTCACCCGGGGCATCATCACCAGTTTAGCATCCGAGGACCTGAGTGCTCTTTTCGGTAGGTACCAGTGGAAGTGTTGTTTTAAAAAATCTGGCCCCGTTCCCTGAAGGGCCTTGAAAACCAGACAAAGAGCCTTGAACTGGGTGCGCTTCCTAACTGGCAGCCAGTGAAGTTTTTTAATCTCTGCTTTGACCGATACATACTTCGGAGTGCCTGTAAGGAGTCTGGCTGCTGCATTCTGCAGCATTTGCAGTTTGTTCATAGATCCTTCTTATAGCTTGAGGTAGAGACTGTTGCAATAGTCCAATCTGGACATTACTAATGCAGAGACCACCGTTTGTTGTACATCTTTAGGAAGAAGAGGCATAATTTTTCTAAACGATCTGAGAATGTACGAGGTGGTAGATACCACAGTGTTCACCTGGTCCTTAAGACTAAGTGTGTCATCAATCCATACTCCCAAGTTCTTTACCTTCCTAGTCGGCGAGGGCAGGGGTCCTAGGGTGTTCGGCCAACAATCTGGGGTCCAGAAAGTAGGATTGTTGCCGAAAAGCACAACCTCCGTTTTGCTGGAGTTCAGCTTTAAACAATTCATGGCCATCCAAGTTCCCACTGCTTTCATGCAGTCCTGTAGCTTGGATGTGGTGTCCTGTAACAACTCTGGTCGTAATGCCACCACAATTTGGGTGTCATCAGCGTAAGAAGTCAAACAAAAACCGAAGGATTCAATAAGGGGGGCCAGAGAGGACACATATATATTAAAAAGAGTCGGACTCAATGAGGAACCCTGTGGCACTCCACAGGGTAAGGAGAAAGCTTCTGCCTCAAATTTGTCCAAATTGACCGTTTGGGTTCTTTCTAAGAGAAAGGTTTTGAGAAGTTTTTTAGCCAAGCCCTTAACTCCTATCTCCTCTAGTCGGTCCACCAACAGGGCATGATGGACCGTATCAAAGGCGGCCGAGAGGTCCAACATGATCAGGGCGGCCCTCCCTCCCTGATCGAGAATGATCCTAATCTCTTCCGTGGACTTGATAAGAGCAGTTTCCGTGCTATGGCCCTCTCTGAAACCATATTGGGTCAGGTTCAGCGCCTGAGATAGTTTAAGAAACTGGTTGAGTTGGACATTCATGTTACTTTCTATCATTTTAGCTGGCAGGGGTAGTTTTGAGATGGGTCTGAAATTGTTCGGGTCTTTGGCATATAGATTAGGTTTCTTCAATAAGGGCAAGATGGACGCCTGTTTCCAGTCTCTAGGGAAATATCCTTCTGTGTACATTGAGTTGAAGATAGATGTGAGTTTATCTACCACCATCTTCGCTGCTAGTTTTAATGTCTCGGGCATGGGTCCTGTGGAGAGCCTGACTTCGCTTTAGCAAGTAGGTTATAAGTATCTACTTCTGAGAGGGGACTGAAGCTATTAAATTCAATGTTATGATTTCTTTCTTTCATTGAACAGGTCGATGAATCAGGTGGCTTTTTCTTTGATGAGTTCGAGAATGTTTGAAAAATGGCATTGACTTTATTGAAAAAGAATTTGGCTATACTATTGCATAGTTCTTGACTCGCTGGGATGGAAGGGGAACAAGGGAGGGCTAAAGTATTAACTGTTTTAAACAGTACTTTAGGTGAATTTTTGGCTTCTTGAATTTTTTCCGTGAAGTACTTTTGTTTGGTGCTTTGTAGTAGTTGTTTGTATTGAGCCAAACTCTGTTTGTATTCCTTTTTTTCTTCATCTTTATAATATTTCCTCCAGTTTCTTTCCCTGTATTTGCACACTAGTTTTTGGTCCCTGAGCTCCTGTGAATACCAAGGTGCGGAGGGCCGTTGCCTATGGATGCGTACACGTGTTTTAGGGGTTAGCTTATTCCCTGCCTCTTCTAACCAATTCGTGTAGGACTTAGTTGCTTGGTCCAGATCTGTAGGCAGCGGGTTATTAATAGAGGTAAGTAATTTGCATAACTCCTCTGCTTCTATCTTTTTCCAGGCTCTTGTTACAAGATATTTTTTGGAAGGTTTTATACCCGAGTGGGTGTGTATGGTAATCTTGAAAAGTGCTGCCATGTGATCGGACCATGTTAAAGGGCGTAAATTCAAAAACGAAAGCTGAGGGTTATTTGAGAAGATACCATCAAGGGTGTGACCTGCCAGATGGGTGGGTCCAATTGTCAGTTGTTCTAGATTTCCGCCCTTCATCAGATCAAGAAGATTGGCGGTGTCCGGGTCAGAGATTAACTCCAGATGGAAGTTAAAGTCGCCCAAAATTGTGTATGAGGTAGTGTTTAACGCTATTTCTAATATGTTGCTTACTTGAGTTATGAAGTGTCTTCTGGGGCCTGGGGGCCTATAGATGAGGGTGCCTCTGAAGGAGTCATGATGTGTAAGGTAGAGACAAAACTCTAAAGCTTCACATTTCTCGTTAATTAGTGGATTAAAAGATGACGTGATTGATTTGTGGTGAATAACCGCTAAACCTCCCCCTTTTCTCACTGCTCTATTTAAAGAGTAGCAAAGATAATCCGGTGGCGTAGCTTTCACAAGATCCGGACCTGACGCTTCGTCCGTCCAGGTTTCTGTAACAAAGGCTATCATAATCCCCTCATCTTCCAGAAAGGAGGCACATTCCGTACTATGCTTAACCAGGGACCTCGCATTAATGAGGACGCAGTTCCAGACAGTGCCAGAAATAACTTCATCTGCACTAACCAGTTCCTCATTTAGGGCGGCCACAGATTGGGACATTAGTTCCGGTAATTTGTTGTTGCAGCCGGGGCAAATCTTTAAGAATAGAGCAGGCTTGTGTTCTGGATGAAATACATGGCAGGTATGGTCTACCTTGTAGGGATTAAGAGACTTCAGGTAATTACTAGAGTACGACAAAGTTGTTACGTTACCTGGAATCGTTTGGGCAGGGGGGCTGGTGCTGAGCGCGGAACAAGCTCGGACGGGCGCAGACGGGCTTGCCTTTAGCGCGCCTTCGGCGCGCTGGTGGCACGCTCGCGCCAGCGTCTGCTTAAGTACCGGCAGGGGCATCAAGACTAGCCCACTGACCGGAATACTCCTAAAATGGCGGCGGTCCCACGCTAATACAATGGGGGACTTTGTACTATGGACTCAGTGCCTAGTGAGTCTACAATGTGCAAATGCGCAAAATTAAAACAACATAGAAAACAGTATTTAAAAATGCGGCAAATACACTGCTTAATTTTTAAAAAACAGATTAGTGCAAAATCACTGCAAAGTAGATCTCTCCCGGCTGAGCCCCAGGAGGACTTTACCTGGCGCGCTCACGCCAGCGTCTGCTTAAGTACCGGCAGGGGCATCAAGACTAGCCCACTGACCGGAATACTCCTAAAATGGCGGCGGTCCCACGCTAATACAATGGGGGACTTTGTACTATGGACTCAGTGCCTAGTGAGTCTACAATGTGCAAATGTGCAAAATTAAAACAACATAGAAAACAGTATTTAAAAATGCGGCAAATACACTGCTTAATTTTTAAAAAACAGATTAGTGCAAAATCACTGCAAAGTAGATCTTTCCCGGCTGAGCCTCAGGAGGACTTTACCTGGCGCGCTCGCACCAGCGTCTGCTTAAGTACCGGCAGGGGCATCAAGGCTAGCCCACTGACCGGAATACTCCTAAAATGGCGGTGGTCCCACGCTAATACAATGGGGGACTTTGTACTATGGACTCAGTGCCTAGTGAGTCTACAATGTGCAAATGCGCAAAATTAAAACAACATAGAAAACAGTATTTAAAAATGCGGCAAATATACTGCTTAATTTTTAAAAAACAGATTAGTGCAAAATCACTGCAAAGTAGATCTCTCCCCGACTGAGCCTCAGGAGTGGCAGCAGTCACACACACAATGTGTCACAATCACTGAAAGCTACCACAAACTGTAAATTACATGACTTGTGTAACCAACAAGTGCCAAGGGGAATCCTGACTGTGTCTCATCTGCGTTTGCCCACAAACTCAGCCCTGACAGCAAACACACCTATGGGTGACACCGTGATGACCAGTAATGTGCCATGCACCCACATCCCAGAGAACCCAGGGAGAAGATTTTGGGGGAACATAGGTCAACTCAGCAAGCATCACAAACAGGAACATCACTAGGGATCCCAGCCTGCGTAGCAAAATGGAAGTGAACACACAGACATGCTCACACAACACACACCTTGGGCTCAGGCAATGTCATGGAATTACACACTGCCATGAGGGGACTCCACTCCTGTGTAAGGAAAGCTGTGCCATATGTTGTCTCTGCAGGGCTCTATCATGTCAGCAGAACACTTGGTCACTCAGTCAACAATTAGCACAAAATGAAGGCTCTTGTCACATCAGCCTGGTCATGGGAGTGTCACCGAAATCATCTGCACAGATCCAACACACATGTATAGCAAGTTGCACTGATAACACAGATGAGTCCTTCCCCATTGATGCCCAAACTTGCATGTCCAGTGGAGATGGTCACACGGTCAGGGAAATAGACAAATTGAACAATGGCAAGCACAAGAGATGTGCAGGGGTGTAAGCCACAGATGTGATATTGCAAATAAAAGTAGGAAATCCCATTGCCAAATATTGAAAACATGACACCCTCAAATTGCTGCAAAGGATGACATGGATACACACCAGGATAGGACACATTCCCCCTGGACCACATGGGGTCCTGCACAGTAACACTTCATTTTCCTGACATCAAAAATCACCATCACTGCAGCAAGGGCATGGTTAGCATCATCAACATCATGTACATCTGAAGCAAAACCACTAGAGAACAGAAAGTAGCTTTATTCAGCATATGTGGGTTTAAAAGTGAAAGTCCTGAAAAAACACAAAGGCCAATGGCCAGTCCATTAGTAAAGTCCGAACAGGGTGACAGTGGCAGATGTCACCCTTTGCTTGCCTGCACTGCTATGGACCAGGGACATTCCCCTCGGAGGGGCATACGGGGGCAGGCCAGGCACCGCAGGGACAGGATCAGGGCTCACCAGAAGGAGGCAGGGAAGGGGTGGTGGGTGCTGGAGAGTCACTGACAACTGCAGTGGAGGTGTCTGACATGGTGTGTGCCGGCACAACTGGGGGGCATGAGTCAGATGGTGTGGGTGCCGGCACGACTGCAGTGGGCTGGCCAGATGGAGTGGACAGGTTCCCCACTGCAGTGCCCAAGTCAGACGGGGTGGTAGTGGACTCCACTGCAGTGCCTATCTCCAGGGGAGTAGAATGGGGTTCAGGTAAGGTGGGCAGGACAGAGGGGAGGACACGGTCTCCACACCAGTGGCACAAACATGCGCAGCGGGGGTGTGGTGCTGGAAGAGCAAGTGGTAGGGGGAGAAGGCCGGATCATTTTGGGGATGGTGTATCTGTGGGTGGGGGAACCTGGGGTAGGGTGTGGTGGGGGAACCTGTGTAGTGGGGGCCTGAGGGATGGAGGAAGGAGACTGTGTGGTTGAGCTGCAGGGAGGTGGCGGGGTCATGCTCTTTAGGGTCCGGGGGGACTTGAGGGTGGGGGCCTCAGTCTGTCTGTGCCTGGGGGAGGGTGTCCGGGGGTGAGGGGCACTCCCCTCTGTGTGGGTGGACTTCCTCTTCCCCCTGTATGCTGGATCAGCTGGATCGGAGGGGAAGAGGCCGAGGTCACAGAGGAAGAGCTGCTTTGTAGGTGGGGTTGCAGGTGAGGCAAGGGAAGGGGCCTTGGAGGGAGAGGTATCGGAGGACTGCAGAGTGACTGTGGATGCCTGTGTGTGTGTCTGTTCCCCATCCCCTGTGGGTGTGGTATCAGTCCCCTGAGGATGCTTGCGTGCACGTTTTGTCTTTGTTTTGGGTGTTCCTGTGCTGCTCGTGTCTGTGTGTTTGGGTGATTGTGCAGGTGTGCATGTGCTTGGGACAGGTAGGGTGCCAGGAAGTGTGGATGGGGCAGAGGTAGGAGGGGTGAGGGACTGTTGGAGGAGGGACACTGCTGCCGTCAGGGAGGAGTCCATGGACTTATTGCTCCTCTGTAGGGCAGACATGCCCGATGAGATGCCCTCCATGAACGACACCAGCTGTGTCAACAGAGTGGTGTGTGCATGGAGGACACTCAGCATTGCTGTCTGCCCTACATGGAGCTGGCGAAGTAAGTACACAGACTCCTCACTCAGGGCAGCAGGGGACACAGGGGCAGGGGTGCGGTGCCTGGCACGAAGGAGACACGCTCCCGAACACGGGAGCCTCCACGGACCTCTGGAATGGGAGCCGATGGGAGGGCGGTGGTGGTGGTGGCGGGGACAGCAATACTAGCTGGGGTGTGGTGGCTGCTGACACCCGCCTCCATAAGGGAGTCATCCTCCGAGCTGCTGTGGTCCTCAGCTGAGATCGATGGTGCTGAGGACTCCTCGGTGTGGCTCCCCTCGCCCTCCGTGCCACTGGGTCCCTCCGACCACTCATCGGCTGCTGACCCAGTCTGGCTCTGCAGCTCCTCCTGGTCCGTGGAGCTGTCCCCTCCTGTGGCCGTGGATGTATCTGCAAACAATTAGGGAAACAGACAAACATCAGTCACCTGTACTGACCGCACACACCACAGTAAGTACAGCACATCACAGAGCAAGCCCTGGCATCCTTAGTTGAACATTGCCAAAAGTGCTCACACAGATTAGGAGAAGCCAATTGTCAGTCTGATGGTCAAACATGGAACTCACATCCCTCCTGGCCTTGCACCCATCTGTCTGGTGCCTGTCGGATGGTAATACCCCAGTGTGGACACATGCACCACCTACACAGTTGTTGGACATTGCAGAGAACACGGTGAAGTATGTGAACATGCACACATCACATCTCTTGCCACTGAGTCCGGATAAAGGGATGGCCAGAGTCTAATTTGAAATGCATGTGATGCATACCAGCACCAGACACCATGATGCACCCATGTCCTGATAGTCAATGCCACAATGGGGTGCATGTAGCACATGTCACTCCCCTGCAGGATCACTCTTAGGAAGTTTAATGCCATGGCACAGGCATGCCTGCAAAGTCATACATCACTGTCTCCAGTCACATGGGCAGGGAAGCCAGCCAACAACAGTCTGCACTGTGTCACAATCCTAGGTCATGGGGAATGCAAGTTCTGTAGCTGACAAGTGCACATGTCCATCCCCCACAAACCACATCACCTGAACTCTTATTTGTCCACGTCATACCAATTGGACATATGGGAGACATGAAACACAACTCTCTGAACCTGAGCACCTCACAGTCTGCTGTAAATGAATAACAGCTCCCTGAACTTCACAGTCGCATACACCAGTCTGCACAGTCAAGTGATCAAACACCTATATGTCACACAAGTATCGTCTCCTATGGTCACATCTCAGATGGCATGCTGAGCCCTAACTGATAAACACCTCAGTAGTCCTGACAACGAAGCCACAGCACAATGACACAGAGGCAGACACCTGAGGGGACATTTCACTGAGCACAACGTGTCAGCTGATACACGGGAGTGGGAGTACAGAGTGTATTGTATGCCCTGGAGTAGGCATGACTGTCCTCCTCCACGTGAAAGAGGGATGAGCCCTGGACAGTAGGCAGGTGGCTAAGCATGTGTGACACACTTGATATACATACTCCTGAGGCCCAAACATTGTTCCCACCCGCAGCATGGGTGTGTGCCAAATACCCCAGGCACATGTGGTGAGTCAGATCAGCAATTGGACCACATATTAAAGTTACACGCAGATTACATGTCAGAACTCAGGCATTGTGCAAGCAATTGACCCACCCATGAAGCCCACCACAAAGTTACGGGAACAAATGCTGTCCCCCACCTTGAGCTAAGCAAAATGCAAGGACACAGTGCCCAAGTAACACAATTTCCTGACTGTAAGGGCCACACCTGGGTATTGGATGAGGAGTGGGCATGTCACAATTGAGGGACATGGGTCCTGGACCACAAGACTGATGTACTGTGGAAGTTTAACCAGGCCAGAGGAGGGCACATAGCATGTCAGTCAAAGTTCACAGTGCAGTCATGGACTCACCCCCTCCTTGCTGCTGTCCGGCCTTCAGCTGCCCATCCAGGTCCGGGAAGACCACTGCCAGAATCCTGAGCATGTGGGGGGTCAGGGTCCGGTATCCGCCCCTCCTGCGAGGAGGCGACAGCTTCAGCTGGACCCTTGCGATCCTCCGGGTCCAGCCCCGAAGGTCCTGCCACCTCTTCTGGCAGTTGCGGATCCTGCGCTTGTAGACCCCCACGGATCTTACTGCCCGGGCGATGGTCATCCAGATTTCCTGCTTCTGGTGGGCATCAACCTGTGAGGATGACAAAGTGAAGAGGCCATTACTACACATGCAACATTTCCGTGCATCACACAGTTGGATATACATGTCTCAATCACAGGGTCATATGATGTACACAGGCAGTGCAACTATGGCTATGAACAGTTTGCCAGCAGTTACCAAATGGTATCATTGCCTGGGAAGTCAGACCTTGTTGGAATGCACTGTTACTGCACTATACCTGTTCAGTGCATGTAACTACACACTTTGGGGGTGACAACTACTCAGTGAGCATGCTAGCCAGTGGTGTGCACACTGTAAGTCTTGCTAGTCAGACAACATGCACATTTAGTAAGGCAGTGGACAGCACACTCACCTGCTCCCCTGGTTTCCCATACAGCTTGCTGTACTGTGGAAGGAGGCGGTCCAGCAGGGCCTGGTTCTCCTCAGTGCTGAAGGCTGGGGCTCTCTCCACAGTACGTGCCATTGCAGTAGCCAGAGGATGCAGAGACAGCAGCAGTGGTGGTGGCAGATGTCGTCCTGGAGCATGTAGTGCAGGCAAGTGAGCTCTCAGGGGAACAGCCAGCATTATATGTGTGCTGCAGAGGCAGATACTGTCCCATGTGTCCAAAGTGATAGGTCCAAGTCGTTTGCATCTTCTGAATCTGGCCAATCCATGGAATTGCACCACTTATACACGCCCACAGCATCCTTCAAAAGTTCAACTTCATGACACCCATGAATTTGCAACATTGTTGTGGGTGGCCAACTGAATTCACTGCATCAGACTCGTTAAAAATTCGAAAACGCGTCCGTTGCCATGCCAGGCCATAGCCAATGCGTGCGCACTGATCGGTCCATTGCTGTACAACGCGTATTTCGAAAAACAACACGCATCCGTCCACATCAAATGCAATGGCCAATGGCTGATGACGGCTGTAAGCCAGAAACCGGTCCAAGGATGCTTGTTTCCGGTCCAGGGAAGACATGGCTTGGCAGTTCGGGCTGGACTGTTCCCATGAGGCACAGGGTCAGACTGATTTGCATATGGCCATGTCTGAACTGGGGTGGCGGAGTGAGCTAAAGAATGATGATGGATTAAACCCAGATCAGTTGACTGGGGGTGAGTGCTTGCAAAGTTCAACACTCTGTCCATCATCCCCTTTGGTTTTGCATTGTTCGCCCTATGTTGGCAGGGTATGCCCAGACGTGGGTCCCTTGCTCACTTTGCCACTGGATTCAAGATAGCCTGGCTGATGACGGCTGTAAGCTAGAAACCGGTCCCAGGATGCTTGTTTCCGGTCCAGGGAAGACATGGCTTGGCAGTTCGGGCTGGACTGTTCCCATGAGGCACAGGGTCAGACTGATTTGCATATGGCCATGTCTGAACTGGGGTGGCGGAGTGAGCTAAAGAATGATGATGGATTAAGTTGACTGGGGGTGAGTGCTTGCAAAGTTCAACACTCCGTCCATCATCCCCTTTGGTTTTGCTCTGGCTAATGTGTGCACACCGATCGGTCCATTGCTGTACAACACGCATCCGTCCACATCATATGCAATGGCCAATGCGTGCACACCGATCGGTCCATTGCTGTACAACGCATATTTCGAAAAACAACACGCATCCGTCCACATCAAATGCAATGGCCAATGCGTGCACACCGATCGGTCCATTGCTGTACAACGCGTATTTCCGTCCACATCATATGCAATGGCCAATGCGTGCACACCGATCGGTCCATTGCTGTACAACGCGTCCCTGTACAAATAACTTGCATATGTCACCATGGTTGTCACTGGTGAACGTATGCCAGCCACAATTACTTGCCAGGGACTATGGGGCACACCTACAACACCACAGCCTGTCCACACTGTATCCTAAGGCATGTAAGGCTGCATTACCTGTGTGTGTATGGGGGTCAACCTGTGTTTTTTTTGGTGGCACTTGGGGGCAGCCACTCCCAGGCCGTGCACATGTTCATGGGGACAGAATCCTTTGTGTGTTGTGCACATGACCACTGTGATGTGCAACTGTTCAGTTCAGGGCATGTGGCATGGTCACATTTCCAGGTTGTGTATGTGTATGTCATGTCACATACACCCTGAGTCCCATGTGGGAAGGTATGTATGTCACAAGGTGACCCATTGCCACAATAGTGATGGCCCTCCACAGTCTGTGTGCATGTTGTGTTTCAGATGTCTCTGATTCAATGTGCACAATGGGAGACAGTCTCCACAGCCACGTTGTTTGTGCATCTACTTTGATGTTGTGCGTGTGTGTGTCACAGACGTCCATGTCTGTCCTGCAGAGGCAACAGGGGCCACTACCTGTGGGAGTCATGGTTGTATTGCTGACGTGTACATGATTCGCCATGTCATGCCAATGTCCATGTGGCAATACAGGGTCCTGGAAATCTACCTGTCAATGAGCTGCGATGCCTGTGGCACATCTGTCCTCACTTGTCACTGTGGTGTGTGTTTGGAACGTGACAGCAGTACATGGGTACTGTGACACAGCCTAATGATTTCCCATAGCACGAGCTGGAAGTTGTTGTCAACACATGTTGAACTGTGATGTTAGATGTTGGCCATGTAGGTGCCATATATGTCCATACAGAACGGCACACACATCAAGTACTTGTGTCTTGTAATGATGTATCATGTGATATTGAGTATGGTCAATGCCACATATGTGGGGTGACTGACAATCTTTCTTTGTTCACCTATGCACTGCAGGGCACCAGCTGTCCATAGACCATTCCCTGACCTTGCAACCATGGTTGAACGTGACTGCATCCGACGGTACCGCTTCAACAGGCCGCTGATTGAGGAATTGACGGTGCGGTTGGCCCCACATTTGCAACCTGGCCGGACATACCCTACAGCGCTGACCCCCAAGGTGAAGGTGATGGCAGCCCTACACTTCTTTTCCACTGGTACCTTTCAACACACTGTGGTGTCTGCTGGTGGGATGTCACAGACCATGTTCAGCTGTGTGCTACGCAATGTTTTGGAGGCAATGTTGAGATACCTGAACCAGTACATCTATTTCCCTAAACGTCAACAACTCACTGACGTCAAGAGTGACTTCTATGCCCTGGGGAGGATGCCACATGTCATCGGCTCCATTTATGGGACACATGTGGCTTTGGTACCACCACAGGCACATGAGCAGGCATACAGGAACAGGAAACATTACCATTCTATCAATGCTCTGGTGGTATGTCTTGCAGATATGACCATTTCACATGTGTGTGCATGTTTCCCTGGTTCTGCACACGATGCCTACGTGATGAGGAGTAGTCGCATCCCGAGGATGATGTCACAGATGCAGAACCAGAGTGCCTGGCTTGTCGGTGTGTACTGACTTTTTACCATTGTGTGTGTTCTGCAATGTTGTATTCCACCCTCTTTACCCAACTCAGCTAATGTGCAATTGTCTGTATGTAGGTGACTCCGGATACCCCAACATGCCGTGGTTGCTGACACCCCTCAGGAACCCTGTGACACCAGCCAGATGCGCTACAATGAGGCACATGGTCGGACCAGGAGAGTGATCGAGCGGACATTTGGTCTCCTGAAGAGCCGCTTTGCTGCCTGGACAAGACAGGAGGGGCCCTCCCATATGTCCCAGCAAAGGTGTGCAAGATTGTCATCGTCTGCTGCATGCTACACAACCTGGCAGTGCGGAAGGAGTTGCCTCTCATCCTGGATGACGATGACCAACATCCGCCACCTGTGGAGGATCCTGGCCTGGGCCACGATGCCAGTGATGATGATGATGATGATGATGGTGGTGATGTCCGCACACAGCTCATCACCAACTTCTTCAGCTGAATGTGAGTATCCAGAGTTGTCATGTCAATGATTTGAATTTGCATGATATGTGTTGGTGGTGCTGTTTGAGTGTGGCCATGTGCTACTTGACTGTATGCGTGCAGCGATGTGTCCTTACAGGTAGTCTGTACTCCCCAACAGTGTTGACATGCTAACTTGGTTTTGTGTAGGTATCTTGTGACATGTATTGAGCATGAGTATTGCAGTTCTGTCCTGTTCTTCAGTGCTTTTGACTGTGTGTCATGTCTGTCCTTCACAGGGTGCTTTCAGAGTTGTTTGGTCCACTCGGATCCCCCGACACCATGATTCAACTTCCAGGGTGGAAGCAGTTGTTTCCCTACAGGTGATGTGCCCCACACCCCTGGACTTTATTTCTTCTACAATTGTTGACTGTGTGGCCACTGCCACGTGGTATTACCTTGCATCTGTAGTGGAAACAACATGTTGCAAATGTGTAATAAACCTGTGCTTCACTTTGGGATGTGCGTTGTCTGTGGTCACACATCTGACTGACATTAGCTTACTTCACCTGTGGGCTAGTTAACACAGACTCTGAATAGGTGTGGTGTCTGTGCATTCCACTGTATTTCCTGGCAACATCAGTGTAGGCGATGAGTCAGATGGCCCTGGTGTGTATGTGTTGTGTAGCCCTGGTGGTGTGTCTCCCTCATATGTGTCACGTCGCCATGACTCACAAGACGGTGTTGAACTTGCTGTAGCAGTTAGCATGCACAGTGTCATTTAGCAGATCATCATCTCCATGACAGAAACAATGCTGGAATCACAACAGAGGCAAGTATGGTGTATTAGTGAGTTTATTTACATACATGTGTGAGGATATTGCACAGGATGGTGGGTGCTGTACATTGGGATTGGAATTCAAAGTTCCCAGATGAGTTGGAAGTGTTGGTAGCAGAAATGTCCTGAGTAAAGTCCACAGTCATCTGATACATTGGTCCAACTTAAACTCCCCATGTCATGTGGGAGAGTTGGGTTGCATTCGACAGGGTGAACAGTTTGCACACAAAGGTGGATTTCCAGAACAGGTGTTGGGTTCCTGGGGGATGTACATGGCCATCGGCCTCTCAGTTCTCCTTCCTCGGACGACCCCTCTTCTTTGGGGGGACCCTCACGTGCAGGCTGCTGCGGTGCAGAGGACTCTCCACCAGAGTCATCCTCCCTCCCTGTGGCAGTTGCAGTTGTTGCGGCACCAGATGTTGTGGGCACACAGGGAGGTGTGGCCATGTTGGTGCTAATCTGGCGGAGGCATGTCAATATGTCCCTATGCACCGCTGTCAGTTCTTGCAATGTGTCCCACTTGGACTCCATGCCAGACGTGTGTCTCCACACGGGACATGTATGAGTCCAAGCGGGCATGATGGGCAGCCTGCTGCTGTTGAATGTCCTTAGGATCCCCACTACCTGGCTGACCTCTCCGGTGCTATTCTGGTACGCATCAGCAATGCGTACCAGTTGTGGGTCATCATGCAGTCCAGACCCCTCTGCAAACAGCGACCTCTGCCTACCACCCCTCCCACCACCCCTGGCCACACGTGCGGGACCTGCGGTGGCACGCACAGGTGACCCTAGGCCCCCTTGGGGGTTGGTACTGGGGTTGTTGTCCGTTGCTTCACGGTGGGCCGGGGTCCC
Organism: Calotriton arnoldi; assembly: GCA_963921515.1. Taxonomy (NCBI): domain Eukaryota; kingdom Metazoa; phylum Chordata; class Amphibia; order Caudata; family Salamandridae; genus Calotriton; species Calotriton arnoldi. Next base: position 19,566 of record CAWUFW010014003.1, on the reverse strand, counting down.
TGTGCTGTTGTCATTGGTGGTCCTTGGTCTGTCCGTGTCGGCGGGGGTGGTCTGTGTGTTGGCAGTTGTTGGAGGAGTGGGTGCAGGGGGTGCAGATGGTGGTCCTGCTGGTGCTGCATGATGACTCACACCGGAGGGGCCAGGTAGGTCTTCGCCATCCGAGGAGGGCAGAGGCTGTTCCACACCAGAGAGCTCAGGGTCCCCCGGAGCCTGGGACAGGGACTCCTCATCGTCTGCTGCTGTGTCCCCATCAACCAAACAACAGACACATTGCCAGTACTGATAATTTCTGTATCAACTCACTCCAAAACAATCACCAGTGTCACTCAAAGTGATTGAAAAATTAATAAATATTTTTATTTTTTATCTTAGATGAAATTCATTTTTAGAAAAGAAAGGGGAATCTTTTAGTTCATGCTATTATTTTCATGAGCTTTGTCCATATAGTTCATTTACCGAACCACAACAACTTATACAACCATAAAACAATACTTAACATTCATAACAAAGACATAATAATATAATACATGAATTTAAAGGACCTGGAATGAGAGCTGTAAAAAACAAAAAAGGATGCAGTGTTTACCATTACTTCAAACTTTCAACCACTCTAGCTTACCTCTAAAATTGTCAATCTGTTACAACAACATTACCTCGTGTTATCTTATTATTGCCACTCGTTGTAACCAAATGCGTTTACACGCATTAATGCACTAATTTCGTACCGCTAAAAAAGAAGAAGAAAAAGAGACGACTTCACCAACAAGCTCTACTTCGTATCATGCATTTATAAGTAATAATTTCTGCCGTCAGTTTGTTACCTCGCTAGCGCCGGCTTTTGCCTATCCTTTTATTTACGGGCACCCCAGCTCCGCTGCGATCTCCAGCTGCAAGAGCAAAGCACTCCTTTAAAACATGCTCTTTTTTCGGATAAACCATTCCGATCACAAATGTATGGTGAAGAATAATGGTAATAATAATCGGCATACCTTAATTGGTGCCGCAACCGCATCAAGGCATTTCTTCTGAACAGCGAGCGGTTTTTTCGACAGACCGTGAGTTCAATCTACCAAGGACAAAAAGTTTTCAATACGCGCATTCCGAATTAGTGAAGCACTGCGATGGAATTAACGTTTATTCTCAAATTACCTTCGGTCCAAGCGAATGGTCTGCGTTCACTCAGCAGAGTCAGGAATGCGACAAGCGAGTATGAAGCAGGAACGGGCGCTTTACATGCAACGTCATCACTGTGTTTATATCATGTGACTTGCTGAAAGTTTCAATTTAAACTTTATTACTAACAGACAAATACGTCTGTGTTTTAAAGCTTTAAGAAAGAAGGAAAACTCGCATTTTGATATTATCACCACAGACAACTTCTCAACAAAACCTTTTTCTAATGTGGCATTTCTTTGAATATTCTCAATAAAAATCATTTGTTGTCCGATCTATTCGACATTTTCAGGGCTTCATTACATCTAGCGCATTAAGCGCGAAGGAGCGGCATGACTTGTGTCCACTAGTTGATTAAGCCGCATTTTCGAAATTGGAGGTTGCTCCATATTTTAAATAGATTCATTTGTCAAATGCATACAATATATCATTCTGGCTTATGTAATTTCATTTCGCCAGTAACGATTATACTTAGGAGAGCCATTTTTTCATAGAAGGTGCGCTTTTACAGATTATAAATTTCAGAATGTTCATTTAATCCATCTGTTGCTGTATCATATTTAACGATAAGCATCGCTTCTTTCTGGAGCAAAACCCGTTCTATATCTCCTCCTCGTGGGTTTTTGTCAACTTTAAGGAGAACAGTCCATTTTAAATCATTCAAACTATGGTTCTTTGAGGACCAATGATGTACAAGCGGTGCATTTGCCACTTGTTTTCGAATTCTAGACATATGTTGTGTTATACGCTGACGGACTTCTTGATTCGTTTTCCCAATGTACGTCCCCCCATCATCACCTGTTTTTGGATGAGACACACAATGTATGTTATGTTTCTACAGGCATCAATGGTTCAAACACCTGACAGTTGTGACTGTACCTCTGGATGCGGGCCTGTACATTGCATTGTCCTAAGTTGTCACAGTCAGAGGTTGATATTAGTGTAGCACATTGTCCTGCCAACATGAAGCATTTCAATGTGAATGTTGAGGTGTGTGCATGGCCAGCATTGGTGGTATTTGGTTGACATCCGGACATCCTTCTCCCTCCAGCCCAGTTATTCCACCATGAAGCATGCCACCCTTGCAGTGGGTGCAGGTTAACTCTCAGGATGTCAGTCAGTGGTGTCCTGCTGTTGGTTGGTGCCCAGTTCCCAGCAGGGCCTTGTGCTCCCCACAACAGAGCACCAGTGTCAGACATCTTTGAAGTGGCTTTTCACTCCCTGTGAGGTGTGCATGCTTCAGTGTGAGCTTGCCGGGCCATGTGGGTGGGGGATGTTGAATTGTGACTACCACTCCCATCATGCTATTGCCTACACCCCCCTTCCCAGCATGCCCATACTTCCTTCCTTTTGAGTGTACTTCACTGTGTGTGAGTGTGACAGCAATGGCAAGATGGCTGACAGTGGTGTCCGGTTGTTTGTTGGTGCCCAGTTCCCAGCAGGGCCTTGTGCTCCCCACAACAGAGCACCATTGTCAGACATCTTTGAAGTGGCTTTTCACTCCCTGTGAGGTGTGCATGCTTCAGTGTGAGCTTGCCGGGCCATGTGGGTGGGGGATGTTGAGCTGTGACTACCACTCCCATCATGCTATTGCCTACACCCCCCTTCCCAGCATGCCCATACTTCCTTCCTTTTGAGTGTACTTCACTGTGTGTGAGTGTGACAGCAATGGCAAGATGGCTGACAGTGGTGTCCTGTTGTTTGTTGGTGCCCAGTTCCCAGCAGGGCCTTGTGCTCCCAACAGAGCACCAGTGTGAGACATCTTTGAAGTGGCTTTTCACTCCCTGTGAGGTGTGCATGCTTCAGTGTGAGCTTGCCAGGCCATGTGGTTGGGGGATGTTGAGCTGTGACTACCACTCCCATCATGCTATTGCCTACACCCCCCTTCCCAGCATGCCCATACTTCCTTCCTTTTGAGTGTACTTCACTGTGTGTGCGTGTGACAGCAATGGCAAGATGGCTGACAGTGGTGTCCTGTTGTTTGTTGGTGCCCAGTTCCCAGCAGGGCCTTGTGCTCCCCACAACAGAGCACCAGTGTCAGACATCTTTGAAGTGGCTTTTCACTCCCTGTGAGGTATGCATGCTTCAGTGTGAGCTTGCTGGGCCATGTGGGTGGGGGATGTTGAGCTGTGACTACCACTACCATCTTGCTATTGCCTACACCCCCCTTCCCAGCATGCCCATACTTCCTTCCTTTTGACTCTGCTTCCCTGTGGGGTAGTGTGCCTGTGCTGACAGGATGGCTGACAGTGTTGTCCTGGCGTTAGTTTGGCTACAAGTCCCAGAAGTGTCCCTGTGCTTCACACAGCATAACCCAGGGTGGTGGTTCTTTGTGGCATATTTAATTAGAGTGTGAGGCAATGCATTCTCCCAGGTGAGTTGTGTGTAGTTTGTGTTAAGGGTGTGTGTGAGAACAGCTGCTGGTAACTATGGTCAGTGCTGTCAGTCCTCCTTCCCAACCAGCCAGATATCCCACCATGGAACGTGCTTCCATTGCAGGGAGTGCAAGTTTGCTTTCAGGATGTCAGACAGTGGTGTCCTGCTGTTGGTTGGTGCACAGTTCCCAGCAGGGCCTTGTGCTCTCCACAGCAGTACCCAGTGTCAGCCATCTTATCAGTTCTTTTCCACTCCCTGTGATGTGAGCATGGTTCAGAGTGGTGTTGATGGGCCAATTGTGAGGGTGAGCAATATCTGTGATTACAACTCCCATCATGCTATTGGCTACACTGACTTCACCAGCATACACAGAATTCCTTCCTTTCAGTGAGCTTCCCTGTGAAGTGGTGTTGTAGTGGTGGCAAAATGTCTGACAGTGTTTGTTGGTTAGATTTGTGCCACTGCCTTGCTCTATTTGTTGTTAGGTTTGTACATGTCTTGACACAGTTACCTATCACTATGAAATGGCAGGTATTGTGTTTGTCTGACTAGCATACACATCGTGTGATGATTCTGTTTTGGTTACTGTGGCTTTGCTAACGGTGCATGGTTTGACTATCCACTTGACAGTGATGTGTGTGTATTGTCACACGATATTGGGTATATTGGTTGTGTACTCACCAGGCTCTGGGATGTTTGATAGTCCATGTACGCTCTCTGGTGGTAGGATGGCCCGCACCTTCTCCTCCCAGGGCCTGAGGTATACTGGTTTGGCAGGAGGGCCACTGCCGGTGCGATGGCTCAAGGTGTAATCCTTCTTGAGTAGGGCCTTGACCCTCCTGCGCACGTCATACCACCTGTTCTGGATGTCTTCCTTTGTGCGCAAACATGGTGATTGTGCGTTCACCCTGTCGACGATCCTCTCCCACATCTTGGTTTTCTGCGACATGGGGGTCTGTTGGACCAGTGTACCAAACAAGTATGGCTCTACCCTGAGGATTTCATCTACCAGCACTTCCAATTCACTGTCTAGGAACTTAGGATTCTTCTTTTGGGGCATGGTGATGGGTGGTGGTGGGTATTGATGTGTGTGTGAGTGTGCAAGTGAGGGTAGGTGAGTGTCAGTTTTGCTGGGTGTATGTGAGGGTGCTATTAGGGAGGTGCTAATGGTGTGTGGCTTGTGTGATGGATGAGTTGTGGGTGTGCCTGTGGTTGCTGTCTGATGGTGTTCTGTGCTGGCAGGTCAGTTGAATTTACAAAGGATCATGGTAGGGATTTGTGGCCTTTATATGGGTGGAGTTGTGGGTGTGTCTTTGTTCCATGTTTTTTTCCCCCAGTATTTATTGACTTTGTCATTGCTTGTTTGGCCCTTTTTTTTGTATTTTTTCCTTTGTAGTTTTGGGGCATGTAGGAGACGTTCTTCTGACCGAGTAGGACGCTGCAGTTGTCTCGTGCGAGCTTCTCCGAGTCTTTCAAGCTGTGTTTCTGCTGTGTTTTATGTGCGGCGTACGCGTCGGTCGCGGGGTATTGGGTTGCTTCGGCTCTGTTTTGTATGCGTGTTGGTCGTACGGCTTGAGCTCCGTGCGACTCGGTCTGGTTTTCCACGCATTGCATCGTACTGCGCGGGTCGGAGTTCGCGGGTACGTTTCTGTCGGGTTCATTCCTGGTGCGTGTAGGTCGGTTCGATTCGCGTGGTTTCCCGGCCGGATAGCTGGTTTCCGTGCGGTTCGGTCGTTCGGCTTATGTTCCGTACGAGTCGGTCGTGATTCACATGCATTGCATCGTACTACGCGGATCGGGCAGCGCCGGTACGTGTCGGTCGGAATAAATTCCCGTACCGAGTTGGTCGGTACGTTTTCCGGCCTGAATCGGAATCGGCCCCTCAATTGTTTGACTTAGGACATCCACCATCCGGTTGGAGTCTCGTCGTAATATGCAGATTATCAGTGACCTCCACCGTCAGGTTGGGGTCTAAATAAAATCAGTGAAAGATCTCTATTAGAAAAAAGCTGCGCGAAGTTAATTATAAAGTACTGATAAAACCGTGCAGGAGCTGAAAACGGAGCATACCTTAAAAATGAGCTGTACCTCTCACAGTTAGCTTCCACCAATCAATTGTTTAACTGAGGACATCTAGCATCCGGTTGGAGTCTTGTCATAATATGCAGGTTATCAGTGACCTCCACTGTTAGGTTGGGGTCTAAATGAAAAACAAAGAAAGATCGCTATTAGAAAAACGCTGCGCGAAGTCAATTACAAAGTACTAATAAAACCGTGTAGGTGCTGAACACGGAGCATACCTTGAAAAAGAGCCGTGCTCTCACAGTTAACCCCTTCCCTGCGGGGGTAATTCCCCCACGGGTGCGGGGGCGGGGGGGTGAGCGCGGCGCCGCGGTGCTCGTGACGAGACCAGCTCGTCATGAGTTACGGTGGAGCTGTGCTCATGACGAGCTGGTCTCGTCACGACCACGCCCACTGATTAATTCGCCCGCAAAGGCGGGGAATCAATCGTGCGTGGGCGGAGCGCAGCCGTTATGACGAGACCAGCTCGTCATGAGCACAGCTCCACTGTGACTCATGACGAGCTGGTCTCGTCATGAGCACCAAAGAGGTTAACCTCCACCAGCCGGTTGAAGTCCAGTATGCAATGATTTGTAGTGCCACCAAAAAGGTCAGGTACTACGGAAATTAAAAGGAATATTCAGTCATCCCCTGGTAATGGTGAATTTGGTGTGTAAAAAGACAGGAGCGTGTCTACAGATGACCCGTCTCACCTTCAGTCAAAGTCTCTCATCAGCCGTGTGTCTAGCAATTTCCCGCAAGTGTGGTGGAATTCGCTGGCTTATGACAGCAGGCAGACGTAATGATCAATTGGATTGGCTGACGTGCATGCCGAGGTGCAGCAACTCAATAGGGTATGTGCGTGTCATTGCTGTCAGTGCAGACGCATTATTTTAATTAGCCTATCTGTAAATGTGGCCCTTGGAACTGAAGGATGTACGAAATCGTAAATAATTTATACCGACTTTTCGTGGTAAATATGTGTAAAACATACCAAATATACGTGATATTTAAAGTCGACCTCTTGACACATAATATAAAACAAATTCGTACATGATTAAGGGCACAGGATGCTTAGATATAAATTACAATTCTTAGCCACATAAAGTGTAACACAATATATATTATACAATTTTTGTACAGAATTAGGGCAAAGAAACGCTTCCATGTCATTTTTTAGCGTACCCTTCCACGTAGCATGTGAGCCATTGATTCAACCATTGCCAAGATGAACGTAGTAATGTAAATAACGCTTGTATGTCAAATTATAACATAAGCATGCCAGCAGTATGTCGGTTATTAATCCAACCAATACCAAGGAAATGAAAGTCAATTTATAAAGTACCCAGTAGCATAACGGCCATTATTACAAACAATGCCGAGAAACCAAACATAGTAATGTGACGAAATAAGTGTTTGAAAGAATTGAGCGCGTTATAAACATATTAGAAACATTGTTAAACCTAAAGTCAAACACTTTTCCGTGTATAGTGTTGGAGACATAATTTATATTAAGTTATCTGTTACAAAAGTAAGTACATATCTGTGTACACAATTATGGATTGACAATATGCCTGAATTGTAAACAACCCTCTGTAGGTATGAGATAAGAGGCTTTCCGCTTTAGATATCATTTCCCTTTGTCATATACAGGATAAGAGAACTAGCGGTCAGAATGAGATAACAGTGGGACTCTGAGTGAGCTACAGCCTGGGCATCTGTCGATATGTCTCCTCCTGTTCGTTAAGTCCCTGATTTACAGAGTCCGGAGTCCAGAGTATGGATCCGCTTAAAGCTAAGGGCTGAGAGTATGTCACCGCCTCTGGGATGTAGACAGATTTTTTCTAGCACCCACCACTGTAGGTTGTCTGCTGTGTATCCAGTAGCAGAGTAGTGGTCCACAAGAGGTGCCCCTTGAACTTTGCAACAGATCCTACTACAATGCTGTAGTATTCTGGTTTTGTTTTTTTGTGTAGTCTGGCCCACATATATCTTCTCACAGGGGCATCTTATAGCGTAGATTACATTGCAACTATTACAGTTGGTGTGATGTGTTAGGGAATATGTTCGGCCATGATGGATAAATGATGAGCCAACCACGGTAAGATTGCAAGCTTTGCAATTATGGCATTTAAAAATGACCTACTAAAGGTGGCAAATTCAACTGTTGTCTGATGTCAGGTGCTTTTGGTGTTTCCAGATATGAGCTGACCACATAGTCCTTGATGTTCTTTGCTCGTTTGAAGGCAAACAAAGGTTGATCTTTTATATTGATTTCTGTGCCTACCAGATTCCAATACTTCTTGATCACTTTTTTGATTTCGTTACTCCTTGTATTAAATGTTGTGACACAGACAAGTTTAGTCATTTTATTGTCCTTTGGTTGAACTTCCAGGAGGGTTTCACGAGGGCGATACCAAGCTCTGTTTTTTGCTCGTTTGAGCAATACCTTAGGATAACCACGATCCAATAGTTTGGTTATCAGGATGTCTGATTCTTTGAATAAATCCGCCCTCTGCGAGCAATTGCGTTGAAGTCTTAAAAACTGGCCATATGGTAGGTTATCTCTTAGGTTTCTCGAATGATGAGAATCATACTTCAAGCGGGTGTTTCTTTTGGATGGCTTTCTGTAGAGAGTCGTGACAATTTTGGCTTCTTCCACTTCCAGTGTGAGGTCCAAAAAGTAGATCTTCTCATTGCTGTATGTCATCGTAAACTGGATGTCAGAAGAGCGTCCATTGAGCCAGGTCGTGAAATGTATAAGGTTTTGTTCAGTGCCTGTCCAAATCATCAGCACATCATCAATATATCGTTTCCAAACATTGATGTTGTCCAGGAAGGGGTTTAAAAGATCGTATATATTGATGTCTTCATAGTGGTCCATGAACAAATTCGCTAGGCTAGGAGCGAACCCAGCTCCAATCACCACCCCTTTGCATTGGTAATAGTAGGTGTCTTGGAAGACAAAATAGTTCCTTGTCATGGCGATTCTTAGGAGTTCCAGTAGAAAGTCAGTAGGAATCCAACATGGAGTAGGGCGTTTGTCAAGTACTCTGTGGATAACTTTGATCGCCTGATCTTGTGGTATACTGGTGTATAATGATGAAACTTCCAGTGTTACCAGGAATTGAGTCAGTTTGTCATACGGTTGGTTCTCCACTAGTTGTATGGTGTGCATAGTATCACAAAGAAAAGAATGAGTATCCACGACAAAGGGCTGTAGGAAACTGTCTATGAACTGATTTAATAGTTCCAGGATGGACCCACAACCTGAGACGATAGGTCTCCCTGGTGGATGTTCCAGATTTTTATGGATCTTAGGAAGAGTATATATTGTGGGTATTCTGGGATTTGTTTTATTTAGGAAATTGTATTCTGATTCCGTAAGGTACCCTTCCCTCAGGCCTTTGTCACTATGTTCCCGGATGAGTTTGGAAATATCCTCGGTGGGGTCCCTGTTGATTTGTCGGTAGCTGTCTTTGCAATTCAATTGTTGTTTGATTTCAGAGACATAGTCATTGGTATTCTGGATAACCACTGCACCCCCTCTGCTGCCTTCACTACAATTGATTGGTTGTTACTCAGTGTTTGTAGTGCTAGTTTCTTTTCCTTAGTGACACTGTACCTGATGTACTTTTTGTTGTTTAGGAGATCCATTACTTCAGTGAGTACAATTTTTTCATAGGCCAGGATCTTCTCACTCATCAAGTGCGCAGCTAGGGTGAACGTGGCGGCAGGTCGAAATTCCATGGCTGCAGATCGTCGGACCCATTGATCATTTCTCAAGAAGAAGTATTTCAAACGACAGGAAGTCATGAAAGTGAGTAAGACAATCAATTGTTTGACTTAGGACATCCACCATCCGGTTGGAGTCTCGTCGTAATATGCAGATTATCAGTGACCTCCACCGTCAGGTTGGGGTCTAAATAAAATCAGTGAAAGATCTCTATTAGAAAAACGCTGCGCAAAGTTAATTACAAAGTACTGATAAAACCGCCCTGGAGCTGAAAACGGAGCATACCTTAAAAATGAGCCGTAGCTCTCACAGTTAGCTTCCACCAATCAATTGTTTAACTGAGGACATCCACCATCCAGTTGGAGTCTCGTCGTAATATGCAGGTTATTAGTGACCTCCACCGTTAGGTTGGGGTCTAAATGAAAAACAATGAAAGATTGCTATTAGAAAAACGCTGCGCGAAGTCAATTACAAAGTATTAATAAAAACGTGTAGGAGCTGAACACGGAGCATACCTTGAAAAAGAGCCGTAGCTCTCACAGTTAACTTCCACCAGCCGGTTGAAGTCCAGTATGCAATGATTTGTAGTGCCGCCAAAAAGTTCAGGTACTATGGAAATGAAAAGGAATATTCAGTCAACCCCGGGTAATGGTGAATTTGGTGTGTAAAAAGACAGGAGAGTGTCTACAGATGACCCGTATCACCTTCAGTCAAAGTCTCTCGTCAGCCGTGTGTCTAGCAATTTCCCGCAAGTGCGGTGGAATTCGCTGGCTTATGACAGCAGGCTGATGTAATGATCAACTGGATTGGCTGATGTGCACGCCGAGGTGCAGCAGCTCAAAAGGGCATGTGCGTGGCATTGCTGTCAGTGGCGACGCGTTATTTTAATTAGCCTACCTGTAAATGTGGCCCTTGGAACAGAAGGATGTATGGAATCGTAAATAATTCATACCGACTTTTCGTGGTAAATATGTGTAAAACATGCCAAATATACGTGATATTTAAAGTCGACCTCTTGAGACATAATATAATACAAATTCGTACATGATTAAGGGCACAGGACGCTTAGATATAAATTACAATTCTTAGCCACATAAAGTGTAACACAATATATATTATACAATTCCTGTACAGGATTAGGGCAAAGAAACGCTTCCATGTCATTTTTTAGTGTACCCTTCCACGTAGCATGTGAGCCATTGATTCAACCATTGCCAAGATGAACGTAGTAATGTAAATAACGCTTGTATGTCAAATTATAACATAAGCATGCCAGCAGTATGTAGGTTATTAATCCAACCAATACCAAGGAAATGAAAGTCAATTTATAAAGTACAATACCCAGTAGCATATCGGCCATTATTACAAACAATGCTGAGATACCAAACATAGAAATGTGACGAAATAAGTAGTTGAAAGAATTGAGCGCGTTATGTACATATTAGAAACGTTGTTAAACCTAAAGTCAAACAGATTTCCGTGTATAGTGTTGGAGACATAATTTATATTAAGTTATCTGTTACAAAAGTAAGTACATATCTATGTACACAATTATGGATTGACAATATGCCTGAATTGTAAACTACCCTCTGTAGGTACGAGATAAGAGGCTTTAGATATCATTTCCCTTTGTCATATACAGGATAAGAGAACTAGCGGTCAGAATGAGATAACAGTGGGACTCTGAGTGAGCTACAGCCTGGCCATCTGTCGATATGTCTCCTCCTGTTCGTTAAGTCCCTGATTTACAGAGTCCAGAGTATGGATCCACTTGCACTCCTTAAAGCTAAGGGCCGAGAGTACATGTATAAAAGAATTGTTTTGAATCTAATTTATCCATGTCACTCATGTACGTCTTGTATATAGTGCACAACTATTTACTGATCACCAAACGTCACTTATTTTCACTATTGTCACAATCTTTTTATTCATAATTTAGTTATAACTGTGACAGCCTTTCTTTGAAAATAAGAAAAATTGAAAAAAAGCAACAACAAGTAATAATACTTTATTTTTGCAATTCTCCTTTCTCTGGTGTGTTCTTATCGCAAAGTTTCATTTCCTTATCTAATTTGAAATAATTAACTCACATTTGTTGAAAGGTCAATCGAGATATTTTGTCTTTGTTAACAATAATATAAATTCATCAAAGCAATTGTATTACCCGACAGGACCAATTGTTTTTTCTATATCGTCAATACCCAGGTCTTGAGGGACATAGGGTCACACCATTAATTCTAATGGTAAGAATTATTTAAGGCCATCAGGGAAAGACTCTCTGCAGAACAACGCTGGCTCTATCGGGCCAGATCCCACTTTGCCCATGCCTTACACCATCTCTACAAGGGTAGGATGCTTTGCTAGATAAAGCAGGGACAATATAAAAGATGTTTTGTGTGCCCTGGTAGGAAAAAACTGTCAAAGTCATTTTTTCCCATTGTAGTGCTGTAGCCCCATAGGCTAATATAGGAAGGCTTTATTAAACTTTAATAACGTCTAACTTTTGATTGGAGTTACCTGGCAACATGATTCAAAGTATCAAAATAATAGTTACAATAAATCCAACAACTTGCCATGGTCGGATTTATTATAACTATTACAGGAAAGTAATTTTAAAACTGACTATCCTGAAGGTACCTAAAACAGCCACGTAGCAGCCTCATCTGATTGTCCAGCCTTTGACAGCCTGAACCAAGCTGCTCCTGGAGTAGGTGCAAAGAGGCCTGGGGCTGACACAATACAGCCATTTTGTGGGAGGAGATTTGCTTCCTGGAGAAGCCAGGGGCAGGAAGGGGGCTGGGAAGATAAACTGGACTTCAAAGGCAGGAGAACAAATGTCACATGACCCAGGCCATCCCAACTTCCTTGATCCCCAGCTAGACGAGAGCCCCCCTAATTAGATTAGGAGAGGGGCTGGAAGGTAGCGTATTGAATTGTTAGCCACACCAGTGGGTTGGGTTAGCCAGACACATACTCCAAGGAGAGAATTTCTCCAATTTCTGTTTTTGGAGAACAGTCCATTTTGGGTCACAAATATGCCACACTTCACAGGAAGGGGTCATAGCAGAAGGAGGCAACTTTACCCCTATTGGTTGGGGTGTTCCTCCTCTCTTGCCAGCCCAGAATGGAGGAAAAATATGGCAGAGCTACATGAGCTCTTCAGATCATTGGCCTGAAACATCAGGAGAAGAAGGACTATCCCACAGAAGGGATGCACACAGAAGCACTGCATCTGCTGCATTCTCAAAGCTCCACAAAGAAAGAACTGTGCCTGATTCAAGGAGGACTACTCCAGCTGCCCAACTACAACTGGACTTTCCTGGACTGCCTAGGTTCATTGTGGGAGATTGAGTCCCAGACCTCAAGAGGCAATTCAGAGCTTCTGTAGCTGTTTGAGCATGTAGTACCAAGGTAAGGGGTACTGAAGAAGATAGAAAGCAGAAAGGCTGGGGAGTGTGGGAACTGCTTTGTGATGGCCAAAATACATTTCTTCATGAGAGATATATCAGGTTTCTCTGTTCAACATCCATGCCCAATGCATTTTGGGCCCAATGACCCTTCTTCGGGGGCTTAAATCTATAAATAACAGAAAAATACCATGAAAACAATGTGCAGGGAGTATCAGTCTCCTTTCAGTTAATTAATTGTCAACTCCTTACATAATACTGCTTTGTATTGTGAGCAAAACCTGAAAGCGTCTTGTTGTAGGTGATAATATGGGCCTCTCTGTTAATTACTGTGCCTGTAGTTGTTGTCGTACATGCGCATCTCATGTGCTCTATTAGTGACAGTCCTTGTGGCCATATGCGAACTACAGATAATGTTACGATTGCATTGTGATCGATATTATTCTTCCAAACCAAACCTCCACAACATAAACCAACGAGACCCTATGTACCCATTAGTGCTACCAATTCATGTACACCTCATGAGTGCAAAAAAACGACAATTCAAGTGCGCAAAGCAGAAATAGTCCAAATCTGAAAACGTACTAACATAACTCTCCTTTATCAATCTGTAACAAATAAATCAAAGGATTGTTACAGTCTATTTGTACCGTAAGTCTCGCCTTTTTATGTGCATGAAAACAGATGGTCAACATATATGTACTAACCTGAGTAATGATTGAAACGCCTCTCTAGAAATATGGTGGATGTAAATTGCAACTATTTCTGTAAAGCATGAAAAACACGAAAACAAACCGTAACTCCAAATGCTCCCGTAGACCATGATGAATAATGTCGCAGCGATCAAGTACCCTATCCGTAGCTGCTCACCTGAATCCTACGGGCGACAAAAGGTTCAATACACTACACAAACGGCTTTCGTCTGGTGTATACGGCGCACGCGTGACTCCATGATAACCGGCGCGGGCTCTGGAAAATAAACAACGGACTCTGGAGCTGGGAGGCTCTCAGTACTCAGAAACGTAATCGCCTTCTTAGAGTGGTGAAAAACATTGAAACTCTTTATCGCAAAAGCTCCATACTTGGGTTGCGCTGAACGGCAAGTTCTATTTTTTGACAACACCAGAAGATAGAAAACACAATGACAATCCTATGTAGTCCTGCCTAGATTGGCTGAACAGCAAGTTCTAACGTTTAACAACACCAAGAGATGAAAAACACAGCAGGGTTCTATGTAGTCCTGCCACACCACACACATCCAGTGGTCCAGTCGATTAGCATGGATCGTCAGGAACCCTCAAAGATGTAAAAACTCTCAAAAGAGAAAGGTAATGTCCTATGTGTAAGTTAGTGGTCGTGAGTAGTCCACATGCACGTCATCCTGTTTAGTGTCATGACACATATGGATTGGAAATAACTCAAGCAACACGTCTGTATGTTATCAATGCATATTGACATTATAAAAAACAACTCATGTCAATTTTTTCATTTAAACCCTTTGGTTGTTGTGTGTCTAATCTACTGATCCAAAAAATGTCTCTTTGTAGTAGCAATTTCATGAGGTCATTACCAGGAATGGGTATTACAGTCTCTATTACCTGGAATTTAATCTGTGCAATAGTGTGTCTAGCTTCTATCCAATGAACTGCTAAACTACTCATTTTGTTCTTCGTTCTAATGGTGCTCTTGTGTTCTGAGATACGTACTTTTATTTTTCTTTCGGTTTTCCCGACATAAAGTAGTCCACAAGGACACTTTATGCCGTAAATCAAATTCTTAGAATTACAATCAGAAGTATGTTTTAATGTGATAGTTTCTCCTGTAATGGGGTGCTGGATCTTAGTGCCTGTGTTTATATTGTTACAATGCACACAGTTGAGGCATTTCCTAGTGCCTTGTGGTTGTGATGTTTCCCGGTGAGTCGTGGTCATCAACAATTCTTTAAGATTCTTTGACCTTCTATATGCATGCAACGGTTTCTCTTTGAAAAGATCGTTAAAAACAGTTTCGTTCTGTAGTAGCTCCCATCTGTTAGTGATTATTTTCTTGATTTTTCTAGAGCTGGTGGAGTATTTAGACACGAAAACCTGTCGTTGTTTGTTCTTTTTCAGTTGTTTAGTCATTAGTACAGTCCGATCCTGTCTCTTCATTCGATCAATGGCTTCATCCAAGATTTTTTCTGGATATCCCCTCTCAATATATTTCTGTTTCTGAATCCTGACCTTTTCATCTAAAGTTGTTGTTTGTGAGCAGATCCTCCTAGTGCGTAAAAACTGAGAATATGGTAAATTTTGGATCAGATTCTTGGGATGGAAACTGGTAAACAGCAACGCATTATTTTTATCTGTCTCTTTCCTGTGAACTTGAGTTTGAATACCTGAATCTGTTTTAGTAATGAGTACATCAAGGAAAGCGATATGTGTGTCACTGATTAGAACTTGCTGTTCAGCCAATCTAGGCAGGACTACATAGGATTGTCATTGTGTTTTCTATCTTCTGGTGTTGTCAAAAGATAGAACTTGCCGTTCAGCGCAACCCAAGTATGGAGCTTTTGCGATAGAGATTTTTATTGTGTACCCTCCACACAAGGTTTTTAATTTCTGAACTTTTTTTTGTCGCTTTGTCTATATATTAGGGCTTTTCCGGTTTCAATGACCATCTATTTCAGCACCTTTTTTCTATTGTTTTTGCCAACTTTTTTTAAATGACAACAGCACGTTTCAATGTTTTTCACCACTCTAAGATGGTGATTACGTTTCTGAGTACTGAGAGCTTCCCAGCTCCCGAGTCCGTTGTTTATTTTCCAGAGCCCGCGCCGATTATCATGGAGTCGTGTGTGCGCAATATACGCCAGACGAAAGCCGTTTGTGTAGTGTATTGAGCCTTTTCTCGCCCGTAGGATTCAGGTGAACAGCTACGGATAGGGTACTTGATCGTTGCGACATTATTCATCATGGTCTGTGGGAGCATTTGGAGTTACGGTTTGTTTTCGTGTTTTTCATGCTTTACAGAAATAGTTGCCATTTACGTCCACAGTATTTCTAGAGAGGCATTTCAATAATTACTCAGGTTAGTACATATATGTTGACCATTTGTTTTCATGCTCATAGAAAGGCGAGACTTATGGTACAAATAGACTGTAACAATCCTTTGATTTATTTGTTACAGATTGATAAAGGAGAGTTATATTATTAAGTTTGCAGATTGGGACTAGTTCTGCTTTGAGCACTTGAATTGTCGGTTTTTGCACTCATGAGGTGTGCATGAATTGGTAGCACTAATGGGTACATAGGGTCTCGTTGGTTTATGTTGTGGAGGTTTGATTTGGAAGAATAATATCGAACACAATGCAGTCGTAACATTATCTCTAGTTCGCATTTGGCCACACGGACTGTCACTAATAGAGCACATGAGATGTGCATGTACGACAACAACGACAGGCACGGTAATTAACAGAGAGGCCCATATTATCACCTACAACAAGACGCTTTCAGGTTTTGCTCACAATACAAAGCAGTATTATGCAAGGACTTGACAATTACTTAACTGAAAGGAGACTGATACTCCCTGCACATTGTTTTCATGGTATTTTTCTGGTATTTGCAGATTTAAGCCCCCGAAGAAGGGTCGTTATGCCCGAAATTCATTGGGCATGGATGTTGAACAGAAAAACCTGATATATCTCTCATGAAGAAATGTATTTTCCGTGATATAAAACAGAATAAATTATGTTGAAGTTTTTTCTCTGAAAAAATTCTTTCTTTGGAAAACTGTTTTTGTATATGTCAATGAAGATATGTATATAAAATGTTTATTTAAGACATATTAAGTGAATTTTTTGAGTTATATTGGAAGCATCTGCTCATAGCAACAGTGCCCAGTGGTCAAGTACACGTACTTGAATTCTGTTTGTGTAATATGCTGACATGCTAGACAACATGTCCACCATTGTAGCACGCTAGATTAAGTTATTAGATTCTGATTATTTTTTAAAAATAGGGAGTGTTCCACTTTCCAAACAGAGTTAGAAACTTAAAACTCCAAACGCCACACAAAAACATAATAAATCAAATTTCAGCCAACGTTTTTACTTTTAAAAAGGTACTTTAATTCACACACTGCTAAACATAAATTACAAACATGCACAATGCAAACCAGACATCTCTTGACCCTTCTGAGTTAGATATTTGTGTATGAATATTTCTGTGCCCAACAATATAAAGTCCCTTTGTATGGTGTTTACATGAAGTTCGCAATATAAAATCCCTTCCTATCTTATGTGCCAGAGAGGTTAGTACGTTAACTCCTTCTTAATGCATTTGTTAGAGAGTTCTTAAGGTAAAATCCCTTCCCAGTGTATTTGTCATAGGCTTACACCAATCAAAGCTCCTTTCAACTTTGTTTGACACAGAGGGGTCGATTCCGATCTCGGCCGGTAGTGCTCCGAATCGGATTCGGCTTTACCGGATCCGATTCGGAGCCCTGTTTCCCGACCGAACCGTACGCGGGTCCGGCCGAGCGAGTACGATGCGAAATCGCCGACCGACACGTCCGGGCGTCCCGACCGCTCCGACCGACTCGCTCCCGGCTCGAACCGCTCCGACCGACTCGCTCGGACTCGACTCGCACCGCCAATGGAGACGTTTCCCGGCCGGGTAAGTACGATGCGCGCCGCGAGCAGGCCGACCGAGCCGCGCACTCCGGCTCGAAAGAGCTGTCGGAGCCGTGCTTTGGGGGTCCGTGTCGGACCCCCCAGTACGCGTAGCCGCGCCAGTCGCACACAGGGGGGACCCATGGGTCCCCCCTACCTGTGCGTGTACGGCGCGAATCGCTTCGCCACGTACCCGCTGTAGGGGGCGCCCTTGTCCGACTCGCACCCATTGAGTCAATGGGAGCCCGCGTACGCGTTGTACGACCGGCTCCCATTGACTTCAATGGGAGTCCGACCGACTCGAGTCCGATAACATACGGCTGCATCGTACTCGTTCGGTCGGACTGCACGGGTCCGATTCGGTCGGAAATCTCTCCGGGTCCGGCTCGGTCGGAGAAATTTCCGGCCCGAATCGGAATCGACCCCAGAGTCTATATTAACTATGGTGAACAGACAGAATATCGACTTTTCATGTTCGGAGTACCATAATATCGAGTTTTAAATATCGAGGTACAAGAATATTGACTACAAGAATATCGTGGACCAGAATATCGACAGTAAGGTAAGAAATATTATTTTTTTTAATATTGAAGACAGTAATATCGTTTGTAAAAATATGGTTGTTAATAATATCGATGTTTATATTAGTGTTATGTATTTTAGCATGTATGTTAAATGTATCTGTTCTATATTTTTGTTTAAGTATTGTCTTTATTTTTTAATATATATATTAATTTTTTAGACGTTATTATTTATTTTTTTAAAGTACATTTTGCATTTTTATTCCGTAGCGGGTTGTGGGTTTATAGCAGAATAGGGTGGGAAGTAATTACATTATAATTAATCAATTAAAATGTTTTATTAATTAATATTTATATATTTAATATTTTATATTGTTAATTGTGGTAATTAATTTATTATTAATACGTTGTTAATTGGTTGTTAATTATTAATAATTATTTGCTAAAAAATTAATTGTGTTATTTTTTAGGAGCCCGTTGTGGGTTTATAGGGGAATAGTGTGGGAAATACTTTAATTATAATTAATGAATAAATAATTTTTATTAATAAATAATTAAGTATGTATCATTTTATATTGTTAATTTTTGAAAATAATGTATTATTAATTATTTATTAATTGTTTGTTAATTATTAATAATTAATTGGTAAATATGTACATTTTTAAATTTTGTTAGGAGCGGGTTGTGGGTTTATAAGTGAGTAGGGTGGAAAGTAATTTAATAATAATTAATTTATTCATATTTTTATATTTAATATTTATGTATTTAAAATTGTATATTGTCAATTGTGGTAAATAATATATTGTTAATTATTTATTAATTGGTTATTAATAATTATTAATTAATTATTAATTATGTTATTTGTGTCATTTTTTTAAGAGCGGGTTGTGTGTTGATAGGGGAGTAGGCTGGGAAGTAATTTAATTTCAATATATTTTTTAAATTTTTGATTATAAAATTTATTTTAAGTTGTTTTATACTGTTAATTGTGTGAATTCAATTATTATTTAGTGTTTTTAAATTGCTTGATAAGTTTAATTAATTAATTAATTAATTAATAATTAAATATGTTAATAGTGTTATGTTTTAGAACATTGGTGGTGTCATTTATAGGGGAATATGGTGGTAGGCAAATTTCTTATAATTAATTAATTGTTTGTTAATCACATTTTAAATATTTTTCTTGAGTCGGAATAGTTCATTATTCCCCTATGCAATCCAACACTTTCCCTACTGTTGAACTCACTGGAGTGGGAATAGTAAATTATTGCAAAACCAAAGGGGATGATGGACGGAGTGTTGAACATTGCAAGCACTCACCCCCAGTCAACTGATCTGGGTTTAATCCATCATCATTCTTTAGCTCACTCCGCCACCCCAGTTCAGACATGGCCATATGCAAATCAGTCTGACCCTGTGCCTCATGGGAACAGTCCAGCCCGAACTGCCAAGCCATGTCTTCCCTGGACCGGAAACAAGCATCCTGGGACCGGTTTCGGGTTCAAAACCCTCATCAGCCAGGCTATCTTGAATCCAGTGGCAAAGTGAGCAAGCCACAACACGATCCACGGCTACGAGACGAACACAGCACAGACGAGGACGACGCGAAGCGACGAGGACGAAGCCAAGCGACGAGGACGA